>CM036778.1:18903815-19156315 GCA_020796225.1 Arion vulgaris | reverse complement strand
ATTCTCAGATCACATACAAATCAAAAAGAGTGGTTTAACAAGTGATCAATATGAAACGTTGGAAAAAGAAGAGAAAACGAGCCTAATACAATACGATCTTCATCTCAACATTGTGCTGCTATCAGTGGACAAAATTGGATACTTACAGCAAACGAATAAAGTAAAATTACAAAAATAGAAATAACATGCCTGCAGACAATAGTCAGAGTCACAAGAAAAGATACAATAACAAAGGAGACGATAAGACACTAGATAGTAACAACACAAGTGTTAGAGCATATTAAGAAACAATAAACCAAATGAGATGATCATGTAACAAACACAGTTACCATTCAACAGTACAACACAACGAGACTGGCGTGATAATTTGCGATGTGTATTTTCATGTATCCTTGTTTTGTGAATCATTTAATTTAAACGATAACTTGATCTGTTGTTTAATTAACTTTGCAATATTGTCTTCCTTTGTGTTTTGCTAATCGTTTGCAAATCAGTTGAACACAGATGTACCAGTTGTAATTAATTGAAAAATATCAACGGAAAATAACGGTTACTAAAGGTCACATCTTAAAAATGAGAAATGTATGTAAACAAAATTAACTGTGCCTTCTCGGGTAGTCTAACTATTGGATCTTATCTTATCCACATTTGCCGTGAAGCTACGTGGGAGAGTTAGTTTTCTATCTTGTGCCAGGTGTGTTGCGCTTGACGTTGTCAATCCATGCTTTCGCAGTTTCTGAGATGTTATCTATCCATCGTGTTCTTGGCCTGCCTCGTGCTCTGCGCCCTGAGTGTCGATTATTGTAGGCACGTGATGGTAGTAAATGTGGTTCCATTCTCATTAGATGGCCGAACCACTTGATTATTTGCCTCTCGATGTACTTACTCGATGTGGTTATTGGATTCGTGGCTCGATGTTCATCCGAACCTTACCCTGTCCGTCATTAAAATACGAAGGTGGAAGTCGACTGGGCATGTATGCAGGTACAAACATTAGCTAGGTCAGTTCTCCTATGGACAGCGGATGGAAAAAGATTGCATGGACGTTCAAATGAACAAAGAGAGGGACAGTAGAAAGAGAGTAGAAAAATTGTGGACTGGCGTGGGAAAATATTAACACAATATAGATGAGACTGCAGTAAAACTATTTGTTTGGCGAAACACGTAATCACAAAGTACTGTAGTTTTACAAATTACAAAAACAATGACAATATACAGCAACGTTTCGACCAACAAGGCCTTTATCAAGCAAACGAACAACAGGAGTGACGAATTAAAAAAAAACATTTTAAAAAATGGACGACTACAAACGGAGACATTAAAACGTTTCTAATGAAAATCTCGGAATAAAAACGAATAACGAAATAAATGTAACACAAAAACACACATAAAAACTAGAAATATAACAGAAGAGAAACAATAAAAAATATAGTAAATATATAGCTTGAATACATGCAACATATGCACATATATTAATTACATGTTCTTTCGTCGTACCAACTGTCTGTTGGTAATCTGCTTACGTGGCTGAACCATTTAATTTGTTGCTTCTTGATAAAGTTCAGTACTGATGTTGTACCCACCTTTTTTGCTAACGTCTTCATTTCTCAACCGGTCTCTTCTTGTTACTTCCAACGTTCATCGTAAACCGTCTATCCCATCTCTCGTCATGTCTAGTCTCTTCTTCTGTTTAAACTTTCCAGCATTCATCTTATCGTCAGACATTCATCTCTGTTGTGTCTAGTCTCTTCTGGTTACTCCCAGCATTCATCGTAAACACTTCATCTCTGTTTTGTCTAGTTCTTTTTCTCTTTAATGTCAAGTGTTCATTACTATGTTCATTACTATGTTCATTACTATGTTCATTACTATGTTCATTACTATGTTCATTACTATGTTCATTACTATGTTCATTACTATGTTCATTACTATGTTCATTACTATGTTCATATATCTTGTAGCGAATGGCCTTTACGGCTATAACTAAAGAAAAGGTTATCATAGAGACAAGTGGGCATATGGACAACTACCAGCAGCATGACTATGGAGGTCATAGCGGTGAGAAAATCCTTGGAGTGGCTAACGATGCAAATATTCACTCATGCATGCATGCTCAAAGAATCTATGAGCATTATATAGAATATCAAAACCGGTTATGTACGAAGGCAGTGGATGCGATTAATACAAAAGGTGACAACCAGGTCATTCTGGGGGGGTTAAATGGAATGAGAAAGCGGATGCACTGGCGAGTAATGCTATGATTGAGAATCAGTCTTCTATGGACAAAAGTGACATCACCATCGCTCTAAGAGAAAACATATGCTCTGAAGATTTCAACGAAGAAAATAAAGGGTATTCTCTATCTCGGTTCCGCAAGGTATGTATACCGATAGGTGTGGCAAGACGGGAAAACCATCATAGAAACCCCAGTAGATACATCAATCGACACAGAACGTGAGTTGGTTGTCTAAACACGCTGAAATATATAGGCCTATTTGGGAGGCGATCGGAGCAATTATGAACATGTGCAATGCTCCTCAAATGAACAATATACCTGTCACAGAATGGATGTGTCTTTGTTAATCATTACTGTATCCATGGAGACAACTGTAGTCTCTGATTGCACTTCTGAGTTTAAGAAATAAATCACGGAAGTGTATTACGAAAATATCAACAAGACAACATTCAAGTACTTACCAGATCTTCGAAATGAGATCGACCGAATCTGTCGAACATGTTTCATAATCCGGCGACCCATGTCGGGGCCAAAAGATGAACTTCTTCCAAGATTTTGTGACATTTTTACCAATAGTGTCCAGAAATTTCCTTCAATACAATGTCGAGCAATAAATATATGTATTACAAATTCTAGAATTTTGGAAACAGTTTTTAAAAAACTAATTAACCGATCTCCTGTTTTGTTTTATAAGCTAATCTGCATTATTTTGTATGTTCTAACTATTTAGCTCGTCAAATGTTTTTCTGGCAAGTCATTATTTCTTCCAATAATCACAGAAATATAAAATAAATATTGTCAATAAAACACAATCGAACACACGAAAAGATGCGTAATTAATGAAGTCACAAATATCGTTAGAAATAGTTGAATACTTGCCGTCAGCTCTAAAGTACACAATTCCTATTTACATTCCTCGTCAGAAGAATGGACATTAATTTCTTTATATAAAACTTGCGTTAGATAAACAATTGTAGTTGCGTTGTTAAATTGTCGTGTTTTAAATTTAAGACATCAAAACAAAATGTCTTGTAGAAATTTCAGGATTTACAAGTCCAATTTGGAAAAGATTTCTGAATAAAGCGATGCAATTTTTTTTAGCGAAATGTAGCAAGACTTCAGCCGAAAACTATCGACCCTGTCTCTCATGGATGCTGAAGTAACACAAGTCTCCAAATGTTTGAGTCTTGTGGGTGGAGAAAATCAATAATAGTTAGTCTTGAAGGGCAACAATATCCGTCCTCTAGCGGCCATCTTAGCCACTATAGGTCAGGGAATTTGAGATGGGAAATACAATCTGTAAATCTGACTTCCAGACGAAATCAAATGTTTATTTAATAAATGTAGGCACGCGCGTAGAGATGAATGTTGCTAACTGTGTGTCAGTTGATGAGGTGTAACTGTGGATGTCCATGTGTTGTCCCCTTGTTAATGCTGTTCAAATATGCCTGTAGAGAGACAAGACAAGTTTTGGATTATGAAATCTAAAAATAGAATTGTGACGTAGAATGAAGTACGTATTTGGGCAAGTAGATGGACACACATGATGGACAGAGCATAACTACAGTGTTATAGCAAGTATTAATAGTACTAACTGTTAGCATAGGCGTCCACAGACATTTTTCTAGGAGGAAGGGAGAGAAAGAGAAATGAATATTTTTACAAAAATGATTTGGTTTTACGCGGAAATGAAGAAGACCTGATTCAGATCAGATTTCCTCTCGTGTGTTGCCGGGCTTGCAAGGGGAGCAAAGAATAGAACACTGTACCTACAATGCATGTCGTAAGAGGCTACTGAGGCAGGGGCCTAGCGAAGCAACTCTAGTAAATAAAAAGCATCGCAGAAATCGGATGTGGTGGCCTACTTATAGGCGCATAACCTGCACAACGTACAATCGATCTTAGGCTCAGATCACATACAGATCCCACAGAGTGATTAACAAGTGGTCGATATGAAGCGTTCGTAGGAGGAGAAGAAGAAGATCAGGTTTCGACCTGCTGGCTCCGTGTATAGAAATATAAACTTCTTATAACTGTTTCAACTAGAGATTCAGTTAGCAAAGTTGGGTACGATGATAAATCAGAAAGTCATGTTAACGTACTGACCAACATAACTGTTAGACAATCTAATGGCGACATCTTGGACACTGACCACGACCTGGTTTTACTTCGTCTTAATGTGACCCAGATACAGATTTGTCTGGGTAACGAAGCAATGATCGATATAATTTTCTCTGTGATGAAGCCTGTTGGAGACCCATGCCTGTTCTGTTTGGTTGGTATCATCCAACTTAACTTCTACATGTCTTCAAAGTTGTAAGAGAATCTCATCAATGTTCCCGCTGGAGTAGAAGATCGCAATATTCCACCCTCGTCACATCAGCCACAGTCATAAACTTCAAACTAAGCTTCAGAAAACTTAACACATCAGAGAGAGTCGTCATAGATTCATCAACCTAGAGTTGAATGTACAAACTTCTACTTTTATCTGGACCATAGATTCCCAAACTTTTCGGCCCACCGCCCACTTTGCACGACATAAACTTTGAAACGCCCCCTCCCCATTATAACAGTTTGCCAACGCCTCCTCCCCACCCCCACATATAGATATACATGTTCTATTTTCACTTTGATATAGAAAATTCATATATATTTCTGTCATACATGGTCAATTTTCAAATGATTATATACATGAATAAAAAGATTGATGAAAAAATGGATCGCGTAAGATGGGCATAAGATAAGATTAAAATGCAAATTCAAATTTTAATGATTTTAACAGAATATCACCCGAAAAATCCCAACTTCTGAACGACTATGGTGCCTGAAAATCAACGCTGTTACTGTGGTGATGGCTACGTCCTTTGGGAATGCCAGATTTTCTAGAAAGGTATAAGAAATAACAACGATCAAAGTTTTAAAATATCAATACAAAATAAAAATCAAAAAATAACGATAAGATGATGAAGAAATAAGATGAAGATAAAATGGGAACAACATCAGGATAAATAATGAAATCAAATAAAATAATAACGACAACTAATAATAACAATGGGTCGATATAATCTCTTCCCCTCGCCTCGATCACCGCCCAGACCGATGTACCAGACCTCCTCATAAATTCTATTCATGTGGAAATCTGATTCATGCAGCATTAGCATTGGTGTGTTTTACGTCACATCTTCAGCACCATTTGGAGCTTTGGTGCTTATCCTTCGGCAATGTATCCGGTTTCAGGCAGCGTTTATTCGGTTCGCTCTCTGTTCTGTAGCAAACCTAGTGTTTTTACGTTGTGGGGTAGCTAGCCCCACGGCCAACCTCCTTTTTCGCTTCTTACAACATGCGAGGCAGGTAACAATTGTTCTATTCTTTACACCCCAATTTGGGCCCTGGTAACCACTCGGGCGGAATTGCTATTCGAAGAAGTTGTGAATATGTTGGGGCATACTCTGAGAAGAAATGTCTGGTCAACCACTAGTAACAACTGTTATAAGAAGTAGAAGATGGAGATATGTTGGACACACCTTGAGAAGAAATGTCTAGTCAACCACTAGTAACAACTGTTATAAGAAGGAGAAGATGGAGATATGTTGAGCACACCGTGAGAAGAAATGTCTGGTTAACCACTAGTAACAACTGTTATAAGAAAGAGAAGATGGAGATATGTTGGGCACACCTTGAGAAGAAATGTCTGATCAACCATTAGTAACAACTGTTATAAGAAAGAGAAGATGGAGATATGTTGGGCACCCTTTGGAAAAGCTCTGGTCTACCTGGATGTATCCTGTTTAAGGAGGTTTATGGGTTGGGCTCTAAAGTTCTGGTCACACTAGTAAATGTTTAAAGAAGATGGAGTAGTTGAGCCCCACTGGTCAACCCTTAACACTTTTACAACATGGAGGAGGAACATTTTTGCTACCTTGACAGAATTGTCTGGTCAACCACTAGTAACAACTGTTATAGAAGAAGTGGAATATGTTGGGGATACCTTGAAAGAAATGTCTGGTCAACCACTAGTAACAACTGTTATAAGAAAGAGAAGATAGAGATATGTTGGACACCTTGAGAAGAAATGTCTGGTCAACCACTAGTAACAACTGTTATAAGAAAGAGAAGATGGAGATATGTTGGACATACCTTGAGAAGAAATGTCTGATCAACCAATAGTAACAACTGTTATAAGAAAGAGAAGATGGAGATATGTTGGGCATACATTGAGAAGAAATTATCAAAGATTAAAAGCAGGCATTGAAGTAGGAAGCAATGGGTTCAAGAAAGAGAGGTCGACCTAGGGAAACTCTGAAACGAACTTTATTGAGAAAGGCAAAAAAATACTGTGCTCATTCGCCCGAGTGGTTATCGTGGCCCTAATTTGGGGTGTAAAGAATATAACTACTGTTAACTGCCACGCATGTCGTAAGAGGTGACTAATGAGGTTTTGATGAAATCGGATGCACATGTCCTAAACGTGTAGAAGTCTATGAGTTTAGGGGCCTACCAAACCAATGTGCAAGGTATACACGTTCTTGGCAAAGATCAAACATATCACAAAGATTGATTAAGATTGGTCGTAAAGAACGAAAGCAAAGAAGAAGAAAACTTTACTCAATTTCAGAGAACAGAAGATGTTTACTTTCCAAAATTATTCAACGCTCTAAAGTTTGTGTACAATTTTACATCTATTTATATTCATAACGCCATTTTCTGGAAGATTTTTCAGAACAGATGAGTCAGTTCAAACACGTTTTTCATGTCTGGAGATGTTAAGAGTGCACACGCATCACTAAGGTCAGAGTTCACCAGCTGTCAAAGAAGTGCCAGGAAAAATCTCGATGGCGATTGGTAGTTTTCAAACACTGAGGTCATAGTTCATGCAACAAGATACAGTGACGTCACGTAGATGAGTTGATGACGCAAGATCTGATGACAGAATGGACATAGCTTTAAGAAAACATGAAGTATATATCGGGCGTCTAATTTATTAAAGAAAGCCACCTGGTCTGATTTTATTTATGTAACCTGGTTAGTTTGTTCAGTTTTATAATATTTTTTTCAACTTATAGAACGAGTGAATGCTACAGATGTACACACACGCGTGCGCGTTCATTCCCTCACACTACCATTCACTCATACTATACATAAACACGTACACACTTACAGTCACACACTCTCACACACCCTTACATACACACATCGCACACACCCTTACATACACACATGCAGATATTACCCACATAGACACTCTCACTCACCCCCACCCCACATGTTTACACACAAGGAGGGCTCGTGGCTTAGAGGCAAGGTGCTCATCTCTCGTGCCAAAGGTACCAGGTTCGCTCCCTCGTGGAGTCATCGAGATATTTTTTCAGAGATCCCTGATCTCAGTGTAGGTGATATCAAGTTCCTAGTCCTATCGGAGATGGACGATAAAACATAAGTCCCATGTTCAATTTGAGCCCGTAAAAGAACCATTGACAGTTCAAAATCGAGAAGAACAGGCTGGAAAGCTGCTGCCCAGGTAAAATTCATTAGAAAATATTAAAAATAAAATTCCTACAAAAATATTTTCATTATCTTAAAAATTACATCTGGGACCCTCGTCGGTGCTAAGGAGTTCGTGCACTGCAGCTGAGATCTTCCTGTGTAAGAAAGAGATCGGAACACACATGGTTACTCACTGAAGTGCTCCCCAGTATGTCTCTCAGTTTAGTTGTCAGATCACTGCACATCGACACAATTAATCCAGAAGTGTTCAAATCTCCTCCTCAGTAGCCTATGTCTATCAACGTATGGCAACTAACAAGACAAGTTCTATATTGGTCTACACAATTCTTCTTTGTTCCCCAGCTTAGCAATCTTTTCTTGTTACATCATGAACGTATATCTATCATCAGTCATTTTTGTTTGTTGCTGAAGTTCTTCTTCTTCTTCTTTTGTCGTCACACTGCTACAGGGTTGTTGCCCAGTGTCGTCACACACTGCTACCGGGTTGTTGCCCAGTGTCGTGGTTTTCTGTTTTTGTCTTGCGCTGTTCTGGTAGCTTGGGTGATTGTTATTTTTGCTCTTTCACAGGATTCTGCTACTCCATCTAACCATCTTTTTCGTGCTCTTCCTCCCGCCTTCTTTCATGATGTTCTGTTGTAGAAGACTCTATATACTGTGGAGTTTGGATGCATTTTTATTAAGTGGCCAAACCACTTCATTCTTTGTTTCTCAGTGTAATTCAAGCACGGTTTTGTGCCATCTTTCTTTCTTATGCTGATGTTGGTGACTTTGTCTTTTCTGGTGTTGTTGGTAACTTTTCGCAGGCAATGTATTTCATACTTCGTATTTCAGAGTTGTTTAATAAACAAATTAATGTGTCTGTTTTAGAATGGGATCTGCAATATTTGAGCTGTAAATTGAAATATTTTTTAAATAAAAAAACGTATTTCCAAACTTTTTAATTTTTTGTATTTACTTCTGCCACCATTTACTGTGCAATGTAAACAAAATTAACTTTGTAACAATTAACAATGTAAACTGACTTTGCGGCATATTAAAAGAATAACATGAGCCAGTGAATTGGCTCAGAGGGGCGAAACAGTTAACGGATTTGTAAACAAAGATAAGACATAGACTTTCTTACCTTCTGTAACTGAATCACAGATATGGAAACGTTTTGTTGGTGTGTAATATGTCGTGCACACCATTTGCTATCTATATTGTTAAGTTTAGCATGTAACACACACTGACTATCTATGGTACACATTTTGATTTACTTTTGAGTTTTACAGATAGAAGAGTTAACAAACAATTATCTGTGAGGAAATAAAGGTTGTTTTTGTTGTTAAAAGAAAAATTGTGCACACTTTCGATGATTGTTTGACTGACGTCTTGACAACTGGAGTAAATTCGAAGTTCGGCGGGAAAAACTATGCCATGATATTTCTGTGTGTGAATATGTAAAATATGATTTTTTGTCCTTGCGGCCGTGTAGTGCCGGGTCTCACAAGGGGAAAAAAATATAGTAACACTACGACCTACAAGGCATGTCGTAAGAGGCGACTGAGGTAGGGGCCTAGGAAGCTACCCTAGTAAATAAGAAGCATCACAGAAACCGGATGTACTGGCCTACTTGTAGGCGCATAACTGACATAACGTACAATCGCTCTTAGGCTCAGATCACATACAAATCACAAAAAGTGGTTAACAAGTGGTCGATATGGAACGTTCGAAGAAAAAGTAGTATATGTCCGACTCGCTTTATTGGTAAGATTCTCGACATATATATGTTACTAGTTCTGATAGAAAGTATATGTCCGACTCGCTTTATTGGTAAGATTCTCGACATATATATGTTACTAGTTCTGATAGAAAGTATATGTCCGACTCGCTTTATTGGTAAGATTCTCGACATATATATATGTTACTAGTTCTAATAGAAAGTATATGTCCGACTCGCTTTATTGGTAAGATTCTCGACATATATATGTTACTAGTTCTGATAGAAAGTATATGTCCGACTCCAGAGGCGCCTGCAGAAAATTTTCTAGGGGGCAAAATATTTTAGTAATGTTTTAATGTAGTTTTAATTTACTGTAGCGTATTTGTATGGTGAACGAACGGACATGACACTGTAGTAATGAAGGGCATACTGTAGCAACCAAATTTTTATTAACACAATATATGTATATAACCAAAAGTAACATTATTTGACTATTTTCAATCAATCCAGGGGCAAGTGCCCTACCCTGCGGGCGCCCATGTCCGACTCGCTTTATTGGTAAGATTCTCGACATATATATCTTACTAGTTCTAATAGAAAGTATATGTCCGACTCGCTTTATTGGTAAGATTCTCGACATATATATATGTTACTAGTTCTAATAGAAAGTATATGTCCGACTCGCTTTATTGGTAAGATTCTCGACATATATATGTTACTAGTTCTGATAGAAAGTATATGTCCGACTCGCTTTATTGGTAAGATTCTCGACATATATATATGTTACTAGTTCTAATAGAAAGTATATGTCCGACTCGCTTTATTGGTAAGATTCTCGACATATATATGTTACTAGTTCTAATAGAAAGTATATGTCCGACTCGCTTTATTGGTAAGATTCTCGACATATATATATGTTACTAGTTCTAATAGAAAGTATATGTCCGAATCGCTTATTGGTAAGATTCTCGACATATATATGTTACTAGTTCTAATAGAAAGTATATGTCCGACTCGCTTATTGGTAAGATTCTCGACATATATATGTTACTAGTTCTAATAGAAAGTATATGTCCGACTCGCTTATTGGTAAGATTCTCGACATATATATATGTTACTAGTTCTAATAGAAAGTATATGTCCGACTCGCTTTATTGGTAAGATTCTCGACATATATATGTTACTAGTTCTGATAGAAAGTATATGTCCGACTCGCTTATTGGTAAGATTCTCGACATATATATATGTTACTAGTTCTGATAGAAAGTATATGTCCGACTCGCTTTATTGGTAAGATTCTCGACATATATATGTTACTAGTTCTGATAGAAAGTATATGTCCGACTCGCTTTATTGGTAAGATTCTCGACATATATATGTTACTAGTTCTGATAGAAAGTATATGTCCGACTCGCTTTATTGGTAAGATTCTCGACATATATATATGTTACTAGTTCTGATAGAAAGTATATGTCCGACTCGCTTTATTTGTAAGATTCTCGACATATATATATGTTACTAGTTCTAATAGAAAGTATATGTCCGACTCGCTTATTGGTAAGATTCTCGACATATATATATGTTACTAGTTCTGATAGAAAGTATATGTCCGACTCGCTTATTGGTAAGATTCTCGACATATATATGTTACTAGTTCTGATAGAAAGTATATGTCCGACTCGCTTTATTGGTAAGATTCTCGACATATATATATGTTACTAGTTCTAATAGAAAGTATATGTCCGACTCGCTTATTGGTAAGATTCTCGACATATATATATGTTACTAGTTCTGATAGAAAGTATATGTCCGACTCGCTTTATTGGTAAGATTCTCGACATATATATATGTTACTAGTTCTAATAGAAAGTATATGTCCGAATCGCTTTATTGGTAAGATTCTCGACATATATATGTTACTAGTTCTAATAGAAAGTATATGTCCGAATCGCTTTATTGGTAAGATTCTCGACATATATATGTTACTAGTTCTAATAGAAAGTATATGTCCGAATCGCTTTATTGGTAAGATTCTCGACATATATATGTTACTAGTTCTAATAGAAAGTATATGTCCGACTCGCTTTATTGGTAAGATTCTCGACATATATATATGTTACTAGTTCTGATAGACAGTTATAGTTTTCAAACTATCGTCTGTTATTATTATTATTATTTGTTCATGAATTTCTTTGTTATTTCACGACAATAAAATATTCATCATCATCAAGTAGCTTGTTCCTTCCGGAACTTGGCTCCCATGACAGCAGTCCTGAAAAATCTCTGTTCTGTGCAAGATGATCGGCGTTAGCAGCAGTCATTCTCAGATCATCAATGACATCTTACACCCATCGTCTTCTTGGTCTTCCTCTCATTCTTCTTCCAGGCACATTCTCTCCAAAATTATCTTCTCTAGGCACTCATGTCGTTTGATGTGTCCGAAATATTTAATTTTCCTTGATGTTATATTCTTTAATAGCCAACTCTCTTAATACCAAGCTTTTCTCTGTCCATGATATTCTAAGTACTCTTCTGTAGCATTTATATTCTAAGTACTCTTCTGTAGCATTTATATTCTAAGTACTCTTCTGTAGCATTTATATTCTAAGTACTCTTCTGTAGCATTTATATTCTAAGTACTCTTCTGTAGCATTTATATTCTAAGTACTCTTCTGTAGCATTTATATTCTAAGTACTCTTCTGTAGCATTTATATTCTAAGTACTCTTCTGTAGCATTTATATTCAAATGCATTAATGATCTTCTCTGCCGCTTTCTCTATGTTTCATTCTCAATGAAATATTCCCAATTAGAAAATTAAACAGACAACTTCTGTGTTAACTTGTCTACTAAGATTTTAATGTTAAAATGTAATAACATTTCCTATCACCGTTTACGCGGGGAGAGCACGGGTATGATCCATGCATGTGACACAACAGTTAGTGTGCTAGAAGACTATTTGGTCAAACATTGCAAGGTCAATCAAAGGTCCACATGACCGGGACAGAGAGAGAGATAGAGAGAGATAGATAGATGGATAGATCAATAGAGAGAGACAGAGAGAGACAGAGAAAGCGAGAGAGAGACAGAGATAGGAGAGAGATCGAGAGAGAGAGAGAGAGCGAGAGATAGAGATATAGAGAGAGAGACAGCGAGAGAGATATAGAGAGATAGAGATATATAGAGAGAGATAGAGAGAGAGAGAGAGCGAGAGAGAGAGAGAAAGAGAGACAGCGAGAGAGATAGAGAGATAGAGAGAGAGAATGAAATGTGTCTTCTGTTATAATTAGTTATTTATAATTTTAATAATAAACTTGTCATCTCATTAAAAAAATTGTAATTTCACAAACAAACTTGTCATTTTATACACAAACTTGTCATTTTATAAACAAACTTGTCATTATATTAACTGAAACACTAGATAATATAATTATATAATATTAATCTATATATATTACTCCAGAGAAGGAGACACAGCCAGCACAATTTGTTACTTTATATTTTATGAAAATTAAAACCGTTACAATTCTTATCAAAAACATTGTAACAATTTGGTAACATTTTCATAAAACATTTCTCAAGTCAAACAGATTTATTACGTAATATTATTTCCTCTAGAAATAACTCTGGAGAAGTTAAATATTTTTCACAAACAAAGAAAAGATGGTCTGATATGTCCTAACTGACCTGCCAACCAACACATGCCCAGGTCCTAGCAACGAATAGCTTCCAACTTTGAAAATCACCGGCGCTGTGATTGAAATGAAAATCTTTACGTTCTCACGCGCTACTACCTCGTGAGACGGGCAAGCTTTCCCAAGTTCTGTTTTACATTACGTACAATTTTTTTGACATTTGCACACCCTCTCCCTTCCCCAACGAAATATTTCACATAAATAATAAGAAAATAACTAACCCAGAAATGAATATGAATTTAGCAAATGTATGTAACATTATAAGCAGAACTTTGTATGGCGTATTTTCATGTTTACCAGTTTTGTTTTTAACTTGAGTAAACTCTTTGTTCTCATGTTAAATATATCTACCAGTTTTGTTTTTAACTTTAGTAAACTCTTTGTTTGTTCTCATGTTAAATATATCTACCAGTTTTGTTTTTAACTTTAGTAAACTCTTTGTTTGTTCTCATGTTAAATATATCTACCAGTTTTGTTTTTAACTTTAGTAAACTCTTTGTTTGTTCTCATGTTAAATATATCTACCAGTTTTGTTTTTAACTTTAGTAAACTCTTTGTTTGTTCTCATGTTAAATATATATTTGAACTTGATATTCTTTTTCTTCTTCTATTCCTTCTTCTTCTTCTTTCCTCTTTCTTTCTTCTTCTTTTCCTTTTCTTATTCTTTCTTTTCTTCCCTTTTTCTCCCTCTTCTTCTGCCTTCCTTCCTCTTCTTCTCCTCTTCTTCTTCTTCCTCTTCTTCTTCTTCCTCTTCTTATTCTTTCTCATTTTCGTCTTCCTCTTCTTCTTCTTCCTCTTCTTATTCTTTCTCATTTTCGTCTTCCTCTTCTTTCTTCTCTTCCTCTCACTTCTTCCTCTTCTTCTTCCTCCTCTTCTTCTTCCTCTTCTACTTCTTCTTCCTCTTCATCTTCCTCCTCCTCCTCTACTTCTTCCTTTTCTTCGTTTTCTTCCTATTATGTTTAATCTATGGTACCTTCGCATGAAAACAGTCATTCCCATGATCCCATTACCTCGTAGTGGTGAGGTAGGGTGGGGGCGAGGGTTTGCGTGCTAGAATGATACAGTGATCTAGGACGGCGAGAACTTATGTTCCTGGCAGGGTCACCCAGGCTGGACAGGTCTTTGCTGAGAAGTCAGACTAAATATGACTTGCTGGTCCCCATGTTGGTGGTGTTTAGCTTGGGACTAACAATCATATCTTATAAAACTCTACAAGTTATGTAAACAACAACGTAGACACTAACTAACATACATATCTTGTAAAACTCCACAAGTTACGTAAACAACAACGTAGACACTAACTAACATACCAACCTGTCTGTCAAATTTCTTACCCATGATCTGATAACCAAAACCAATACCTAACCAAGAACTGCTTACATAGTGTCAGCAAGGGAATATGAACAGCGAGACGATGGAGATGAATCGGACATGTGAAACGCATAGATACAAACTCTCACATAAACTGCACTGAGATGGTCACCAGAGGGTAAACTAAAATGTGAAATACACAAAATGACCTGGAAGAGAACAATAGAACAAGAACTGAAAGAAATAAACCACACCAGGAACACAATATAGAGGAGCAGTTAGGAACAGATAAGAATGATAAGCATTTGGTGCTGACCTAAACGCCAAGAGAGTAAGAAAGAGAGAGAGAAAGAGAGAGATATAATGTCCACCCGTGTCTGATCTTATCTTATCTTATCTTAACCACATTTGCCGTGAAGCGTCGTGGGAGAGTTAGTTTCTATCTTGTGCCAGGTGTGTTGCGCTTGACGTTGTCAGTCCATGCTTTCGCAGGGACTCTGAGATGTTATCTATCCATCGTGTTCTTGGCCTGCCTCGTGCTCTGCGCCCTGAGTGTCGATTATTATAGGCACGTGATGGTAGTAAATGTGGTTCCATTCTCTAGATGGCGAACCACTTGATTCTTGCTTCTCGATGAACTGTAGCATGGTATAGTACAACGATGTTCTGATATTCTCGTTCTACCTATCTCGCCTTGTAACGTTGACAGCTTTCGTAGACATCTCATTTCACATGTTGTATCTTTCTTGTATAGTCAGGCCATGTTTGACTGATGCGAGAGTTGGAATAAATATGCAGTTTATCAGTTGTCGTTTGACTGACATGTTAATGCTTGATGTTTAATCTTTCTTCTTGTGTCTTAGCAGAGCCAAGTTTGGCACTGATAGCAGAGTGTTGGAATAAATATGCAGTTTATCAGTTGCTTAAACATGAATCGGTAAAATAAAATGGTAAACATATTTGTTGCCTGTAAGTAAGACAGATTTATTTGTTGCCTGTAAGTAAGACAGATTTATTTGTTGCCTGTAAGTAAGACAGATTTATTTGTTGCCTGTAAGTAAGACATATTTATTTGTTGCCTGTAAGTAAGACAGATTTATTTGTTGCCTGTAAGTAGACATATTTATTTGTTCCTGTAAGTAGACAGATTTATTGTGCCGTAAGTAAGACAGATTTATTTGTTGCCTGTAAGAAGCAGATTTATTTGTTGCCTGTAAGTAAGACAGATTTTTTGTTGCCTGTAAGTAAGACAGATTTTGTTGCCTGTAAGTAGACAGATTTATTTTTGCCTGTAAGTAAGACAGATTTATTTGTTGCTGTAAGTAAACAGATTTATTTGTTGCCTGTAAGTAGACAGATTTATTTGTTGCCTGTAGTAAGACAGATTATTGTTGCCTGTAGAAACAGATTTATTTTTGCCTGTAAGTAAGACAGATTTATTTGTTGCCTGTAAGTAAGACAGATTTATTTGTTGCCTGTAAGTAAGACAGATTTATTGTTGCCTGTAGTAAAACAGATTTATTTGTTGCCTGTAAGTAAGACAGATTTATTTGTTGCCTGTAAGTAAGACAGATTTATTTGTTGCCTGTAAGTAGACAGATTTATTGTTGCCTGTAAGTAAGACAGATTTATTTGTTGCCTGTAAAGTAGACAGATTTATTTGTTGCCTGTAAGTAGACAGATTTATTTGTTGCCTGTAAGTAGACAATTTATTTGTTGCCTGTAAGTAAGACAGATTTATTTGTTGCCTATAAGTAAGACAGATTTATTTGTTGCCTGTAAGTAAGACAGATTTATTTGTTGCCTGTAAGTAAGACAGATTTATTTGTTGCCTGTAAGTAAGACAGATTTATTTGTTTTGACAATAGGTAAGTAAGACAGATTTATTTGTTGCCTGTAAGTAAGACAGATTTATTTGTTGCCTGTAAGTAAGACAGATTTATTTGTTGCCTGTAAGTAAGACAGATTTATTTGTTGCCTGTAAGTAAGACAGATTTATTTGTTGCCTGTAAGTAAGACAGATTTATTTGTTGCCTGTAAGTAAGACAGATTTATTTGTTGCCTGTAAGTAAGACAGATTTATTTGTTGCCTGTAAGTAAGACAGATTTATTTGTTGCCTGTAAGTAAGACAGATTTATTTGTTGCCTGTAAGTAAGACAGATTTATTTGTTGCCTGTAAGTAAGACAGATTTATTTGTTGCCTGTAAGTAAGACAGATTTATTTGTTGCCTGTAAGTAAGACAGATTTATTTGTTGCCTGTAAGTAAGACAGATTTATTTGTTGCCTAATAGACAGATTTATTTGTTGCCTGTAAGTAAGACAGATTTATTTGTTGCCTGTAAGTAAGACAGATTTATTTGTGCCTGTAAGTAAGAAGATTTATTGTGCTGTAAGTAAGACAAATTTCTGTACAATTTTTTAGCTATTGTGTTTATAATCTTCTTCCTTCTTCTTCTTCAACGCTTATATCCTACTGTTAAACCACTTTTGTGATTTGTATGTGATCCGAGCCTAAGAGCGATTGTACATTGTGTCAGTTATGTGCCCACAAGTAGGTCAACACATCCGACTTTTCAACGCCTTTTTATTTACATTTTATTTATTATTTTATTTAATTTATTTACATTTTATTTACTTTTAATTACTTTTTATTTACATTTAATTACTTTTGATTTACTAGGTAGCTTACCTGGTGCTACATCAGTCGCTTCTCACAACAAGCCTTGTAGGTCACAGTGTTTCTATTATTTGCTTCCCTTGCGAGCACCGACCATACACGGACGGATTTATAAATCTGAAAGATGACGTATGGAACTCCAGAAGAAGAAGACGGTCCAAGAAATAAATTGTGCATCTACAGGAACTGCAGTGTTAATTTCTAACGGCAACGTTAAGTTTAACCTGATCATTATTACCATTTCAACATTTGTTGTGACATTAATGATACTATTTCAACATTTGTTATTGTATCATTGATAATATTTCCAATCTTTCTCTCCCTGTATCTGCTCTTCAAATTTAACATTCAAGACCGACTGTGTGTTGCCGGGGCTGGCAAGGGGAGCAAAATAAAGTAACACTGCAACCTACAAGGCATGTCGTAAGAAGCGACTGAGGTAGAGGTCCACCCTAGTAAATAAAAAGCGTCGCAGAACTTGGATGTGCTTGCCTACTTTTAGGTCATAACTGTCACAACGTACAATCACTCTTAGGCTCAGATCATATATAAATCCCAAAGAGTGGTTTTACAAGTGGTCGATATGGAGCGTTGGAAGAAGAAGAAGAATATCTATCAAGTTGCAATAATTTTCCCTTTCTCTTCCTTTCTCCCTCTCTTATTTCCTCCCCCGCCCCATCCCCCTCTCTTTTTATCTGTTTCATTGAAAAACAATTTTAGCAACTTGACAGTCCTCTCCTCCCTGTATCCTCTCTCCTTCTCTCCTCTCCTCCATGTCTCCTCTCCTCCTTCTCTCCTCTCCTCCATGTCTCCTCTCTCCTCTCCTCCCTGTATCCTCTCTCCTTCTCTCCTCTCCTCCATGTCTCATCTCTCCTCTCCTCCATGTCTCCCTAACTAATTGTTTCCGCATGATCTCCAAATCTCCTCCTTACGTCCCAGACTCTGACATTATCTATTTTCTCTTTGTATCCTCCAATGTCTTTTCTACCTCACAATCTTACACGATTTGTTTACCTCTTGTTGTGTTACAGTTCCTCCCTACCTCCCAGACTCCATCCTCTTCTTTCTTTCTTCGTCTCGTCCCACATCCTCATCCCTACCTCCCATACTCTCGTCTCGTCCCACATCCTACTCCCTACCTCCCATACTCTCGTCTCGTCCCACATCCTCCTCCCTACCTCCCATACTCTCGTTTCGTCTCACTCCTCCTCCCTACCTCCCATACTCTCGTCTCGTCTCACATCCTCCTCCCTACTGTAATAGGGGGTTCATGCACAACCGATAATAAAAGCCAATGCTGTCGTTCAGTATTCATATATATATTTATTTGACGATGTTAATCATGACGACAAAAACACGCCTGTCTCATCTCAAGGGTTCAATCTTAGTCACCTTGTTTACTAAAAGAATGTTGCTAATTCGTCACTACACAGCTACGTAAAACGTCATTGTCTGTTGTTATGTGTTGCGCCTCTGCTTAGAGAGTGCAACACATAGTCTCAACTATTAATTATCTAATTACATACTACACTAACTATATGGCTAACTGTCCATTCCTCCGCTGCCATCTGGGGAACTATGACACCCCCTGGAGACCTCGCCGTCGCCCCGACGGCGAAATCCCCCCAAAAAATCGCACAGGTAGTGTCCAATAGGGTTATTAGAGTGGTGAGAGCTGAAAGGGAACAAGTCGCCTCACGTGATAAACGTGGCTCCACAACAACTAACTATAACAGCCAACCATGGTCGAAAAGAAAAGAAAATCCTGACGGGATCTCAGGAAGACCCAAGTTGAATGAGCTACTTGGTAAGGAGTCACCACACGTCGTTGGACGTGACTCATCAACTGGCCATAGGTGACCATGGTTAACTTCAACAGTAAACCCTCTGTGCTCTTGTGCTGAAACCACGTAATATAGAAATTAATCAGCATTACATAAATTAACTGGAAAAATATGCGCCATATAACTCCGACGGCGACCCAACAGCATAACACTTGGCCAATGTGAGGTGGCTGTACTGGGACATCCATTCCTCACATGAGGTAGTATGGGTTTGATGGCAGCGTGCATCAGTATGTCACTATCACTATGACACTACCTCCCATACTCTCGTCTCGTCCCCCATCCTCCTCCCTACCTCCCAGACTCCATCCTCTTCTTTCTTTCTTCGTCTCGTCCCACATCATCCTCCTTACCTCTCATCTCTCGTCTCACATCCTCCTCCCTACCTCCCATACTCTCGTCTCGTCTCACTCCTCCTCCCTACCTCCCATACTCTCGTCTCGTCTCACATCCTCCTCCCTACCTCCCATACTCTCGTCTCGTCCCCCATCCTCCTCCCTACCTCCCAGACTCCATCCTCTTCTTTCTTTCTTCGTCTCGTCCCACATCATCCTCCTTACCTCTCATACTCTCGTCTCGTCCCACATCCTCCTCCTTACCTCTCATACTCTCGTCTCGTCCCACATCATCCTCCCTACCTCCCATACTCTCGTCTCATCCCACATCCTCCTCACTACCTCCCATATCTCGTCTGGTCCCACATCCTCCTCCCTACCTCCCATACTCTCGTCTCGTCCCACATCCTCCTCCCTACCTCCCATACTCTCGTCTCATCCCACATCCTCCTCCCTACCTCACAGAGTCCAAACATTTCCATACGCTTCACCTGTCCTTCAACTTCCGCATGGTAACTCCATCCTCATCGACTTCCTCCATAAGCCGGCGCCATATTTGATCTTCCTCCCTTCAACTAAAATATCCTTCATCATCACACTCTATTTTTAGCCAAGGTTAATATGTCTCCCTCCTCCAATCCAATAAAGACAGTTTCTCCGGGTAGGAAAACCTATTCTTGCGTTATCTCTAAAGTAGACAGTTCCCGTGAACATCTAATTATTTCAAAGTTGAAGTTGCAAGATAATGGCTGCCGGTCTGTGAGAGCAAGTCGGTACATATTTGATAGTTACTAATACACATTCGATTTGATATCTTCTATCTTGTCTTGTCTTTCCTTCTCTCCATGACCTACTCCCTAACCTGACCTACTTCCAGTTTATTTCTTACTGTCCTGTTTTTCTTCACTTTCTGATTTGATTTTAATCTGTCTTTTCTGTTTCCGCTTCTTGATTTGTCTTGATTTTCTGTTCTGTCTGTCCGTCATCCTTTATTCAAACATATCTCTCTCCTTCTCTCTCTCTCTCTCTCACTCCCTCCCTTCTCTCTGTAACACTATCGCTCGCGTTGATTCTTTAGAACTTAGAGCACACTCTCCTCCTGTTATGTCTCAATCGTTTCTCTCTTTCATTCTCTCCTTGTTTCCCTCCCTTCCTCTTTTCTCTCTTTCATTCTCTCTCTCCTCGTTTCCCCCCTTCCTCTTTTCTCTCTTTCATTCTCTTTCTCCTCGTTTCCCTTTTCTCTCTATCCTTCTCTCTCTCCTCTCTTCTTTTCCTTCCTCTTTTCTCTCTTTTCATTCTCTCTCTCCTCGTTTCTCTTCCTCTTCCTCAATATTGGGCCGCATAACTGACCGGGGAAACTCTGACCTAGTTTGAGTTGGGGGGGCTGAATTTATATATATATGTTTGATAGAACACTGCAAGCTTTTTGCAATTTTACTCAATTCTGTGAGTCTATGGTTATTTATTTGTGACAAATATTCATAATATTGATATTCCTTATTGTTAAACTGAACTTGTTGCATAATATGACTTCGATTTAGCATTTTATGTTGATTTTAAAATGAATTCATCTATATACAACAATACTGGAATGCGAGGTCACGTGACGGTTGTGGTGTTATATCCTTTAATTTGTACCTGAGCCCGCCGGCCGTATGAGTTTATAGTTGGCTGTGGCTATCACCTTCGCTATCGACAATTTGATCAGATAATTAAATAACAGCTGCTGTATTGTATATGATCATGTCTCAGTTTATGGAGATCTCGTCAATAGCAATGTAACTATCCCATGCTACTGTAACTCTTGGAAGGAATGTAGAATTGGGGCAACATGAAGGCTGATCTGCAGTTAAGCAGCTGATAGAAGATAATGCAAGGGATGATGTTGTTGTTGTATATACCGATGGGTCGATTCAACGTGGTGAGAAATCCGGCTGGGGTTTCTCGGCTAATGCGCATGGTAGGGTTGTTGCAGAGCGAAGTGGGGCATACAGGAAAAATTCTACTTCTAGTATGAGGATGGAGGTTGAGGCCGTTACTGCTGCCCTCCATTGGATCTCTGGGACTTCATTTACTGGGGCGTTGTTGTATCTGACTCTCAGTCGATGCTTCACAAGATCCAGAAGGGCAGGTTTCGGTATGAGTGGATGTCGTCTATAGAAGTTTCTAACCTCCAGAAGCTTATGTGGATATACTGTCCGGGCAGTGCGGGTGTTTGCGGTAATGAGAGAGCGGACAGGCTTGCATCAACAGCATCGATTGTTGGGGGAGTTGAAGATGGATAAGGGGGATATTCTTCGGTCTCTTCGCGACTGTCTGTTGGATGAGGACACTAAAATCGATGTTGAATCGATCAAGTGATTTAGGCAGTTTGGAGTTATCCGTTGTACAAGTCAAACTGGATGTCTGAGAGGCAGAGTGAGAAGTGTGTTTAATCAGCGAGCCACAGAACCATCAGTATGCATACTCTTCGATATCTGTTGGAGGAACTGAGCACCTATGGGTCTGCCCGGAGTGCAATGACGTCAGTTTAGCAACCAATAACTAATATTCCTTGAGCAGGTTCCCAGTTCGTCCAACTGCTTTCTCTGGTTTATTTACTGGCATCGAGCTCAGACAGTGTATAAACTCTCGTTGAAGTGACACGTTCAAAGATATCAACTCTCAGCTGGGGAGATAACTCGTCCAATCTTTCTTGAAATATTCATTTATCTTTGCATGTTATTTCTATTTCAAATTGTTGTAATCTCTGTTTGAGTTATCGTTCTTGCTAACTATAGTTTATTCTTCATGTTTAGGCACTTAGACGAACCTTATTAATTTACATGCAGAATGTATGAAACAGCAGACGGCAGAGATTGCTGGTCTAAGATAGAGAATTCAATGCTGTTTAGAGAATGTATGAAACAGCAGACGGCAGAGATTGCTGGTCTAAGATAGAGAATATAGTGCATGTTTTAGCAGAATGTATGAACAGCAGACAGAGATTGCTGGTCTAAGATAGAGAATATAGTGCATGTTTTAGCAGAATGTATGAAACAGCAGACGCAGATGCTGGTCTAAGATAGAATTCAATGCTTGTTTAGCAGAATGTATGAACAGCAGACGAAGAATATGCAAACACGGACAATGACTTAGATATTTTTTTAAAGAAGATTGTCGTTTGTTGTCAATTCTTCTCCTTCAACTTTCAACTCCCAACGGAGCACATGTCTTCAACAAACTTCTTCCAGCTCTTCCTCTCTCCTGCCATCTCTTCCAATTATTTTCATGTTTTACCTATCCTTATCATATAAATCTCCAGCTCTCTTCTCCAGGTCTGTCTAGGCCTTCCCTTACTCCTCTTTCCCTGCGGGTTCCAAAACATTGTCTGTCTTGCAATACCTCCCGTTGGTCTTCTCAATGTGTGTCCTATCCATCTCCAGCTTCTCTTCCTGAGCTCTTTCTCCATTGGTATCTGCTTAATTCTTTCTCGAGTTCCTCGTTTGTAATCTTATCATACCATCTCAGTCCCTCTGTTCTATGTAAACATCAATTTACGAAGATCTGTAGTTTTCTGATGGTTTCTTTTGTTGTCTTCCATGTTTCAGAGCCATAGAACAGCACTGACTTCACATTTAATTGAAATATTCTCAGCTTTGTGTTTGTTTTGATCTCCTTTGACTTCCATATCTTACTCAATGTAATCAAGTTTCACCTTGATTGTTTTGTTGTTGCTGTCAATGACAGATATAATTTTAATTCGTTTTGTAAATCACAAAATGTGAGAACATATTTCAACATTTTTGCGCTCGTTTGAAAAATATATAAAACTACAGTTAATCGTTATCGGGTAGTCTATGTAAAGTTGGAAGTACCCTGCTCGTCTCACGATCTCTCTCTCTCGCGATCACCGCCCAGACCGATATACCAGATCTCGCCATAAATTCTATTCATCAATGCAGCCTTAGCATTGGTGTGTTTTACGTCACATCTTCAGCACCATTTGGAGCTCTGGTGCTTATCCTTCGGCGATGTGTCCGGTTTCAGGCAGCGTTTACTCGGTTCGCTCTCTAGTGAAGTTGGAAGTACCATGCTCGTCTCACGATCTAAAAGTACTCATTTAACTTTCATTGTGAAGTTATCTGGCTATGTTCCAGTATCATTGATCTTCTTCTTCTTCTTCTTCGCACGCTTCATATTGACCACTTGTTAATATACCATAAACACTCTTTGTGAATTGTATGTGCTCTGAGCCTAAGAGCGATTGTACGTTGTGCCAGTTATGTGTCCACAAGTAGACCAGAACATTCAATTTCTGCGACGCTTTTATTTACTAGGTAGCTTCCTAGGCTCTACCTCATTCGCCTCTTACGACATGCCTTGTAGGTCGCAGTATTACTATTCTTTGCTCCCCTTGTGAGCGCCGGCAACACACATGCGTATATCTGATCTAATTATAGGTGAGATCAAGTTCCTAGTCATATCGGAGATTGAATATCTTCATATTCTTCAATCATCCAGAAACGCTTGGGTTCTTTCCCTTTGTAGAGCACATAGAATTGAAATTCATCACTTCTGTTGTATCCTTTGCTTGATAAAGGTCTTTTGGTAGAAACGTTGCTGTGTATTGTTATTGCTTTTGTAAAACTATAGTACTTTGTTTGTACGTGTTTCGCCATCGGAAAAATAGTAGAAAGGTTTTGGCCTGACATGGAAAACGATTTGTAAAAAGGCGGCAGAATAGCAACAATGGAAACTGTACATGTTAAACTGGACACACAAATATAATATAGAATTGATAAACAAGACAGTTTTCTAATTGTGAGAGAGAAAAACTATATGTAGCATTAAGGATAAATAAAAACATGAATACGTAACTATGGCTCCGGTCTCATCTCGTGGATCTGTGTTGAAACGTTACTTGAAGAATCTCGTTTTGAGCAAGTACTTCTGTGTATATCGTGTCATGTCGCTAATATACACACTGTGTCGTTGATTAAACACGCTGCGTTTCGGAATTTATGAGCCATGAGTTCTGCGACTGACCTCATGCTAAGAAATCTTCATCTAACAGATTATAACAAGATGAACTATGACCTGTAACTAAATATAGATTCTGAAGATGAGATGGCTACTACTCATCACAGGGATTCTAAATCTGTGGTCTTCTAACCCCTTTGGGTTGCGTTCATAGATCTCAGGGAGTTAATAAATCTCTGGGTTTTTTTGTATACCTAAGAAACACAAAACAGAGAAAAAATTTGAATGTAATATTCAAATAAATAACACAACACTGAAACAAGTCCATCGATTCAAGTATCTGGGAACATTCCTAACATCAGATGGAAGATGTACAACAGAGATTAGGAGTAGAATAGCTCAAACGAAAGCAGCTTTTATGAAAATGAAGAACACACTAGGCTTGAACTCACTACCAATGACATTGCGAAAACGAATACTTCAGTGCTATATTGAAAAACACGTAATCACAAAGTACTGTAGTTTTACAAATTACAAATACAAAGACGAAATACAGCAACGTTTCGACCAACAAGGCCTTTATCAAGCAAACAAACAACAGGAGTGACAAATTTTAAAAAACAAATGGACGACTAAATACAAACGTCTCTAATGAAAATCTGGGAATAAAAACGAATAACGAAATAAATTTAACACAAAAACACATAAAAACTAGAAAAAGAACGGAAGAGAAACAATGAAAAATCTAGTAAACATATAATTTGAATACATGCAACATATACCCATTTAGATTACAAGGTATGGGAAGAGAAAGTACTAAGAAGCATAGGAATGTAATACGTTGAACCCACGTGGTCGCAAGGTACCATACAAAGAAATCAACCGATTCTCCAGAGCAAATTGACTGCGATCATCAGAGGAACATGATCGGATGGCTGTGACCTGGACATCGTGAGCTCTTAAATGGCCAGTATCATTGAAATAGGTGGCTACAGGAGTCACAGAGCATTGACGTATGTCGCGCAAGTGTTGGGCGAATCGGTCACTGCGTCTCTCGCCTATATAAACCTTGTTACACTACTTACAGATAATGGCATAGATAAGATTACGGGACTCTCATGTGAAACCATCGTCAATAAGAAACGTGGCTAAAGGAAAGATACAGTACGCGTCTGTATCACATAAGCAGACGTGTTGCAACGCCGACGGCCACACTGGACAGTGTCAAAATGAGTCTGGATATTGGACTTAAGGCGACTGTGTACCAACATATCCTTAAGATTTCTGTCCCGTCTGTAAACCACCAAAGGATAGCTAGGGAAGACAGAACGGGTCTCAGGATCTGACTTAAGGATAGACAGATGACGGAATAAAACATTTTTCACCAGTGAACTATGGGGGTGGAAAGTTAAGATAAGTTTTACTCTGTCAGAGTTAGTAGTCCTATGCTGGCTGGTAAGGGCCTGCTGGCGAGTGATTTTCTCAACTCGATGCATAGCCGAGACAAGAACCCTCTCCGGGTATAGGCGTCTGCGAAAGAAATCTCGCGAACTCTCTCAAGAAAATCATCGTCCTCGCTACAAAGGCGACTGCATTCTCATCTATTTTGTGAATATTGCTATATTGAACCAATACTTATGTATGGCAGCGAATCATGGACAATGAACAAACAATCAATACGATCATTGAAAGTCACATAGATGTGGTTTTACACAAGAATGTTGAAATTCCATGGACAACAAAGAAAACAAATGTGGAGGTTTTAAGTCAGGCCTGCACACAAAGAAACATCAAAAGAATAAGAATCCGACAATCAAGGTTCTTCGGGCATATAATGCGAAGAGAAGGTTTAGAACATTTGGTGACTACAGGTAAAATTCAGGGAAGGAGAGATCGTGGAAGACAGAGGGAGAAGATGTTGGATGACCTGACATCATGGTTTGACAAAAGATCGCTGTCAGAACTGATTACATGCACCAAGTAGTTGTGGAGAGACATGATCGCCTACGCCGGCAGGCACGGGACTTGATTGATGAAACGCTAGAACTCAAAGTGATTTTTTATTCTCTCAATTAGCCATGAGAGAACAAACTAGTATTAGCAGTACATTTATGGCTACATCCTCCTTTTTTGGCGTTTGTTTGAGGTAAGTTAAAAATGAAGTACCCATTTATCTGACATGACACCTCTGAAGTCGAAGAAAACCTACCTGCATGGCGAGGAAACCAATAAAACGGTAAGCAGACTTTCACGCAAAAATCAGTCATAAGCGCCACGGCTACGCCTGAATTCATAGAGCGCGAATCTGACGTGGTCAGCTAGCCACACAAAACTGTAAAACATATGTTTAAAACTGCCAAGGGACCAAACTACCAAGAAATGTATCATTTTCATCAGAGTAATAGGGCTTTAGTGATACAAGAAATGTTAAGAACTACTACGGTACAGGAAATCTCTCCTGTCTCAGACTAGCTAGAACTTGGCATCTGAAGGAAATCTCTCCTGTCTCAGACTAGCTAGAACTTGGCATCTGAAGGAAATCTCTCCTGTCTCAGACTAGGTAGAACTTGGCATCTGAAGGAAATCTCTCCTGTCTCAGATTAGCTAGAACTTGGCATCTTAAGGAAATCTCTCCTGTCTCAGACTAGCTAGAACTTGGCATCTGAAGGAAATCTCTCCTGTCTCAGACTAGCTAGAACTTGGCACCTGAAGGAAATCTCTCCCGTCTCAGACTAGCTAGAACTTGGCATCTGAAGGAAATCTCTCCTGTCTCAGACTAGCTAGAACTTGGCATCTGAAGGAAATCTCTCCTGTCTCAGACTAGCTAGAACTTGGCATCTGAAGGAAATCTCTCCTGTCTCAGACTAGGTAGAACTTGGCATCTATTGTCGTCACAATGCTACCGGGTTGTTGCCTAATGTCGTCACACTGCTACCGGGTTGTTGCCCAATGTCGTCACACTTGTACCGGGTTGTTGCCCAATGTCGTCACACTGGTACCGGGTTGTTGCCCAATGTCGTCACACTGCTACCAGGTTGTTGCCCAATGTCGTCACACTGCTACCGGGTTGTTGCCCAATGTCGTCACACTGGTACCGGGTTGTTGCCCAATGTCGTCACACTGCTACCGGGTTGTTGCCCAGTGTCATCACACTGCTACCAGGTTGTTGCCCAGTGTTGTCACACTGCTACCGGTTTGTTGCCCAATGTCATCACACTGCTACCAGGTTGTTGCCCAGTGTCGTCATACTTCTATTAGGTTGTTGCCCAGTGTCGCCACACTTTACCGGGTTGTTGCCCAATGTCGTCACACTTCTACCGGGTTGTTGCCCAATGACGTCACACTGGTACCGGATTGTTGCCCAGTGTCGTCACACTGGTACCGTGTTGTTGCCCATTGTCGTCACACTGGTACCAGGTTCTTGCCCAATGTCATCACACTTCTACCGGGTTGTTGCCCAGTGTCATCACACTGCTACCAGGTTGTTGCCCAGTGTCGTCACACTGCTACCGGGTTGTTGCCCAATGTCGTCACACTGGTACCGGGTTGTTGCCCAGTGTCGTCACACTTCTACCTGGTTGTTGCCCAGTGTCATCACACTGCTACCAGGTTGTTGCCCAGTGTTGTCACACTGGTACCGGATTGTTGCCCAATGTCGTCACACTTGTACCGGGTTGTTGCCCAATGTCGTCACACTGCTACCGGGTTGTTGCACAATGTCGTCACACTGCTACCGGGTTATTGCCAATGTCATCACACTGGTACTGGGTTGTTGCCCAATGTCACACTGGTACCGGGTTGTTGCCCAATGTCATCACACTGGTACCGGGTTGTTGCCCAATGTCGTCACACTGGTACCGGGTTGTTGCCCAATGTCGTCACGCTTGTACCGGGTTGTTGCCCAAAGTCGTCACACTGCTACAGGGTTGTTGCCCAGTGTCGTCACACTGGTACCGGGTTGTTGCCCAATGTCGTCACACTGGTACCGGGTTGTTGCCCAGTGTCGTTACACTGGTACCGGTTGTTGCCCAGTGTCATCACACTGCTACCGGGTTGTTGCCCAATGTCGTCACACTGGTACTGGGTTGTTGCCCAATGTCGCACACTGGTACCGGTTGTTGCCCAGTGTCGTCACACTTCTACCGGGTTGTTGCCTAGTGCCATCACATTGCTACCAGGTTGTTGCCCAGTGTTGTCACACTGCTACCGGGTTGATGCCCTTTGTCGTAACACTGCTACCAGGTTGTTGCCCAGGGTCGTGGTTTTCTGTTTTTGCCTTGCGCTGTTCTGGTGATTGTTATTTTTGCACTTTGGCAGGATTCTGCTATGTCATCCAACTTTATCGTGATCTACCTCTCGCCTCCTTCCCTGATGTTCTGTTGTAGAAGACTGTGTACTGTGGAGTTTGGATGCATTCTTATTAAGTGACCAAACCACTTCATTCTTTGTTTCTCAATGTAATTCAAGCAAGGTTCTGTGCCAACTTTCTTTCTTACACTGATGTTGGGGACTGTCTTTTCTTGTGTTGTTGGTAACTTTTCGCAGGCAACGCATTTCACATGTAGTTTTTTTTGTGACTGCGCATTGCTCATTGTCCATGTTTGGCTCTGGTAACACAAAGTAGGTATAAAAATGCTGTTGATCATCTGTTGCTTAGCTGCCTGTGAAGTGTTTGGGTGCCTTCACAATTGGACTAGCTGGTAGGTTACAGCATTTGCTTTTTGTACTTTAGCTTCTATCTCTCTATCCAGTCACCCATGACCTATAACTAACATACAGAAAGTAGAACATCTCAACAACAACAAACAGTCATAGTCAAACAATGATAAAAAACATCATATCAAACTTTTAAAATTAATTCTTTAATGATGATATAACCAAATAAATTCAACTTATAACAACCACAAAAAGTTATTATAAAACGAAATAAATCATTTTAAAACTAAATAACAGAAAACAATGATCAATTGCCTATAAGAAAATACTGTAACAGGTTCAAAGCTCTGAGACATGCAGCAGACAACCTTATTAAATGTAAAGTCCAGACAGAGAAACAAACTGTCAACTTGATAAGTTAATAGAAATAAATGATAATATTGATGAAACAAATGTGTTAGCAGATGTTCTGTGTTAGTACAAGTCAGCAGTCAAGTATCAATGTGAATGTCTAGTCTAAGTTTGACAAAACTATGAAAACAACAACATATAATTGAGATTGTTGTAGAGTCTTCAATATGATTGTATGTTTTAGTCTTGGAATATTTTATTATAATTAATACCATAGGTTCCCAACGTGGCGTGCACCTCGGGGCAATGAGAAACAGAAGGGGGCGTTTTGTATCCAAGTTACACTTGGGGGGCGTTGAGGATCATCTAACACCTTCTTTGAAAACATATCAATAGAGGAATGTGGCAATTTAAGATTATTGCACGCCTGAGTGGTTACCGGGCCCAAATTTGGGATGTAAAGAATAGAACCACTGTTACCTGCCACGCATGTCATAAGAGGCGACTAAGGATATTTGTCTGAAATGGGATGCACATGTCCTAAACGTGTAGAAGTCTATGCATTTAGGGGCCTACCACACCAATGTGCAACGTATACATGTTCTTGGCAAAGATCAAACATATCACAAAGAGTGATTAAAATTGGTCGTAAAGAACGAACGCAAAGAAGAAGATTATTGCTGACAAAAATGGCACTAAATATAGAACAGTTAATTTCATTACATAATGCTTGGCTCTCTCGCTAATAATATTATATTCATTTTTAATAACGTTAATTTTTTTCAGTTTTACTGTGAACAATAGATCAATATTGATATTATCATCTAATAAACTAACTGAAAAATGTGTGCTTGTTTTTCAATATGTAGTATATACAATATAGTTTACCCAAGGGAGCTTGTTGAATCATTCACTAAAAAAAGGGGCGCCATTCAAAAAAGGTTGGGAACCTATGATTTAGACATTACTGAACTAGTGTGTCTTGTATGCTTCTTATTGTGCTGTTTTAGACATTACTGAACTAGTGTGTCTTGTATGCTTCTTATTGTGCTGTTTTAGACATTACTGAACTAGTGTGTCTTGTATGCTTCTTATTGTGCTGTTTTAGACATTACTGAACTAGTGTGTCCTGTATGCTTCTTATTGTGCTGTTTTAGACATTACTGAACTAGTGTCTTGTATGCTTCTTATTGTGCTGTTTTAGACATTACTGAACTAGTGTCTTGTATGCTTCTTATTGTGCTGTTTTAGACATTACTGAACTAGTGTGTCTTGTATGCTTCTTATTGTGCTGTTTTAGACATTACTGAAATAGTGTCTTGTATGCTTCTTATTGTGCTGTTTTAGACATTACTGAACTAGTGTGTCCTGTATGCTTCTTATTGTGCTGTTTTAGACAAATGATCTCTCCTGTATGTATTCTCTTGTGTCCCAGTAAAGGTCCACTCTGTGTAAACCCTACACCACAAATATTACACTTGTAAGGTTTCTCTCCTGTATGTATTCTCTTGTGTCCCAGTAAACTTCCACTGTGTGTAAACCCTACACCACAAACATCACATTTGTAAGGTTTCTCTCCTGTATGTATTCTCTTGTGCACCAGTAAACTTCCACTCTGTGTAAACTCTACACCACATACATCATATTTGTAAGTTTTCTCTCCTGTATGTATTCTTTTGTGTACCAGTAAACTTCTACGCTGTGTGAACCCTACACCACAAACATCACACTTGTAAGGTTTCTCTCCTGTATGTATTCTCTTGTGTGACAGTAAATTTCCACTCTGTGTAAACCCTACACCACAAACATCACATTTGTAAGGTTTCTCTCCTGTATGTATTCTCTTGTGCACCAGTAAACTTCCACTCTGTGTAAACTCTACACCACATACATCATATTTGTAAGTTTTCTCTCCTGTATGTATTCTTTTGTGTACCAGTAAACTTCTACGCTGTGTGAACCCTACACCACAAACATCACACTTGTAAGGTTTCTCTCCTGTATGTATTCTCTTGTGTGACAGTAAATTTCCACTCTGTGTAAACCCTACACCACAAACATCACACTTGTAAGGTTTCTCTCCTGTATGTATTCTCTTGTGTACCAGTAATCTTCCACTGTGTATAAACCGTACACCACAAACATCACATTTGTAAGGTTTCTCTCCTGTATGTATTCTCTGGTGTACCAGTAAATGTCCCTGCTGTGTAAACCCTACACCACAAACATCACACTTGTAAGGTTTCTCTCCTGTATGTATTCTCTTGTGTACCAGTAAACTTCCACTGTGTGTAAACCCTACACCACAAACATCACATTTGTAAGGTTTCTCTCTTGTATGTATTCTCTTGTGTCCCAGTAAAGGTCCACTCTGTGTAAACCCTACACCACAAACATCACACTTGTAAGGTTTCTCTCCTGTATGTATTCTTTTGTGTGCCAGTAAATTTCCACTGTGTGTAAACCCTACACCACAAACATCACATTTGTAAGGTTTCTCTCCTGTATGTATTCTCTTGTGTGCCAGTAAATTTCCACTGTGTGTAAACCCTACACCACAAACATCACACTTGTAAGGTTTCTCTCCTGTGTGTATTCTCTTGTGTGTCTCATGACAACTGCTAGAAGTCAGTTCTACAAGATGAACATCACACTTCTTTCTTATATGTTTTATTATATTGGATTCTTTGTCAATACATTTTTTAACATTTAAATCACTTCTATCAAGTGTGACATGTTTGTCATTTAAACTAAATGTTTTATTCAAATCACCGTTACATATCTTATTTTGTAAGATTGACATGCTGACAATTTGATTTTTATTAATGTTTTCTGTACTGTTAGAAATGTCTATAAGTATCAAGTTATTATCAATTTCTGATGTTGTATCTCTAACACAACTGTGTTGTTGGTTCATTTTTATTTCAGTTTCTCCACTTTTGTCAACTGACAAAAGTATTTCATTTGGTTGAAGTTGCAAGCTGCTATCACCATGTTTGTATTTCATATGTTTATGCAAATAACAAAACTCTGAGAATGAGAGATGACACTTGGTACAAGAGTATATTTCTGAAATGAAAGAAAATGAAAAACATGGAAGATAAATTTGAAAACACAAACATTGTAAAAAGTTCTACAATTATTTACATCACTGAATGAACTTTGAGAAAACATATCAATTAGTAATCAATGTAATATGATATTCTTTTACTGGGGAAAATGTACAAGATATCTATTAGTTGTCAGCTAGTCCTAAATGTGAATATCTGGCTTGGCTAAGCAATTTTTGTTCTCTAAAAAGTAACCACTTTTTAATCTCTCCAAGTAACTTGTATATGACTGAGCCACATGTAACTTGTATATGACAGACACATGTAACTTGTATATGACTGAGACACATGTAACTTGTATATGACTGAGACACATGTAACTTGTATATGACTGAGACACATGCAACTTGTTTATGACTGAACCACATGCAACTTGTATATGACTGAGACACATGTAACTTGTATATGACTGAGCCACATGTAACTTGTATATGACTGAGCCACATGTAACTTGTATATGACTGAGCCACATGCAACTTGTTTATGACTGAGACACATGTAACTTGTATATGACTGAGACACATGTAACTTGTATATGACTGAGCCACATGCAACTTGTTTATGACTGAGCCACATGCAACTTGTTTATGACTGAGACACAAGTAACTTGTATATGACTGAGCCACATGTAACTTGTATATGTTTGAGCCAAAGAGCGTGTGCACACTATCATTGTAATGATGTGTCGAGACCGTTATGGATAAGGACAATGTGCAACCATTTTGGAACACATATTGTTTTAAGCGCCCCAAATATTTGACTCTGTACTATTTTCCTGTAAGGGAAATGGCAACAGGATAGATATGTTTACATTAGCTGTACTTACAGGATTAGTCAAGCAACTGTTCTTTACATACCTTGGTGGCTCTTTGGCAGGGGTCGGCAACCTGCGGCTCGCATCGGCTTTTCGATGTCAAGTTGTGTCTCTTTCGATGTCAAATTGCGGCCTTCCAGTTCCATGCGCAAAAATAATAATTATATTATTTTATTTTCAAAACTCGTAGCAATCTATTAAAATCATTTATTTAAGGTTTTAATTTTTTATATGAATAAATATTATTTCATATTTAAAGCCATTTATTTTAAATCAAATTTATATACCTAATCCTAATCAAATACCATAATATTGAAACAACAATTTTAGTGGCTCTTTAAAAACTGAGAAATTTTGTAAATTATAACTTTTGGCTCTTCCGTCTCAAAAGGTTGCCGACCCTGGCCTAGGGATAGTGACTTGGTCTATTAACCCCGACGTTCTGAGTACGAATCATGCTGCGGACAGTTTGGTTGCAAATTGTTTGCGTGGATTTTTACAAAAGGACGATGGCACTACCGGTCCAGAAAGCAATGGCAAATTACTGAATGTAATAATGTCTAGAAAAATCACAAACAGCGTTAAAAAGCTGGGGTTGATTCGCCAAGTCCTGTAAAGGATATGCAATTTTTTTTTTTTTTTTTTTACATACCTTAGTTCACAATGACATGGCACAACAGAGATGAGATGTCAACACAGAATGATGGTAGTAACAAGAAGGAACAGGTTTAGAAATGAAGACAGGAAAAAAGTGGGTACAACATCAGTACTGAGCTTCATCAAGAAACAACCAATTAAATGATTTGGCCATATAAGCAGAGTTTCAACAGACAGTGCACCTCAAAGAGCAATATTACTCCGACACAGTGGATACAAAACAAAAGGTCATCCACGCAAATAATGGACCTCAGAAATAACAGAGGCAGTGAAAAACACTATGAAGCACACACAAAATTGTGATTTGATCATTCTGAAAAGGAATGATCAAAACACAAAATAAATTTTACAAAGTGCAATAGACCACTGCTCAGATATAAAAAAAACTTGCCAATTGACCGTTTGTAAAGACAAAAAAAAGCCCCATATACATATACAATAAACCAAATTGATATTTTGTGAAAAAAGCTGTTATTAATCAAAAGATATAAACCTAATTAATTGGTTAATTAATAGATTGTATCTTCTTCTTCTTCTCTCGATCGTTCTTTTCGGCCGTTTTTATCAGTCTAATGTGATATATAAACAGCCAAACGCCAAGAAAGGGTGTACGTTCACAACCTTCAGTACCATTTGGAGCTCTTGTGCTTATTCTTTGGTGGTGTGTTAGGTTTCAACCAGCTGTTTATTTACTAGGGTAGCTAGCCCTAGGGTGCGATGCATTCTGCAGTATATTTTGGCCCGGATCTATGCCTTTTCGATCATCTTTTGCCGTAGCATTTATCTGATCTTATCTCAATGTCAGTGCACAAACTCGCCCGTGTGTTGAGGGGCTCGCAAGGGAGCAAAGAGTAGCAGCACTGCGACCTACAAGGCATGTCGTAAGAGGCGACTAAGGTGGGGTTTTTACGAACACCCATCGCCTTGCCTAGCAATACGATCTTCTTTACGAACACCCATCGCCTTGCCTAGCAATACGATCTTCTTTACGAACACCCATCGCCTTGCCTAGCAATACGAGCGTTCTCATCTTACAATAAATTAGAAGCTACTTTGAATGATGTATACATGTTTGTTATATGTGTATACATGTGTGTATGTATGATATTGTCTGGTCTCAAATATATACAAGCACAATAAGCTTATAGCATGTGTTTGTGCAAACACTGTTTGATCGAACCTTACCTGATTATTCTGTGTCTAGTTATAACGGCGCCTGTGCTGCCGGGGCCCGCAAGGGGAGCAAGAGTAGCAGCACTGCGACCTACAAGGCATGTCGTAAGAGCGACTAAGGTGGGGTTTGGCGTAGGGCTGGCTACCCTATCCAGTAGAAAATTTTAGCACAAAATCCAACCAACCATGAACAAGTCACATACAAATAAAATAAAACTGTGCCAACCAAGAGGAAAGGAAGCTCTTCTAGAAGAGGTATGGAGCGATGCAGAGAAAGCCGTAAGGAGTCTACACCGCAGATTATCTTCCTTTCACCTAGGAAAAGCTCCAGAATTGGCACCTGGAATGTTAGAAGTATGTATCAAATTGGAAAGACAGCACAGGTTGTAAATGAGATGAAATTTCACGGATTGGCATCTTGGGATTATGTGAAACTAGGTGGAATGGTGCAGGCAAACAACGTCTAAACACAGGAGAAACAATGCTGTTCTCAGGCCATATGGAAGAAAATGCCCCCATAGTGAAGGAGTGGCTTTAATACTATCTAAAGAAGCGGAGAAGGCACTAATAAAATGGGAAGCAGTGAGTCCTAGGATAATCACAGCAACATTCAGAACCACCAAAAGAAAGTATTCTTGAATGTGACCCAGTGTTATGCACCTACCAATGATAAAGAGGAAAAAGTAAAAGGGGAATTTTACATAAAACTTCAAAATATTATAGGTAATCAGAGAAATGGGAACATCAAAATTCTGATGGGTGACCTCAATGCCAAAATAGGTTCGGACAACATAGGCTACGAGGAGATCATGGGGAAACACGGACTAGGGATAATGAACGAAAATGGAGAACTATTCACTAATTTCTGTGCAGCGAATCAATACGTCATAGGTGGAAGTGTCTTTCCGCATAAAAGAATACATAAAGCAACCTGGGTATCACCAGATCACAGAACAGAAAATAAAATTGACCACATATGCATAAACAAGAAATTCAGGTCATCTCTACAAGATGTAAGGGTCCTAAGGGGCAGATGTAGATTCGGATCACCATTTGCTGATAAGTAAAATTAAACTGAAGCTTAAGCGATACATAACATCCCATGAACATAGACACCAATATAATGTAGGATACCCCAGAAGTCAAGAAACAAAGGAACAGTTCACGGTCACAGTCTCTAATAAGTATGAGGTGTTGCAGCAATTAGAAGATGAGGTGAGTGCGGAAGAATGCTGGCAGCAAGCCAAAAATATTTGGAATGAAACATGCACAGATGTATTAAGAAAGAAGGAGCGGAATCATAAGGCATGGATAACTCCAGAAACTCTCGAGGAAATAGAAGAAAGGAAAAAGAGGAAAGCAGATTTAAATAATAGCAAAACTAGAACTGCCAAAGCCATAGACCAGGAAAAATACACAGAAGCTAGCAAGAAAGTGAAGAAACAAATAAGGTTAGATAAAAGACAATACGTAGAAGATCTAGCAAGAGAAGCAGAGGTAGCTGCAGGAAAGGAAACCTTAGGGATCTTTACAACATCACTAGAAAGCTAGCAGGAAAATACAGACCATCAAATGGGTTGATCAAAAATAGTAGTGGGAAACTATCACTAATGTTAGAGACCAAATGGAAAGATGGATTTAATACTTCAAGGAACTCCTGAACAGACCAGCACCTACAAACCCTCCAGATATCCAACCGGCAGAAATTGACTTGGACATCAACTGTGAGAAACCATCCAAGGAGGAGATTAGTAAAGCCATTAAACTTTTAAAAGATGGAAAAGCGGCGGTCCAGATGGTATTCCAGCGGAGGCGGTTAAAGCCAACATAAACACATCCACAGAAATACTGTATAAATTATTTCGCAGAATCTGGGAGACCTAAGAAATACCAGCAAACTGGAGAGAAGGATACCTGGTGAAGCTATCAAAGAAAGGGGACCTTCAGAAGTGTGAAAACTATAGGGAAATAATGCTGTTGTCAGTACCTGGGAAATTACTAAGCAGAGTCATCCTGGAGAGACAGAGATGCCATCGATATAAAGCTAAGAGATGAACAGGCAGGCTTCCGACCAAATAGATCCTGTGCTGACCAGATAGCCACATTACGTATAATAATAGAGCAAAGTATTGAATGGAAATCCCCACTTTATATCGGATTTGTTGATTATGAGAAGGCGTTTGACAGTATTGATAGGGAAACCCTTTAGAAATTAATGAGGCATTATGGAATCCCACAGAAAATTATTAACCTAATAAAAGCAACATATACAGATATGAAATGTAGAGTTCTTCATGAAGGTAAACTTACAGATACTTTTGGAATAGAAACAGGAGTGCATCAGGGATGTCTTCTATCACCTTTGTTGTTCTTACTGACAATAGACTGGATTATGAAGACCACAGTAACTAACACCAGAAATGGAATCCAATGGACTCTGACAGAGCAACTAGATGATCTGGACTTTGCTGATGATATAGCCCTTCTGTCACATACACGAAATCAGATAAAGGATAAGCTAAACACATTGAATCTAAGGTCCCAGCAACTAGGGCTGAACATTCATAAGGGAAAGACAAAGATATTGAGAATTAACCAAGCAACGACAACTCGATCTCCCTGTGGGAAATCCCACTTCAAGAGGTAGAATCATACACATATTTGGGCAGCAACGTAGACAAAGAGGGTGGAACAGATAGAGATGTTAAAATAAGAATACAGAATGCAAGAGGAGCTTTCATTGCACTGGGAAACATTTGGAAGTCTAAAGAAATCAAATCTAGAACAAAATTCGGATATTTAACTCTAATGTTAAAGCAGTTCTACTGTATGGGTCACAAACATGGAGAACAACTAAAACAATAGCGCATAAATTGCAAACATTCATCAACTGGTGTCTGCGCAGAATAGAGGGAATAAGATGGTATGATAGGGTCACAAATGAGGAGCTTATGGAGAGAACAAGACAGATTCCAGTGAACCAAGAGGTTAAAAAAGACGCTGGTGCTGGATAGGACACACTTTGCGAAAATCAGAGCAGAATATAACAAGAAGGGTCCTTGCCTGGAACCCGCAGGGACAGCGAAAGAAGGGGAGGCCTAGAAATACATGGAGACGAGTTTTGGAGGCAGAGAAGGAAAACCAAGTTGTCCACAAAAAGACCAGCAACCTGTGCAGATAACGCTAAACAGCCCGGGAGGGTAGGTCGTCTAAGGACCGCTACCCTAACAAAAATAGCAACCTGCTGCCTTGCATGATGGCTGGGGACAGCCAAAGGTTGACGGAGAGCGAACTTAGTAAATGCTGGTTGAAGTTGAACACATCGCCGAAGGATAAGCACTAGAGCTATAAATGGTACTGAAGATTGTGAACGTATCACACTCGTTCTTGGTGTTAGGCTGTTTATATATCACAATAAGAATGATAAAAATGGCCATAAAAGAACGATCGGGCGAGAGACTACAAGTACGCAACAGATAAAAAAGGTTGTGCCCTTGCTTATAGTTCCTGCAGTTCAGTTGTTGCACAATCATAGCTGAGAATCCCAAAACTTGTTATCCTATTTTATGTCCAATCCCTGATCACATCCTCATGGATGATCAGGTTATTATTGTTAAAAATGGCATTCCTAGAGGGACCTCAGTATGTCAGTATTATCTACATAATTTGTACCCACTATTGGTGCTTTCAAATAGGTGAGCTGGTGAATATCTGGGTGCCTATACAGAGCACAGTACCCTTCATATGCTGGTGAAGTCTCCAGAACGTTGAGAGGCATTTCTCAGTCTACTGCAGAATTTATCCCACATGTGGCTCTAGCTAGGTTTATACATGTCTTAAAGTATACAGTTTTTCTCATCCATGTTCTTTTTCAGGACCTAGGTATATTCAGAGTGTGAGTTAGTGGCCCTCCTGACTATCTGCAACAATTTTAAAACTTGTGTCTTGTTCAGCAACCTTTTCCTTCCACCAGAGGCTGTGTCAAGCTTGTGTCTATTGTAAGGAGCTCTCGGTTTACTGTGCATGATCTTGCTGACAGTGTCCTGCCTGTTGGCATTCTGAAAGTTGTTTCACATTTCTTGACTAGGATCATTTACAGGCCATGATCACTGTCATAATATCCAAGCATACTCGATTTGCAATGTGACAACAACACGCAAGACACTACTGCCAAATCAATGGCACTATCAGAGTCACCTGATCGACTTGCTGATCTTGTTGTTCTGCCATTATTTATGTAGACTAGATCTGATGTCAACTGCGTTTCTACTAACTCCTCGCTCTGTCTGTTGGTAGGGTCATTTCCCCACTGCCTACTTCTGACATGGAAGTCAAAAAGATTATGTTTTTCTCTTCTTGGCTAAATAAACGTTGCCACTGATGTTTATCCACTTTACCATTTCAATCATACACATTAACTATGACAAATGGGACAGGAGACTCCACACTAACAGCATATACTTGTATGGTGTTACAGTTCCATCTCGATATGTCGCCATGTTATTGCTAACTAGAATTACATGTCCAAGATGACGCATGTTTGAAAAGCGATAAAAGCCAGCAGTGTGGACTGTCGCCCGTGTGCTGCCGGGCCCGAAGGAGCAAAGAGTAGCAGCACTGCGACCTACAAGGCATGTCGTAAGAGGCGACTAAGGTGGGTTTGGCGTAGGGCTGGCTACCCTATCCAGTAGAAAATTTTAGCCAAAAAATCCAACCAACCATGAACAAGTCACATAAAAATAAAATAAAACTGTGCCAACCAAGAGGAAAGGAAGCTCTTCTAGAAGAGGTATGAAGCGATGCAGAGAAAGCCGCAAGGAGTCTACAACGCAGATTATCTTCCTTTCACCTAGGAAAAGCTCCAGAATTGGCACCTGGAATGTTAGAAGTATGTATCAAATGGGAAAGACAGCACAGGTTGTAAATGAGATGAAATTTCACGGATTGGCATCTTGGGATTATGTGAAACTAGGTGGAATGGTGCAGGCAAACAACGTCTAAACACAGGAGAAACAATGCTGTTCTCAGGCCATATGGAAGAAAATGCCCCCATAGTGAAGGAGTGGCTTTAATGCTATCTAAAGAAGCGGAGAAGGCACTAATAAAATGGGAAGCAGTGAGTCCTAGGATAATCACAGCAACATTCAGAACCACCAAAAGAAAGTATTCTTGAATGTGACCCAGTGTTATGCACCTACCAATGATAAAGAGGAAAAGTAAAAGAGGAATTTTACATAAAACTTCAAATTACTATAGGTAATCAGAGAAATGGGAACATCAAAATTCTGATGGGTGACCTCAATGCCAAAATAGGTTTGGACAACATAGGCTACGAGGAGATCATGGGGAAACACGGACTAGGAATAATGAACGAAAATGGAGAACTATTCACTAATTTCTGCGCAGCGAATCAATATGTCATAGGTGGAAGTGTCTTTCCACATAAAAGAATACATAAAGCAACCTGGGTATCACCAGATCACAGAACAGAAAATCAAATTGACCACATATGCATAAACAAGAAATTCAGGTCATCTCTACAAGATGTAAGGGTCCTAAGGGGGCAGATGTAGATTCGGATCACCACTTGCTGATAAGTAAAATTAAACTGAAGCTTAAGCGATACATAACATCCCATGAACATAGACACCAATATAATGTAGGATACCTCAGAAGTCAAGAAACAAAGGAACAGTTCACGGTCACAGTCTCTAATAAGTATGAGGTGTTGCAACAATTAGAAGATGAGGTGAGTGCGGAAGAATGCTGGCAGCAAGCCAAAATATTTGGAATGAAACATGCACAGAGGTATTAGGAAAGAAGGAGCGGAATCATAAGGCATGGATAACTCCAGAAACTCTCGAGGAAATAGAAGAAAGGAAAAAGAGGAAAGCAGATTTAAATAATAGCAAAACTAGAACTGCCAAAGCCATAGACCAGGAAAAATACACAGAAGCTAGCAAGAAAGTGAAGAAACAAATAAAGTTAGATAAAAGACAATACATAGAAGATATAGCAAGAGAAGCAGAGGTAGCTGCAGGAAAAGGAAACCTTAGGGATCTTTACAATATCACTAGAAAGCTAGCAGGAAAATACAGACCATCAAATGGGTTGATCAAAAATAGTAGTGGGGAAACTATCACTAATGTTAGAGACCAAATGGAAAGATGGATGGAATACTTCAAAGAACTCCTGAACAGACCAGCACCTACAAACCCCCAGATATCCAACCGGCAGAAATTGACTTGGACATCAACTGTGAGAAACCATCCAAGGAGGAGATTAGTAAAGATAAACTTTTAAAAGATGGAAAAGCGGCGGTCCAGATGGTATTCCAGCGAGGGTTAAAGCCAACATAAACACATCCACAGAAATACTGTATAAATTATTTAGCAGAATCTGGGAGACAAGAAAATACCAGCAAACTGGAGAGAAGGATACCTGGTGAAGCTACCAAAGAAAGGGACCTTCAGAAGTGTGAAAACTATAGGGGAATAATGCTGTTGTCAGTACCTGGGAAAATACTAAGCAGAGTCATCCTGGAGAGACTGAGAGATGCCATCGATATAAAGCTAAGAGATGAACAGGCAGGCTTCCGACCAAATAGATCCTGTGCTGACCAGATAGCCACATTACGTATAATAATAGAGCAAAGTATTGAATGGAAATCCCCACTTTATATCGGATTTGTTGATTATGAGAAGGCTTTTGACAGTATTGATAGGGAAACCCTTTGGAAATTAATGAGGCATTATGGAATCCCACAAAAAATTATTAACCTAATAAAAGCAACATATACAGATATGAAATGTAGAGTTCTTCATGAAGGTAAACTTACAGATACTTTTGGAATAGAAACAGGAGTGCATCAGGGATGTCTTCTATCACCTTTGTTGTTCTTACTGACAATAGACTGGATTATGAAGACCACAGTAACTAACACCAGAAATGGAATCCAATGGACTCTGACAGAGCAACTAGAGGATCTGGACTTCGCTGATGATATAGCCCTTCTGTCACATACACGAAATCAGATACAGGATAAGCTAAACACATTGAATCAAAGGTCCCAGCAACTAGGGCTGAACATTCATAAGGGAAAGACAAAGATATTGAGAATTAACCAAACAACGACAACTCGATCTCCTGGGGAAATCCACTTCAAGAGGTAGAATCATACACATATTTGGGCAGCAACGTAGACAAAGAGGGTGGAACAGATAGAGATGTTAAAATAAGAATACAGAAGGCAAGAGGAGCTTTCATTGCACTGGGAAACATTTGGAAGTCCAAAGAAATCAAATCTAGAACAAAATTCGGATATTTAACTCTAATGTTAAAGCAGTTCTACTGTATGGGTCAGAAACATGGAGAACAACTAAAACAATAGCGCATAAATTGCAAACATTCATCAACTGGTGTCTGCGAGAATAGAGGAATAAGATGGTATGATAGGGTCACAAATGAGGAGCTTATGGAGAGAACAAGACAGATTCCAGTGAACGAACAGGTTAAAAAAGACGCTGGCGCTGGATAGGACACACTTTGCAAAACCGGAGGGAATATAACGAGAAGGGTTCTTTCCTGGAACCCGCAGGGACAGCGAAAGAAAAGGAGGCCGAGAAATACATGGAGACGAGATTTGGAGGCGGAGATCAACAATATAAAGAAGAGCTGGAGGGAGTTGCAGGAGATAGCTAGAGATAGGAAGACTTGGCATGAGTTGGTTGAGGGCCTATGCCCCAACCCGGGGTAAAAAGGCAAAGAGAGAGAGAGAGTGTGGACTGTCCCTTCTCCTAGATTGGTTTCTTGCTGAGCAAAGATGTCAGCAACATACAGGAGTTTGTCGAGGACCAGTCATTTGTTCTTCACACTAGCACAATTCTAGTACAGAATGCGTACATTTTGTTGTTCTTCTTCTTCTTTGCGTTCGTTCTTTACGACCAATTTTAATCACTCTTTGCGATGTTTGATCTTTGCCAAGAACGTGTATATGTTGCACATTGGTTTGGTAGGTCCCTAAACGCATAGACTTCTACACGTTTAGGACATGTGCATCCGAATTCAGCCAAACATCATTAGTCACCTCTTACGACATGCTTGGCAGGTAACAGTGGTTCTATTCTGTACACCCAAAAAGTGGGCCCCGGTAACCACTCAGGCGAGCTAGTAACCACTAAAAGAAAATTGTTAGTATAAAATTATTTGGTTAATTCGAACCATTTAAAAACCAACATTTTGTAATAAGATTACTACATGCTTTTACCTACCAGATGAATCTACATGTTTAACTTTAAGATACTACTGATTAAGGCGGATAACAATACACACTTTTCACACAGTGGAACATAATCAAACCTTCTATTTTATAGAAAGACGGAAGCGGAAATCAAACACAGTTTCTTACTGACGGAAGTTGGTTTGATCATCATCATTAGGTGCCGTGCCACTGGTGTCTGGTGTTTGCTATCATCTCAGATGTTGACGCTCATTCGTGCCACTAGATATTTTCTAAAATTTCTCTCTGTCTCGTCTCTCCTTGATTTTGCCGGTTGTTAGAATGTGTTCTAAAGCTTCCTTTCTCATCACATGCCCGAAAAATTACGACTGCCTCTTTCTTATATTGATGATAAGCTTTCTCTGTGTCGACCTCATTCAACACCTCCACCATAGTCATTTTAGTAGTCCATGGGATTCTCATCATTCTTCTGTAAAATTACATCTCTGTAGCCCTCAGAGATTTTTCGATCTGTTTGTTTATTATCAATGACTTACATCCACATGCCAGTGTTGATTCTATGAATGTAGTACTATATTTCTGACAGTTTCATCGCAAAATGAACAGGAGAAATACCAGCAAGTCTTTTCCTACTTTACGTGACTCGTCAAGAGCCGTCTTGACAACAGATGCAGAAAAGGGACAGGGGTTCCTTCGTGGTTTTGTGGAACAGACAAAAAAAGGTGATAAAACTAACCGCCATAATATCATGAGTGTTCTTAGTGATATTACTAGCTCTGGAGAACCTTACACTGACTTAATAACAAAGGAGGATATTGTTAATGCACTCAAGGCAAGTCACAGCACCGCTCCAGGGCCTGATGGTGCCCAATATCATCACATCAAACAGCTTGACGAGACTGTTATTAATGCAGTTGTGATGGATTTTAACAAAAGTGTACAGAATGCTGTGGTATCCGAGGATTGGCTTCATAGTTATTTACGACCGCTCCATAAACATGGGAAGGATCCTAAACTGCTTAGCAGCTACCGCATACTCACCTTGCAAAATGTATATGACAAATTACTAGAGACGATATAGGCCAGAAAGGTAATGTGTTACTTAGAGACTGACCACATCCTCCCTGAGACTTTGGGTAGCTACCAGCCAATGAAAGGGACATGGGACAATGCTGGCACGTTTGAATATGATGTTTATGAAGGCTTCCAATCCAAGCAAGAGACTGTTGCTGTGGCCATCGACTTGGAGGATGCTTATAACATGGTGAATTTTTCAATAATGGTGCGCTCTTTGATTAAATGTGAAGTTAATCCTTGGCTGGTAAGCTGGATAGCTGCTTCTTTAATGGAGAGAACCATTGCACTACGTTTACTAACATGGACATCGGATCCTGCACGTATATGCCCGGGGTTACCCCAGGGCTCTCATCTATCACCCGTGTTGTTTAATATTTACACAGTAAATGTAGCTAAAATTCAGCCAACCGGATTGGGTCGGACATTGACATTTGCAGATGATATCTTAGTATATAGGACTGGGTCAGATAGAAATGAGATGGCCGACGACATTCAGAAAACATTGCATATCATTTCGGGTTGGTGTAGAGTGTAGAGTCTCGTTCTCAGGTCAATCCTGAAAAGCATGTATGTTGTGGTGCTCGTTGAATAATCACATAGTCAAGGCTGATCTACCCTGTGTAATCTTTGATGAACGTACCATCGAGCGCAGAGACAGGCTGTGCTATCTTGGAATAACCTTTGATCGTAGTCTATCTTTCAACCACCATGTTGAACAGACGATACAACGTCGCAAGCGTGGTCTTGTGGCTCTCAAAGTTATGGTAACCGCCCACCTTGAGCAGAGATTACTTGTCCTTTTGTTCGATCGACTGGGTATGAAATTTGAATATGTTGTGTAGAAATGGATATTCTAAGGAACTACTGTAGTTTTATTTAGCTTTGGATCATTTGAAAGCTTACAAATGTTGGTAAGTTCGCATCTTTCTCAAAATCTTTAATTATAATTTTTTCATTTCCTAAATACATTTAATGCTTTAAGTGTATTTTTAAAGTTCAAATACAGCAAGTGGGTGTTTGTAATAGATCTGTCAATTCCGCACAGTTTGGTGTATACGGTTTGTCTCTGCTGTTAAATGTAAGAAAGTTATAACACATTTTGTAAGGACATCTTCGCCTTAAAATTTGTTCCTCAAAAATAGTGCGTAAAAAGGTGATTTTAGTATTCGTATTGTAAGAGTTAATGTATTTTATGGCATCTTCAACTTCCGCTGCAAGTATTCGGGTCCCTTGCATTTGTCTGGTATATTTAGTTCTGCTCTGTATCCTCGCAGAGTTCTCCAATGTGTTCCGCCCACCTTCCTATTATGTTTTCTTCTCCCATTATTACCATACCTTCTTTGGATTTCAGACATCCAGTTGGCGTGTGTCTTTCTTCCTGGGATTTCATTTATTTGTCTGTGCAAAGATTATGTGTCTTTTTAATGCTGTTTCTCAATTTCACTGCATCGTAGTTTGAACCAGTACTTCTGAAACAGTATCGGCTCTAGTTTCCAGTTTTACCTGCAGCAACTGTGGCAAGGATTGCCACTCCAGAATAGGCCATTACAGCCACACGAAACGTTGTGATTCAGCACAGAACATACTACGTGACGCAACACCTATTGTCTCCTGAGACAAAGAGGCCAATGATGATGATGAGTCTGACGTATTCTTCTATCTCTTGCTTGCTATTTCTTCTTGCATCCATTACCTGTAATATTTCCTCCGTCATCTATTTCTTCCTTATATTGTGTTTTATTTTTGGGATGATTTTAGATGATGTTTATTCCTACCCCTCTGTAAATGATCTTATAGCCGTCTAATTGCATTTCTCCAGCACCCATGCATCTCATTTCATATACTCCTAAAATGTTAATTCTTTCTGTTTCCCTCTTGGTGTCTTATAATTTTCCTGCTTGAACAATTTGTTCTTATATTCCTATAATTATTGTGTTTTTAATCTTGTTTACAGTCGCTGGATGACGATCAGATATCACCTGTAGCTCGTGAACATCCCTATCGGACGAGACAATCACAATTGGACTCCCTATAACGTCTTTCGTTTTCTTGGATTTGTGTTGATTCATGAATTTACTTGGGAAAGTAATGTGGTGGTTTCCACATCCACACGAGGAGCTATTTCCCTTGTGGTGTCAGGCCACAAGTGAGCGCCCCTCTCTGGCAGACAACAGAGGTGTCCACTTATACCGGTGGATACTTAGTCCGCGGCCATCGTAAATATTATACTGTACTATAGAGAAGGTCGTGCTTAGTCCCCATAGCTGCGTTAGCCGCACACGTACGTTGTCCTTCCCCCACTGCGAGGAGGTGCAGTTTGGGGTTTCCCTTCATCGTGATGAGGCCATAAAGGCATTTATCAAACTCTCTAGTACACCAGTACTTTGTGTGAGGTAAACCAACTTATTTACAGGAGAAAAGCGCACGAATGTGCATTAATGTTTTGTTTGCTCCAATGAATCTTACTAGTTTCCCAAAGATTGTAGATTCTTTTTAGAGTGCTACGTTAGAAAAACCAAATTTTACGCAGTTGCCACATGATGTCGCTGACAGCGTATTAATTTTGTCTTGGATTGTAAAATTACGGACAAATCTACGGATTTCCAAAATTGTTTGCTGACGCTCAGATCAGTTATCAGTTGACTATCATCATAGCACTCCGGACATGTCCATAGGTGCTCCGATCTCCGCCTCAACAAATCCAGCAACGTCCAGCGGATCAACACGCCAGTTCGATGTTGATTAATCAATCTCTTTGCATATTTAGTATGTCGTTCTTTTCGGGCTGCACCAATATTGACACCCATCTCTCTCAATCTGGTCAGCGACTGGGATTCACAGCCCTGAAACTCCTCTGTTCGGAAAGATTCAATGCGTGAAGAATGTCATTTCGATCCAGCTGTCGGAAGCCTTCCATGTCACCAACGGTGTCAAACAGGGCTGTGCACTGGCCCCAACACTTTTCACCATGATGTTTGCTGCCATGCTCATGGATGTCTTTTGGGAAGGCGACGAACATGGGGTAAAGATTAGATACAGGACAGACGGTAATCTATTCAATCTTCGGCGGTTAAAATCCTCCACAAAGGTAAAAGAATCAACTATCTCAAACCTGTTGTTTGCCGATGACTGCGCCCTCGCTACCAACTCTGAGGAAGAAATGCAGACTTACATGGACAAGTTCTCAATGACTTGTGATAAGTTTGGCCTCACTATTCTCACCAAAAAAACAGAGGTCATGTTCCAGCCGGCCCCTAGAGAGCAGTACTACGATCCAGTCATCAACATTAAACACCAGCGTCTCCTGCCAACGGATAACTTTGCTTATCTTGGCAGCCTCCTATCCAGATCGGCAAACATAGATTCTGAGGTCAACAATAGGATATCCAAAGCCAGTGCTGCGTTCGGAAGGTTACGTGTCACTGTGTGGGAAAGGAAGGGGATAAGCATAGCCACAAAGCTGAAAGTGTACCAGGCAATAGTGCTAACCACGCTGCTGTACGCAAGCGAGACATGGACAGTGTATAGCAGACACGCAAAAAAATTAAACCATTTCCACACAAGCTGTCTACACAGAATACTAAAAATAAACTGGCAGGATAAAATTCCAGACAGCGAAGTCCTCACAAGAGCAAAGATCCCAAGCGTCAACGCCCTGTTGCAGAAGGCCCAATTGAGATGGGTCGGTCACGTTGCTCGAATGCCTGATAAACGCATCCCAAAACAGCTGATGTATGGTGAACTTGAAGGGGCAGACGTTCAGCTGGTGGACAGAAAAAAACGCTTTAAAGACACTCTTAAAATGTCTCTGAAATGCTTCGATATAGACATCACGTGCTGGGAATCCCTTGCACAAGATCGCCAAATGTGGCGATGTAAAAACAAAAGAGGAACCCGAATAGCTGAGAATCATCGTATTGTTGAGGCACAGAGAAAACGAGCTGCGCGAAAAGACAGAGCACACAACACGCACATGTCTAACCTTGATCATGTATGCCCCACCTGTGGTAGGGGATTCTGTTCTAGGATTGACTCACAGTCACCTCCGCACACACCAGAGAGGTGCAGCAGCACACGTCTGAGATTGTTGTCATCATCGCTTGCGATGGACGGCTATATTACCTACAACCAGTTGCGTCTTACCATTATTGATTCGACTTTGCGAATCATGCTCATGAAGTCACTGAGTATGAAAACACGAGAGTAGTTGTGAGACGCCAACCATTTTACCGCCTCCGTAACTGCCCGAAACTCCATTGTCAAACTATTTGTGGTTGTTGCCCATTTACTCAGTATTACCGAGCCATTCCGGTTTTCTCAGATGTGATCTGGTATGATCACCTCAGATTTGTAGATTTCCATATATCGCTTTGTCGTTTACTGAATACACCACGATGTCCATGGCACGAGCCGAAGAGCTGAAAAGCTCAAGTGCTTCTGGATCGGGAAATTAAAAAAAGGAGTTAGTGGTCAACCGAAGTCCATGTACATCTCCATATTGCTTGTCTTGGACTGGTATGGGGATTGGCCATGTGTTTTCCTCTGTTCACTGTATGTTGGACATTCTTGCAGTATGTGTATCTCTGTCATCTTCCTGGTGCCACATGTGTTTATGTCAGATGGGCCTATTTTATACTTGTTAAATAGGTGGTACCTCAGCCTATTGTGCCCTGTTCATAGACGAAAAATGACCACCTGGTCTTCTCTACTTAGTTGGTGGTATGCATCATCCTTTTCATGACCTGGGTAATCTCTCAACCATTTGTTCTTGTAGGCCATTTTTATTCATAGTTTTGCTTCCTCATATGTCATATTGGTGTCTGCCTGCTTTGCAATATATCCCTGTCTCGTTGTCAGGTATTCTGCAGTGAGATGGTATCCACTGTACTGCTGATCTAGAGAAGATGTTGCATACTTGTGTAGTGATGCTTGTAGTTCCTTCAGTATCTTCTTGATTTTTACTTGTTCTAATAGGTCAAAAGATCATTTTAAAATATTATTTTTTGTTTATTTAATAAAAATAAGAGACATATTTGGAGTATCACCTCTTATCCATAGTTAGTAAAGTTGAACATTCAGAGTACATAAAAAACAAAATAATTCTGCTTAACTTTGAAAGTGAAAGTCAAGTAATTACACAAACAGCTATTTTAAACAAGTTACAAGAAAATCTAGTTTAGACAAGAAATAGTTTTAATTCAGCTACTTTCTATTTTGTAAGTAGTTGGTGTTTAGAAATTAGATTGTGTGTGTGTGTGTACCTTCATGTGATCAGACATTGATATAATGCTCTTGAACCTTAGCCTACAATCAGAAATAGGGTAAGCAGATGTGTGTTACAGTACTTATTTTGCTTGACATTGTACAGGACAGAGTCGAGCTATAACTCAGTGACAACATTAATTGTTATAAAACGAACACTTTCGATGATCTAAGTCTTTGTACACACATCTAACTTCATTCACTATTTCCTATCGTTGTTCAGCTTCTGTAAATAAGTGGGAGAAAATTAACATTGCTGTCAGGTGCGTGTATATCTTAATGCCATGCACAGAGTCACTGGAAATAGTACCTTGCTGAAAAATGCTCCAATGAAACCTCATAATATCAAACTAACATACAGAAAGTAGAACATCTCAACAACAACAAATAGTCATAGTCAAACAATGATAAAACATATATCAAACTTTTAAAATAAATTCTTTAATGATGATAAACCAAATAAATTCAACTTGTAACAATCACAGAAAGTATTATAAAACTAATAAATCATTTAAAACTAAATAACAGAAAACAATGATCAATTGCCTATAAGAAAATACTGTAACAGGTTCAAGCTCTGAGACATGCACAGACAACCTTATTAAATGTAGTCAGACAGTGAAACAAACTGTCAACTTGATAAGTTAATAGAAATAAATGATAATATTGATGAAACAAATGTGTTAGCAGATGTTCTGTGTTAGTACAAGTCAGCAGTCAAGTATCAATGTGAATGTCTAGTATAAGTTTGACAAAATTATGAAAACAACAACATATAATTGAGATTGTTGTAGAGTCTTCAATATGATTGTATGTTTTAGTTTTAATATATTATTATTATAATTTAGACATTACTGAACTAGTGTCTGTATGCTTCTTTTGTGATGTTTTAGACTTTCACTGTGTGTAAACGCTACACCACAAACATCACACTTGTAAGGTTTCTCTCCTGTATGTATTCTCTTGTGTCCCAGTAAATGTCCCTGCTGTGTAAACCCTACACCACAAACATCACACTTGTAAGGTTTCTCTCCTGTATGTATTCTCTTGTGTCCTAGTAAACTTCCACTCTGTGTAAACACTACACCACAAACATCACACTTGTAAGGTTTCTCTCCTGTATGTATTCTCTTGTGTCCCAGTAAATGTCCACTGCGTGTAAACCCTACACCACAAACATCACATTTGTAAGGTTTCTCTCCTGTATGTATTCTCTTGTGTCCCAGTAAACTTCCACTCTGTGTAAACCCTACACCACAAATATCACACTTGTAAGGTTTCTCTCCTGTATGTATTCTTTTGTGTACCAGTAAATGTCCACTGCGTGTAAACTCTACACCACAAACATCACATTTGTAAGGTTTCTCTCCTGTATGTATTCTTTTGTGTACCAGTAAATGTCCCTGCTGTGTAAACCCTACACCACAAACATCACATTTGTAAGGTTTCTCTCCTGTATGTATTCTCTTGTGTCTCAGTAAATGTCCCTGCTGTGTAAACCCTACACCACAAACATCACACTTGTAAGGTTTCTCTCCTGTATGTATTCTCTTGTGTATCAGTAAATCTCCACTTTGTGTAAACCCTACACCACAAACATCACACTTGTAAGGTTTCTCTCCTGTATGTATTCTCTTGTGTACCAGTAAACTTCCACGCTGTGTGAACCCTACACCACAAACACCACACTTGTAAGGTTTCTCTCCTGTGTGTATTCTTTTGTGTGTCTCATGACAACTGCTAGAAGTCAGTTCTACATGATGAACATCACACTTCTTTCTTATATGGATTATATTGAATTCTTTGTCAATACATTTTTTATCATTTAAATCACTTCTATCAAGTGTGACATGTTTGTCATTTAAACTAAATGTTTTATTCAAATCACCGTTACATATCTTATTTTGTAAGATTGACATGTTGACAATTTGATTTTTATTAATGTTTGCTGAACTGTTAGAAATGTCTGTAAGTATCAAATGATTATCAATTTCTGATGTTGTATCTCTATCACAACTGTGTTGTTGGTTCATTTTTATTTCAGTTTCTCCACTTTTGTCAACTGACAAAAGTATTTCATTTGGTTGAAGTTGCAAGCTGCTATCACCATGTTTGTATTTCATATGTTTATGTAAATAACAAAACTCTGAGAATGAGAGATGACACTTGGTACAAGAGTATATTTCTGAAATGAAAGAAAATGAAAAACATGGAAGATAAATTTGAAAACACAAACATTGTAAAAAGTTCTACAATTATTTACATCACTGAATGAACTTTGAGAAAACATATCAATTAGTAATCAATGTAATATGATATACTTTTATTGAGGAAAACATACAAGATATCTATTATACTCTGTTCAACTTGTCATGCCCACAGATAAAAATTGGTATCTTTGTAACCATTTAATGAAATAACTTGAAAACTTGCATGTAAACTACACATGTTCCGACGTAACAAAATATTTTTGCCATTCAAACAATCATACCATCTAGAAGTTGCCTTCTTTGTGCTATATATTTAACGTCCATTGGCATGGTTGGAGAAAACTAATGTTTACAGCTATTTAATCCATTGGTGACAAAAATAGCAACATTCAGGACGAATTCCATGGTTTTTTGAACAATTCTTGCATTTTCCATGCACCAAATAGACTCCGGCTTGAACATGGTAAACAAATGACGTCATTAGTGGGAGATGGACTTTTAGTTAAAGGCGTATATCGAAATTAGTGTGAGGCTATTGGGTCGTATTGTTGACTTCTCAAAACAGACATTGATATAACATTTCTAATGAGTTTGAAGTTACAATGCAAAAAGTATTATTAATGCTATACGCACATTTCCGCAAAGAGGCACATGAGTCATCTGTACCACAGTATACAAGAACCAGAGAAAAGAGCAATTTTATTATAGTGATACCTCTCCACCACATGTTAACACACGCACATTGTAACGAAGAAGTAGCAATTTGAAAATAATCTCTCCAGTAGCTCCGCAATAACAAGGTGCTATAGAAAAGTTCTTAGAACATTCTGGACAGAGAAGAAACAAAGACATCCTACAAGACCTGAATATCAATGAGCATTGTCTCATAAATAACATCATGTTCCGGAAGATGAAATATTTTGGCCCCATTAAACACCATAGTGATCTGGAGAGAAAGGTAATGGAAGGCATGGTTCCTGGAAAAAGAGGCAGGGGATGACCAAGAAGAAGATGGCAGCAGGACATCAAAGAAACCTTGAACATGACGATGGAAGAGGCAGGAGAACTTGCAAGAGACAGAGAGTTTTTCAGGCGGGCTGTGATGAATGCGAGATTCCGCAAGGGACATGCTACTACTTGAGATCCGCCATTGCCAGTACCAAGCCTGGATGTGAAAGGGGGATGACATGATATGACGTCTAACTTTAGATGTAATGTAAGTTATTTAAAAATAATAATACAACTATGTCTACATTTCTTGTTTATTTCATGACTGTATTGCAAGTATCAACATTGGCCCCCATGTATAAGCTGAGAAGATACACCTTTGCATGAGACTTGCCATCAAACGTCATATGTGTGTGTTTACTGTAAAAACTAAAATTTCGTTTCAGACGAGCCAAATATGCCGCCAACATCAAAGGAAGCCATCATATTACAAAATCCAGATTTCCTATAGCAATTTCTTCCATCAGACATTTGTGTCGGTATAATTCTAAGGTTGGGTGCAAAGTTTCGCTACTGTTGAACTGATGGTTTTGCTATAATTCACATTGGACTGTGGGCATGAGTTGTTGAACGGACTATAATTGTCAGCTAGGCCTAAATGTGAATATCTGGCTTGGTTAACCAGTTTTTGTTCTCTAAAGTAACCACTTTTCAATCTCTCCAAGTAAGTTGTATATGACTGAGCCACATGTAACTTGTCTATGACTGAGACACATGTAACTTGTATATAACTGCCACATGTAACTTGTATATGACTGAGCCACATGTAACTTGTATATGACTGAGACACATGTAACTTGTATATGACTGAGCCACATGTAACTTGTATATGACTGAGACACATGTAACTTGTATATAACTGCCACATGTAACTTGTATATGACTGAGCCACATGTAACTTGTATATGACTGAGACACATGTAACTTGTCTATGACTGAGACACATGTAACTTGTTTATGCTGAACACATTGTAACTTGTATATGGACTAACACTAGTAACTTGATATGCTGAGACACTGTAACTTGTTTATGACTGAGACACATGTAACTTGTATATGACTGAGACACATGCAACTTGTTTATGACTGAGCCACATGCAACTTGTTTTGACTCAACAGTTTTCTGACTGAGCCACATGTAACTTGTTATGACTGAGCACATGTAACTTGTTATGACTGAGCCATCATTGTAGACTGAGACATGTAACTTGTTATGACTGAGCCACATGTAACTTGTATATGACTGAGCACATACGATGGTCAACTTGTATATGTTTGAGCCAAAGAGCGTGTGCACACTATCATTGTAATGATTTGTCAAGACCATTATGGATAAGGACAATGTGCAACCATTTTGGAACACATATTGTTTTAAGCGCCCCAAATATTTGACTGTACTATTTTCCTGTGAGGGAAATGGCAACAGGATAGATATGTTTACATCTGCTGGACTTACAGGATTAGTCAAGCAACTGTTCTTTACATACTTTAGTTCACAATGACTAGTCACAACAGAGATGAGGTATCAACATAGAATGATGAAAGTAACAAGAAGAAACGGGTTTCGAAATGAATATATGAAAAAAAGTGGGCACAACATCAGTTTAGTTTAGTCGTCGGATCACCATCACTGCACATCGAACAAATTAGTCAATAAGTGCTCCAATCTTTCCCTCAGTATGTCCATCAGCGAGTGGCGACTAACGACACCGGTTCTTTGTTGGTTTACAATTCTTCTTTGTCTACCAGCATAGCGTTCTTGTCGAGCTATACCACGCTTAACTTTGAGTTCTTGCAGTCTGGTTAGAGTTGTAGATTCACCGCTATTACATGAATCGTGTACACGCCTCTCCCCTTAGGGAATTGATATCAGCCTGGTCCATTGCTCCCTGTTTTGTACAGCAGCCATACCTGCAAGCCTATCCGCACGTTCATTCCCCCTTACACCTACATGCCCTGGCACAAAAATAAAAGTGATCTTTGTCAGCCTAGACCTCCCCAGCGACTCCATCCAATGTCTCCTAGCCCATCCTGTTTCATCAGTACTGAGTTTCATTAAAAAAACAACCAATTAAATGGTTTGGCCACATAAGCAGATTATCAACAGACAGTGCACCTCAGTGAAAAAAAATCACTATCTATGAAGCATACACAAACAAAATTGTGATTTGATCATTCAGAAAAGAAATGATCAAAACACAAAATAAAGTAATTTAAACAGTACAATAGACCACTGCTCAGATATAAAGATGTCTGCAAGGCCTCAATGAAGAAATTTTCTATAGAACACAGCACATGGGAAAGACTAACTGATGACAGAATTGTGTGGAAAGTGATATTGCGCAAGGGTGCAGAGTCTTTTGAGAAGAAACTTATGTATTAGCTGAAAGACAAGAGAGAAAAGCGAAAACTCAGATGTTGCCACAGTAAAAAAACTTGCCAATTGACCGCCTGTAAAGACAAAAATGGCTATATATACATATACAATAGACTAAATTGATGTTTTGAGAAAAAAACCTTTAATAATCAAAAGATATGAATGTAATTAATTGGTTAATTAATAGAGTGTATCTATGCTCCATCTATCATAGCATCCCTCACAGAATATAGGTACTCAACAGATAGAGAAGGCTGTGCGCTTGCTTATAGTTCCTGTAGTTCAGTTGTTGCACATCCATAGCTGAGAGTCCAAAAACTTGTGTCCTACTTTATGTCCAATCCCTGATCACATCCTCATGGATGATCAGATCATCATTGTTAAAAATAGCATTCCTAGAGGGACCTCAGTATGTCAGTATTATCTACATCATTTGTACCCACTATAGGTGCTTTCAAATAGGTGAGCTGGTGAATATCTGGGTGCCTATACATAGCACAGTACCCTTCATATGCTGGTGAAGTCTCCAGAACATTGTGAGGCATTTCTCAGTATACTGCAGAATTTATCCCACATGTGGCTCTAGCTAGGTTTATACATGTCTTAAAGTATACAGTTTCATCCATGTCCTTTTTCAAAGACCTTGGTATATTCAGCTTGTGAGTTAGTGGCCCTCCTAGTGTTCTGCAACAATTTTAAAACTTGTGTCTTGTTGAGCAACCTTTTTCTTCCACCAGAGGCTGTGTCAAGCTTGTGTCTATTGTAAGGAGCTCTTGTTTTACTCCGCATGATCTTGCTGATAGTGTCCTACCCTGTTGGCATCCTGAAAGTTGTTTCACGTTTCTTGACTAGGGTCATTTACAGGCCATGATCACTGTCATAATATCCAAGCATACTCCATTTGCAATGTGACAACAACACGTAAGACACTACTGCCAAATCAATGGCACTATCAGTCACCTGATCGACTTGCTGATCTTGTTGTTCTGCCATTATTTATGTAGACTAGATCTGATGTCAACTGCGTTTCTACTAACTCCTCACTCTGTCTGTTGGTAGGGTCATTTCCCCACTGCCTAATTCTGACGTGGAAGTCAAAAAAGATTTTATGTTTTTCTCTTCTTGGCTAAATAAACGTTGCCACTGATGTTTATCCACTTTACCATTTCAATCATACACATTAACTATGACAAATGGGACAGGAGACTGCACACTAACAGCATATACTTGTATGGTGTTACAGTTCCATCTCGATATGTCGCCATGTTATTGCTAACTAGAATTACATGTCCAAGATGACGCATGTTTGAAAAGCCAGCAGTGTAGACTGTCCCTTCACCTAGATTGGTTTCTTGCTGAGCAAAGATGTCAGCAACATACAGGAGTTTGTCGAGGACCAGTCATTTGTTCTTCACACTAGCACAATTCTAGTACAGAATGCGTACATTTTGTTGTTCTTCTTCTTCTTTGCGTTCGTTCTTTACGACCAATTTTAATCACTCTTTGCGATGTTTGATCTTTGCCAAGAACGTGTATATGTTGCACATTGGTTTGGTAGGCCCCTAAACGCATAGACTTCTACACGTTTAGGACATGTGCATCCGAATTCAGCCAAACATCATTAGTCACCTCTTACGACATGCTTGGCAGGTAACAGTGGTTCTATTCTGTACACCCAAAAAGTGGGCCCCGGTAACCACTCAGGCGAGCTAGTAACCACTAAAAGAAAATTGTTAGTATAAAATTATTTGGTTTATTCGAACCATTTAAAAACCAACATTTTGTAATAAGATTACTACATGCTTTTACCTACCAGATGAATCTACATGTTTAACTTTAAGATACTACTGATTAAGGCGGATAACAATACACACTTTTCACACAGTGGAACATAATCAAACCTTCTATTTTATAGAAAGACGGAAGCGGAAATCAAACACAGTTTCTTACTGACGGAAGTTGGTTTGATCATCATCATTAGGTGCCGTGCCACTGGTGTCTGGTGTTTGCTATCATCTCAGATGTTGACGCTCATTCGTGCCACATAGATATTTTCTAAAAATTTATCTCTGCCTCGTCTGTCCTTGATTTTGCCGGTTGTTAGAATGTGTTCTAAAGCTTCCTTTCTCATCACATGCCCGAAAAATTACGACTGCCTCTTTCTTATATTGATGATAAGCTTTCTCTGTGTCGACCTCATTCAACACCTCCACCATAGTCATTTTAGTAGTCCATGGGATTCTCATCATTCTTCTGTAAAACCACATCTCTGTAGCCCTCAGAGATGTTTCGATCTGTTTGTTTATTGTCAATGACTTACATCCACATGTCCGTGTTGATTCTATGAATGTAGCACTATATTTCTGACAGTTTCATCGCAAAATGAACAGGAGAAATACCAGCAAGTCTTTTCCTACTTTACGTGACTCGTCGAGAGCCGTCTTGACAACAGATGCAGAAAAGGGACAGGGTTCCTTCGTCGTTTTGTGGAACAGAAAAAAGGTGATAAAACTGACCGCCATAATATCATGAGTGTTCTTCGTGATATTACTAGCTCTGGAGAACCTTACACTGACTTAATAACAAAGGAGGATGTTGTTAATGCACTCAAGGCAAGTCACAGCACCGCTCCAGGGCCTGATGGTGCCCAATATCATCACATCAAACAGCTTGACGAGACTGTTATTAATGCAGTTGTGATGGATTTTAACAAAAGTGTACAGAATGCTGTGGTACCGAGGATTGGCTTCATAGTTATTTACGACCGCTCCACAAACATGGGAAGAATCCTAAACTGCTCAGCAGCTACCGCATACTCTCCTTGCAAAATGTATATGGCAAATTACTAGAGAAAATAGTGGCCAGAAAGGTAATGTGTCACTTGGAGAATGACCACATCCTTCCTGACACTTTGGGTAGCTACCGGCCAATGAAAGGAACATGGGACAGTGCTGGCACGTTTGCACATGATGTTTTTAAAGGCTTCCAATCCAAGCAAGAGACTGTTGCTGTGGCCATCGACTTGGAGGATGCTTATAACAAGGTGAATTTTTCAATAACGGTGCGCTCTTTGATTAAATATGAAGTTAATCCTTGGCTGGTGAACTGGACTGCTGCTTCTTTAATAGAGAGAACCGTTGCACTCCGTTTAGGAACATGGACATCGGATCCTGCACGTATATGCCCGGGGTTACCCCAGGGCTCTCCTCTATCACCCGTGTTGTTTAATATTTACACAGCAAATGTAGCTAAAATTCAGTCAACCGGGTTGAGTCGAACATTGACATTTGCAGATGATATCTTACTATATAGGACTGGGTCAGATAGAAGTGAGATGGCCGACGACATTCAGAAAACATTGCATACCATCTCGGGTTGTGCTCGTTGAATAATCACATAGTCAAGGCTGATGTACCCCGTGTAATCTTTGAAAGAACATACCATCGAGCGCAGAGACAGGCTGCGCTATCTTGGATTAACCTTTGATCGTAGTCTATCTTTCAACCACCATGTTGAACAGACGATACAACGTCGCAATCGTGATCTTGCAGCTCTTAAAGTTATGATAGCGGCACACCTTGAGCAGAGATTACTTGTCCTTTTGTTCGATCGACTGGGTATGAAATTTGAATATGTTGTGTAGAAATGGATATTCTAAGGAACTACTATAGTTTTATTTAGCTTTAGATCATTGGAAAGCTTACAAATGTTGATAAGTTTGCATCTTTCTTCAAAATCTTTCATTATAATTTTTTCATTTCCTAAATACATTTAATGCTTTAAGTGTATTTTTAAAATTCAAATACAGCAAGTGTGTGTTTGTAATAGATCTGTCAATTCCGCACAGTTTGGTGTATGCAGTTTGTCTCTGCTGTTGAATGTAAGAAAGTTATAACAAATTTTGTAAGGACATCTTAAAATTTGTTCCTTAAAAATAGTGCGTAAAAAGGTGATTTTAGTATGCGTATTGTAAGAGTTAATGTGTTTTATGGCATCTTCAACTTCCGATGCAAGTATTGGGGGTCCCTTGCATTTGTCTGGTATATTTAGTTCTACTCTGTATCCTCGTAAAGTTCTCCAATGTATTCCGCCCACCTTCCTATTATGTTGTTTTCTCCCATTATTACCATACCTTCTTTGGATTTCAGACATCCAGTTGGCGTGTGTCTTTCTTCCTGGGATTTCATTTATTTGTCTGTGCAAAGATTATGTGTCTTTTTAATGATGTTTCTCAATTTCACTGCATCGTAGTTTGAACCAGTTCTCTTTTTCTACACTGCATTTGTCTTTTATTTTATTATGTAGTCTGAAGTATTCTTCTGTCTCTTGCTTGCTGTTTCTTTTTTCATCCATTACCTGTAATATTTCCTCCATCATCTATTTATTCCTTATATTGTGTTTTATTTTTGGGATGATTTTAGATGATGTTTATATCTACCCCTCTGTGAATGATCTTATAGTCATTTGATAGCATCTCTATTGTTCCCATCTGGAAGAAGAAAAGTAGCAAGAGGGACTGTACAAAGTATAGAGGCATAGCGCTACTGAGCCACACTGGGAAAATAGTTTGCAAAATACTTGAGAAAAGGCTCCGCCACATCATCGAGCTACAGCTAATGACTCCCAAATGGGATTCAGGAAGAACAAAAGCTGTACAGACGCAATATTCGCCCTCAGACAGTTAGTAGAAAGGACTATCGAATCCGACAAACATCTACACGTTGCATTTGTAGATCAGGAAAAAGCGTTCGACCGCGTAGATAGGCACAAGTTGTGGAAAATACTAACAACCTATGGGGTTAATGAACACCTAATCAACCTTTGCAAGAACATTTATACTGACAGCCAATGTACGATTAGAGCAAATACAGAATTATCAGAAAAGTTTCACATAGGGTCAGGAGTAAGACAAGGTTGCGTACTATCGCCGCTGCTATTCATCACGTATATTGACCACATCTGTAAAATAGCTAACACCAGCGAAGGAAACAACCTCGGAGAACTCTTAAATGAATTTATTTTTGCAGACAATCAGGCAATCATATCAACAACAGAAGAACAGCTACAACAACACATCAACAGACTCCAGTTAGCATGTAACGAATACAACATGAGAATAAACATCGACAAAACAGAAGTAATGACATTCGCCAGAGAGGAAAGCTCTACCAATATCTCCATCGATAATCACCTACTAAATCAAGTAAAAGATTTCATATACCTGGGGAGCATTTTTTCAGCAAATGGAAGAATAACTAATGAAATTCAACACAGATGCAACAAAGCAAATCAAATGATAGGGCAAATGGCGCCAATTTTAAGATGCAAACACGTCACCATGAACACAAAAAGAGCAATGTTCAACACAATCTTTCTCCCACATTATGTTACCAGTGCCAAACCTGGACGCTGACAACAAACGATAGAAGAAAACTAGTCACAACAGAGATGAAGTGTCTACGCAGAATGCTGGGTGTAACAAGAAGAGACCGGTTGAGAAATGAAGACATCAGGAAAAAGTGGGTACAACATCAGTACTAGACTTCATCAAGAAACAACAAATTAAATGGTTCGGCCACGTAAACAGATTACCATCAGACAGTGCACCCCAAAGAGCAATGCTGCTCCGATACAATGGGTACAAAGCAAAAGGCCGGTCACGCAAAAGATGGACCTCAGAGATAACAGAGGCGACGAAAAAGACTATCTACGAAGCGCATACTAGGGCCCGTTTTAGAAATCTCTTTCTGACCTGACGCTGTGAGGCATACAGGATTCGAGAAAGAAAGAAAGAAGCATTTCTCCAGCACCCATGCATCTTATTTCACATACTCCTAAAATGTTAATTCTTTCTATTTCCTTCTTGGTGTCTTCTAATTTTCCTGCTTGAACCAGTGTTCTTATATTGCTATAATTATTGTGTTTTTAATCTTGTTTACAGTCGCTGGATGACGATCAGATATCACCTGTAGCTCGTGAACATCCCTATCGGACGAGACAATCACAATTGGACCTCCTATAACGTCTTTCGTTGTGTTGGATTTGTGTTGATTCCTGAATTTTCTTGGGAAAGTAATGTGGTGGTTTCCACATCCACACGAGGAGCTATTCTCCGTCTTGGAAAACCACTTGTGGTTGTCAGGACAAGTGAGCGTCCCTCTCTGGCAGATAACAGAGGTGTCCACTTATACCGGTGAATACTTAGTCCCCATAGCTGCGTTAGCCGCACACGTACGTGGTCCGTCCCCCACTGCGAGGAGGTGCAGTTTGGGGTTTCCCTTCATCGTGATGAGGCCATAAAGGCATTTATCAAACTCTCTAGTACACCAGTACTTTGTGTGAGGTAAACCAACTTATTTACAGGAGAAAAGCGCACGAATGTGCATTAATGTTTTGTTTGCTCCAATGAATCTTACTAGTTTCCCAAAGATTGTAGATTCTTTTTAGAGCGCCACGTTAGAAAAACCAAATTTTACGCAGTTGCCACGTGATGTTGCTGACGACGTATTAATTTTGTCTTGGATTGTAAAATTACGGACAAATCTACGGATTTCCAAAATTGTTTGCTGACGCTCAGATTTACTCGTGAAATGAGGACGTGTCCACAAAAATAAGGACACATTGAGAGTCTGAGACCATCATTAAAAGACGATGATGGAGATGGATTGGTTGCGTCAGGTCTCCTATGGACAGAAGAATGGAAAATTCCTGGACGTACAAATGAAACATGAAGAACTGTGAAAAAAAAAAATAGTTGAAAGATTTTGGCGTGACGTAGGAAACGATTTGTAGTGAAACACGTACAAACAAAGTACTATAGTTTTACAAAATACAGAAACAGTGACGATAAACAGCAACGTTTCGACCAACAAGGCCTTTATCAAGTAAACGAACAAACAGGAGTGACAAATTAAAATGAAACACAAATGGACGACCAAATACAAACGTATCTAAGGAAAATCTGGAATAAAACGAATAACGAAATAAATGTAACACTAAAAACAGGAATAGAACGGAAAAGAAACAATGAAACATCTAGTAAATATATAACTTGAATACATGCAACATATACCCATATAGATTACAAGCATGGGAAGAGAAAGTACTAAGAAGCATAAGAATGTAATACGTTGAGCCCGCGTGGTCGCAAGGTACCATACAAAGAAATCAACCGATTCTCCAGAGCAAATCTACTACGATCATCAGAGGAACATGATCGGATGGCTGTGACCTGGACATCGCAAGCTCCTGAATGGCCAGTATCATTGAAATGGGTAGCTACAGGGGTCACAGAGCATTGGCGTATATCGCGCAAATGTTGGGCGAATCGGTTGGGCAAGCGGTGCAACAAGGCCTATATTGGGAAACCGGCAGGAGACTCAGTGACCGATTCGCCCAACATTTGCGCGATATACGCCAATGCTCTGTGACCCTGTAGCTACCCATTTCAATGATACTGGCCATTCAGGAGCTTGCGATGTCCAGGTCACAGCCATCCGATCATGTTCCTCTGATGATCGTAGTAGATTTGCTCTGGAGAATCGGTTGATTTCTTTGTATGGTACCTTGCGACCACGCGGCTCAACGTATTACATTCTTATGCTTCTTAGTACTTTCTCTTCCCATGCTTTGTAATCTATATGGGTATATGTTGCATGTATTACATTCATATGCTTCTTAGTACTTTTTCTTCCCATGCTTTGTAATCTATATGGGTATATGTTGCATGTATTCAAGTTATATATTTACTAGATGTTTCATTGTTTCTTTTCCGTTCTATTCCTGTTTTTGTGTTACATTTATTTCGTTATTCGTTTTTATTCCAGATTTTCCTTAGATACGTTTGTATTTGGTCGTCCATTTGTGTTTCATTTTAATTTGTCACTCCTGTTTGTTCGTTTGCTTGATAAAGGCCTTGTTGGTCGAAACGTTGCTGTTTATCGTCACTGTTTTCTGTATTTTGTAAAACTATAGTACTTTGTTTGTACGTGTTTCACTATTTACCATGTTTTACTGCAGTCTTCCCCCTATTTCGAGAAACGATTTGTAGAAAAGCAACAATGGAAATCTCGCTTGGAGGCTATATGTGTTAAACGGGACACAAAGAGGATATAGAATTGATAAAGAAGATCGCCCTTGTGATTGCCGGGGTCCGCAAGTGAAGCAAAGAATAGCACCACTGCGACCTACAATGCATGTCGTAAGAGGCGACTGATGTAGGCACTAGGGATGCTACTCTAGTAAATAAAAATCAGTACAGAAAACGGATGTGCTGGCATACTTGTAGGCGCATAAGTGGTACAACGTACAATCGCTCTTAGACTCAGATCACATGCAAATCACACAGAGTGGTTGACAAGTGGTCGATGTGGAGCGTTTGAAGAAGAAGATATAGAAGATAATTTCTTCTTCTTCTTTGCGTTCGTTCTTTATGATCAATTTTAATCACTCTTTGTGATATGTTTGATCTTCGTCAAGAACGTGTATACGTTGCACATTGGTTTGGTAGGCCCCTAAATGCATAGACTTCTACACGTTTAGGACATGTGCATCCGATTTCATCCAAACCTCCTTATTCGCCTCTTACGACATGTGTGGCAGGTAACAGTGGTTCTATTCTTGACACCCCAAATTTGGGCCCCGGTAACCACTCGGGAGTGATAGTTTCTAATTGTAACACGGAAGAAATATATAGCATAACCGATAAATACAGGAATAAATGTACGTAGAAACAGGAATATGTAACTCTAGCACACGTCTGACCTTGTGCGCATGTATTGAAACTTGATTAGAAGAATCAGAGCCAACTATAAACTTATAGTTAGAGTCAGGGCCGTGCGTTGTTTTGTTTTTTTCAAGTATGATGCAAGTCTTCGAAATAACGCCACTTAAACGTTTTTTCGTTAAAATAACTTTTAATTGCGATTGATTTCGCTGTTTATGTCGCCCCCGTTACGGGTCCGCCTGATGCGACCGCCTCTCTGTATCATAACCCGGTACGGCCCTAGTTAGAGTTGGCTGTGAGAAGAATTATGTTTTGAGTCAGTACCCCGATGTATATCGTGTCGCTAATATACACATAGTGAACGTCTATAGCTCAAACGGCAGTGAGCTCGATCACAAACCCAAGCGCACCTGGTTCAAACCCCACGGTGGCAAGTTTGGAAGCAAATTTGTTTCCGTGGATTTTTACAAAAGGTAAAATAGACCTCACCGTTCAGAAAGCAATGTCAAACTACTGAACGTATAAGTGGTGCCTAGAAAATCTGCGAGTCGTTTACTGTGGTTGATGTCTACGTCCTGTAAAGGATATACCACGATGTTCATTTCAATATATACATTATGTGGTTTACTGAAGTAATTGAACAAAGACAGGTATATACATTATGTGGTTTACTGAAGTAATTGAACAAAGACAGGTATATACATTATGTGGTTTACTGAAGTAATTGAACAAAGACAGGTATACACATTATGTGGTTTACTGAAGTAATTGAACAAAGACAGGTATACACATTATGTGGTTTACTGAAGTAATTGAACAAAGACAGGTATACACATTATGTGGTTTACTGAAGTAATTGAGCAAAGACAGGTATACACATTATGTGGTTTACTGAAGTAATTGAACAAAGACAGGTATACATTGTGTGGTTTACTGAAGTAATTGAACAAAGACAGGTATACACATTATGTGGTTTACTGAAGTAATTGAACAAAGACAGGTATACACATTGTGTGGTTTACTGAAGTAATTGAACAAAGACAGGTATACACATTATGTGGTTTACTGAAGTAATTGAACAAAGACAGGTATACACATTGTGTGGTTTACTGAAGTAATTGAACAAAGACAGGTATACACATTATGTGGTTTACTGAAGTAATTGAACAAAGACAGGTATACACATTGTGTGGTTTACTGAAGTAATTGAACAAAGACAGGTATACACATTATGTGGTTTACTGAAGTAATTGAACAAAGACAGGTATACACATTGTGTGGTTTACTGAAGTAATTGAACAAAGACAGGTATACACATTGTGTGGTTTACTGAAACGATTGAACAAAGACAGGTATACACATTATGTGGTTTACTGAAGTAATTGAACAAAGACAGGTATACACATTGTGTGGTTTACTGAAACGATTGAACAAAGACAGGTATACACATTATGTGGTTTACTGAAGTAATTGAACAAAGACAGGTATACACATTATGTGGTTTACTGAAGTAATTGAACAAAGACAGGTATACACATTGTGTGGTTTACTGAAGTAATTGAACAAAGACAGGTATACACATTATGTGGTTTACTGAAGTAATTGAACAAAGACAGGTATACACATTGTGTGGTTTACTGAAGTAATTGAACAAAGACAGGTATACACATTATGTGGTTTACTGAAGTAATTGAACAAAGACAGGTATACACATTGTGTGGTTTACTGAAGTAATTGAACAAAGACAGGTATACACATTGTGTGGTTTACTGAAGTAATTGAACAAAGACAGGTATACACATTGTGTGGTTTACTGAAGTAATTGAACAAAGACAGGTATACACATTATGTGGTTTACTGAAGTAATTGAACAAAGACAGGTATACACATTATGTGGTTTACTGAAGTAATTGAACAAAGACAGGTATACACATTGTGTGGTTTACTGAAGTAATTGAACAAAGACAGGTATACACATTGTGTGGTTTACTGAAGTAATTGAACAAAGACAGGTATACACATTGTGTGGTTTACTGAAGTAATTGAACAAAGACAGGTATACACATTATGTGGTTTACTGAAGTAATTGAACAAAGACAGGTATACACATTGTGTGGTTTACTGAAGTAATTGAACAAAGACAGGTATACACATTGTGTGGTTTACTGAAGTAATTGAACAAAGACAGGTATACACATTGTGTGGTTTACTGAAGTAATTGAACAAAGACAGGTGTACACATTATGTGGTTTACTGAAGTAATTGAACAAAGACAGGTATACACATTATGTGGTTTACTGAAACTATTGAACAAAGACAGGTATACACATTATGTGGTTTACTGAAACGATTGAGCAAAGACAGGTATACACATTATGTGGTTTACTGAAAGTATTGAACAAAGACAGGTATATACATTATGTGGTTTACTGAAACGGTTGAACAAAGACAGGTATACACATTATGTGGTTTACTGAAACTATTGAACAAAGACAGGTATACACATTATGTGGTTTACTGAAACTATTGAACAAAGACAGGTATACACATTATGTGGTTTACTGAAACGATTGAGCAAAGACAGGTATACACATTATGTGGTTTACTGAAACTATTGAACAAAGACAGGTATACACATTATGTGGTTTACTGAAACTATTGAACAAAGACAGGTATACACATTATGTGGTTTACTGAAACGATTGAACAAAGACAGGTATACACATTATGTGGTTTACTGAAACTATTGAACAAAGACAGGTATACACATTATGTGGTTTACTGAAACGATTGAACAAAGACAGGTATACACATTATGTGGTTTACTGAAGTAATTGAACAAAGACAGGTATACACATTTTGTGGTTTACTGAAGTAATTGAACAAAGACAGGTATACACATTATGTGGTTTACTGAAACGATTGAGCAAAGACAGGTATACACATTATGTGGTTTACTGAAGTAATTGAACAAAGACAGGTATACACATTTGTGGTTTACTGAAAATTGAACAAAGACAGGTATACACATTATGTGGTTTACTGAAACGATTGAACAAAGACAGGTATACACATTATGTGGTTTACTGAATTAATTGAACAAAGACAGGTATACACATTATGTGGTTTACTGAAACGGTTGAGCAAAGACAGGTATACACATTATGTGGTTTACTGAAACGATTGAACAAAGACAGGTATACACATTATGTGGTTTACTGAAACGATTGAACAAAGACAGGTATACACATTATGTGGTTTACTGAAACTATTGAACAAAGACAGGTATACACATTATGTGGTTTACTGAAAATTGAACAAAGACAGGTATACACATTATGTGGTTTACTGAAACGGTTGAGCAAAGACAGGTATACACATTATGTGGTTTACTGAAACGATTGAACAAAGACAGGTATACACATTATGTGGTTTACTGAAACGATTGAACAAAGACAGGTATACACATTATGTGGTTTACTGAAACGGTTGAACAAAGACAGGTATACACATTATGTGGTTTACTGAAACGGTTGAGCAAAGACAGGTATACACATTATGTGGTTTACTGAAACGATTGAACAAAGACAGGTATACACATTATGTGGTTTACTGAAACGTTGACAAAGACAGGTATACACATTATGTGGTTTACTGAAACGGTTGAGCAAAGACAGGTATATACATTATGTGGTTTACTGAAACGGTTGAGCAAAGACAGGTATACACATTATGTGGTTTACTGAAACGGTTGAGCAAAGACAGGTATACACATTATGTGGTTTACTGAAACGATTGAACAAAGACAGGTATACACATTATGTGGTTTACTGAAACGATTGAACAAAGACAGGTATACACATTATGTGGTTTACTGAAGTAAGTTGAGAAAGACAGGTATACACATTGTGTGGTTTACTGAAACGATTGAACAAAGACAGGTATACACATTGTGTGGTTTACTGAAACGATTGAACAAAGACAGGTATACACATTGTGTGGTTTACTGAAGTAATTGAACAAAGACTGGTATATACATTGTGTGGTTTACTGAAGTAATTGAACAAAGACTGGTATACACATTGTGTGGTTTACTGAAGTAATTGAACAAAGACAGGTATACACATTGTGTGGTTTACTGAAGTAATTGAACAAAGACAGGTATACACATTGTGTGGTTTACTGAAGTAATTGAACAAAGACTGGTATACACATTGTGTGGTTTACTGAAGTAATTGAACAAAGACAGGTATACACATTGTGTGGTTTACTGAAGTAATTGAACAAAGACAGGTATACACATTGTGTGGTTTACTGAAGTAATTGAACAAAGACAGGTATACACATTGTGTGGTTTACTGAAGATTGAACAAAGACAGGTATATACAGTGTGGTTACATAAGTAATTAAAATTAAGACAGGTAAAGCTCTGAGGTTATGGTAATTGTAACAAGCAGGTATACATGTGGGTTTACTGAAACGATTGAACCCAAGCGGTGAAAATACCTAGAAAAAGATTATGATTCTCTTGGCTAAAGGGCAGGGATGGGAGAACTATGGCAGGGTAGCAGTGCAAGCGGAAATGCAAATAGATCCAACTCCACTACGAAAGCAGACTCCTGTCCGTCTGCTAACAAGATGAGAACTTCTAGTGAGCGTAACGGAAAGCAAAATAGTCTACTGACAGGATGAAGTGCATCCTGACGGAAAGATATTGCCCACGAAGAGAACGAAGCTCGGGAAGGCATCCTGGAGGAGAAGGAAAGGGCAAACATTGCCAGCCCGTCGGCAAGAATAAATAAACAGGACCGTAACGAATAAAAGTCTACCCTCGTGTCGGTACGAGAGAAGATTTCAGCTGACTCCGCATCGGTGGCCTAGTGCAGATACATGTACTGGGCAAGGTTTGCCGAGCGCAAAAGAACAAGTTGCGTTTTAGTGCATAACGAAACTACCCGTCCTGGGAAAACCGTGCAAGGTACTGTGCGATTAAAAATTAACATCCCCGGAAGAACTGAGGTTGGTGATACCTAAAGGAACTGCCAGCCTTGGGGCAACCGGGCAAGGTTCGATTGCAGTCGTAACTAACATCCCCGGAATAACTGGAGCGGGTGATGGTGGTGGGCGCAAAATCCTCAGTTGCGTTGATAGCGCCGACTGAAACGACCCTCTACATTGTTTGTACTAGGCCCCATGCCGGTGCCTATCAAGGTTAATTGCAAATTGCCACGTACCAACGCGCGTCTAGAAAAGGCTGAGAATGTTCCTTCTCCGGATCAAACTCAAAATGTACGGTAAAGCAAGGCCGACAATGTACGGATCAGACAGGAAGTCCGGGTCCTGAACATTGGCGAAGGCCGATACTTTACACGGTGTTTTATACGAGTAAGACGCCGTCCGAGGATAAGCTGACAAGCCCCGAGAAATATTTCTCAGTCAGAACGGGCAAAACAGCGTAACTCACTGTCCTGGCGTAGATCACAAAGCCCAAATATACGGCAAAGTTTATCGTAAAGGCGTAGATTCGAAAGGATCGTTCTAGGAAAGTTCACCCTAGTAAATCAAAAGCTGGCTGAAAACGGACGGGCGGGCCTAGTCACCATGGGCGCACAATCGTCCCGAGGTAGATCACTCCGTTCTTGCCAGTGGACCAATTATACATCACAATAAGAATGATCAAAATTGACTGTGAAGAACGATCGCAGAAGAAGAATCTGAGAAGATTCCTCTTCTTCTTTTGTCGTCACACTGCTAATGGGTTGTTGCCCAGTGTCGTGGTTTTTCTGTTTTTGTTTAAATATGAAAATAAATAGCACTGGATGTTGAAACGTCGAATGCTGTTTATTTTCATATTTAATCATTTTTTTCATGACTTATGTAACAGGTCTACTGTATTTACCTGTCTTTGTTCAATCGCTCATTTCAGTTATCAGTTATATGAAGACTATCATCATAGCACTCCGGACATGTCCATATGTGTTCCGATCTCTGCCTCAGCAAATCCAGCAGCGCCCAGCGACCTAACACGCCAGTTCGATGTTGATTAATCAATCTCTTTGCATATTTAGTATGTCATTCTTTTCGGGATGTACCAATATTGACACCCATCTCTCTCAATCTGGTCAGCGACTGGGATTCACAGCCCTGAAACTCCTCTGTTCGGAAAGATTCATTGCGTGAAGAATGTCATTTCAATCCATGGCAACTCCTTCTGATATTGATGGCAAGCCAACCAATTTATCAGCCCGTTCATTACCCGTAACTCCTACGTTCCCAGGGACAAAAATGAAGGTGATTTCTCTGATCATTGTCTGTACTAGTACCTACAACCTTGATGAAGGGGAGCTGTCGGAAGCCTTCCATGTCACCAACGGCGTCAAACAGGGCTGTGTACTGGTCCCAACACTTTTCACCATGATGTTTGCTGCCATGCTCATGGATGTCTTTTGGGAAGGCGACGAACATGTGGTAAAGATTAGATACAGGACAGACGGTAACCTATTCAATATTCGGAGGTTAAAATCCTCCACCAAGGTAAAAGAATCAACTATCTCAAACCTGTTGTTTGCTGATGACTGCGCCCTCGCTACCAAATCTGAGGAAGAAATGCAGACTTACATGGACAAGTTCTCAATGGCCTGTGATAAGTTTGGCCTCACCATTCTCACAAAAAAAACAGAGGTCATGTTCCAGCCGTCCCCTAGAGAGCAGTACTACGATCCAGTCATCAACATTAAACACCAGCGTCTCCTGCTAACGGACAACTTTGCTTATCTTGGCAGCCTACTATCCAGATTGGCAAACATAGATTCTGAGGTCAACAATAGGATATCAAAAGCCAGTGCTGCGTTCGGAAGGTTACGTCTCACTGTGTGGGAACGGAAGGGGATAAGCATAGCCACAAAGCTGAAAGTTTACCAGGCAATAGTGCTAACCACGCTGCTGTACGCAAGCGAGACATGGACAGTGTATAGCAGACACGCAAAAAAATTAAACCATTTCCACACAAGCTGTCTACGCAGAATACTAAAAATAAACTGGCAGGACAAAATTCCAGACAGCGAAGTCCTCACAAGAGCAAAGATCCCAAGCGTCAACACCCTGTTGCAGAAGGCCCAAATGAGATGGGTCGGTCATGTTGCTCGAATGCCTGATAAACGCATCCCAAAACAGCTGATGTATGGTGAACTTGAAGGGGGCAGACGTTCAGCTGGTGGACAGAAAAAACGCTTTAAATACACTCTTAAAATGTCTCTGAAATGCTTCGATATAGACAATACGTGCTGGGAATCCTTGCGCAAGATCGCCACTCGAATAGCTGAGAATCATCGTATTGTTGAGGCACAGAGAAAACGAGCTGCGCGAAAAGACAGAGCACACAACACGCACATGTCTAACCTGATCATGTATGCCCCACCTGTGGTCAGGGATTCTGTTTTAGGATTGGACTCTACAGTCACCTCCGCACACACCAGAGAGATGCAGCAGCACACGTCTGAGATTGTTGTCATCATCGCTTGCGATGGACGGCTATATTACCTACAACCAGTTGCGTCTTACCATTATTGATTCGACTTTACGAATCATGCTCATGGAATCACTGAGTATGAAAACACGAGAGTAGTTGTGAGACGCCAACCATTTTACCGCCTCCGTAACTGCCCGAAACTCCATTGTCAATCTACTTGTGGTTGTTGCCTATTTACTCAGTATTACCGAGCCATTCCCGGTTTTCTCCAGATATGATCTGGTATGATCACCTCAGATTTGTAGATTTCCATATATCGCTTTGTCATTTACTGAATACACCACTGTTTCGGAATTCGAAGTGGTTATTCACAGTCGACTGTGAATAACGCCTCCTTCGAATTTATAACACACGAGTTCTGGTACGAGTATTAACCTCATGCAAGAAATCTTCATCTCACAAATTATAACGAGCGGAACTATGACTTGTAATGTAACTATATACAGATATTGAAGGTGGGGAGGTGGCTACTAATCATCACAGGGTTTCTGAATCTGGGATTTTCTAACCCCTTTGGTAGGCATTCGTAGATCTAATGGGTCAGTAAATCTAGAACAAAATAACATTTCTTTTCTGAAAATAATCATCAAGCTATAGAAGTCAATGTTTTTTCTCTCCATTTGACATTTATCTGACATACCCAGTTTGCCACAGACTTTATCAAACAATTCATATGCTTAAAACAACCAAGAAATTTATTGATTTGACTAAACTGGTGGGGATTAGCTATAAATGTTAAGAACTACATACTGTTATCCAGGAATCTCAACTGTCACATAATATTTAGGACTTGGTCTTCTTCCAACGTTTTCAGACATTGATTTGTATAATTTTAAAGTAGTTAGTGGTCAACTGGAGTCCATGTAAATCTCCATATTGCTTGTCTTGGACTGGTATTGGTCATGTGTTTTCTCTCTGTTCACTGTATGTTGGACATTCTTGCAGTATGTGTATCTCTGTCATCTTCCTTGTGCCACATGTGTTTATGTCAGAAGGCCTATTTTATACTTGTTAAACAGATGGTACCTCAGCCTATTGTGCCCTGTTCATAGACGAAAAATGACAAGATGATCTTCTCTACTTAGTTGGTGGTATACATCATCCTTTTCATGACCTGGGTAATCTCTCAACCATTTGTTCTTGTAGGCCATTTTTATTCATAGTTTTGCTTCCTCATATGTCATATTGGTGTCTGCCTGCTTTTGCCAATATATCCACTGTCTCGTTGTCAGGTATTCTGCAGTGAGATGGTATCCACTGTACTGCTGATCTAGAAAAGATGTTGCATACTTGGTGTAGTGATGCTTGTAGTTCCTTCAAGTTGCTATCTTCTTGGTATCTAAAGGTTCTAATTATGCAGGTCAAAGATTATTTTAAAATATTATTTTTGTTTATTTAATAAAAATAAGAGATATATTTGGAGTATCACTTCTAATCCATAGTTAGTAAAGTTGAACATTCAGAGTACATAAAAAACAAAATAATTTTTCTTAAATTTGAAAGTCAAGTAATTACATAAACAGCTATTTTAAACAAGTTACAAGAAAATCTAGTTTAGACAAGAAATAGTTTTAATTCAGTTGTTTCTCTCGACTTTTTTTTCCTTCCGATCCAGAAGCACTTGAGCTTTTCAGCTCTTCGGCTCAGTGCCATGGACATCGTAACCCTTCAGTTCAGTGCCACGAACAGCGTAAATCTGGGGAATCTGTGGCTTTTCTGCTATCCGTGGAATTGAACCCACACACACCGAGGGATAGTCATCCGTAGTCCAACGCTCTACGAACACGCTGGGCAGACTGGCCTCTCTATTTTGTACAGTAGTTGGCGTTTAGAAATTAGATTGTGTGTGTACCTTCATGTGATCAGACATTGATAGTAACTGCTACTATAACCTATAACTAACATACAGAAAGTAGAACATCTCAACAACAACAAATAGTCATAGTCAAACAATGATAAAAAACATTATATCAAACTTTTAAAATAAATTCTTTAATGATGATATAACCAAATAAATTCAACTTGTAACAATCACAAAAAGTTATTATAAAACGAAATAAATCATTTAAAAACTAAATAACAGAAAACAATAATCAATTGCCTATAAGAAAATACTGTAACAGGTTCGAAGCTCTGAGACATGCAGCAGACAACCTTATTAAATGTAAAGTTCAGACAGAGAAACAAACTGTCAACTTGATAAGTTAATAGAAATAAATGATAATATTGATGAAACAAATGTGTTAGCAGATGTTCTGTGTTAGTACAAGTCAGCAGTCAAGTATCAATGTGAATGTCTAGTATAAGTTTGACAAAACTATGAAAACAACAACATATAATTGAGATTGTTGTAGTCTTCAATATGATTGTATGTTTTAGTCTTGGAATATTATTATTATAATTTAGACATTACTGAACTAGTGTCCTGTATGCTTCTTTTTGTGCTGTTTTAGACTTTCACTGTGTGTAAACGTTACAGCACAAACATCACACTTGTAAGGTTTCTCTCCTGTATGTATTCTCTTGTGTACCAGTAAATGTCCACTGCGTGTAAACTCTACACCACAAACATCACGCTTGTACGGTTTCTCTCCTGTATGTATTCTCTTGTGTACCAGTAAATGTCCCTGCTGTGTAAACCCTACACCACAAACATCACATTTGTAAGGTTTCTCTCCTGTATGTATTCTCTTGTGTACCAGTAAATGTCCACTGCGTGTAAACTCTACACCACAAACATCACACTTGTAAGGTTTCTCTCCTGTATGTATTCTCTTGTGTACCAGTAAATGTCCATGCTGTGTAAACCCTACACTACAAACATCACACTTGTAAGGTTTCTCTCCTGTATGTATTCTCTTGTGTGCCAGTAAATTTCCACTGTGTGTAAACCCTACACCACAAACATCACACTTGTAAGGTTTCTCTCCTGTATGTATTCTCTTGTGTACCAGTAAATGTCCATGCTGTGTAAATGCTACACCACAAACATCACACTTGTAAGGTTTCTCTCCTGTATGTATTCTCTTGTGTCCCAGTAAATGTCCACTGTGTGTAAACCCTACACCACAAACATCACACTTGTAAGGTTTCTCTCCTGTATGTATTCTCTTGTGTACCAGTAAACTTCCACACTTTGTAAACGCTACACCACAAACATCACACTTGTAAGGTTTCTCTCCTGTATGTATTCTCTTGTGTCCCAGTAAATGTCCCTGCTGTGTAAACCCTACACTACAAACATCACACTTGTAAGGTTTCTCTCCTGTATGTATTCTCTTGTGTATCAGTAAATCTCCACTCTGTGTAAACCCTACACCACAAACATCACACTTGTAAGGTTTCTCTCCTGTATGTATTCTCTTGTGTCCCAGTAAACTTCCACTGTGTGTAAACCCTAGACCACAAACATCACACTTGTAAGGTTTCTCTCCGGTATGTATTCTCTTGTGTACCAGTAAATGTCCCCGCTGTGTAAACCCTACACTACAAATATCACACTTATAAGGTTTCTCTCCTGTATGTATTCTCTTGTGTACCAGTAAACTTCCACACTTTGTAAACGCTACACCACAAACATCACACTTGTAAGGTTTCTCTCCTGTATGTATTCTCTTGTGTCCCAGTAAATGTCCCTGCTGTGTAAACCCTACACTACAAACATCACACTTGTAAGGTTTCTCTCCTGTATGTATTCTCTTGTGTTCCAATAAATGTCCCTGCTGTGTAAACCCTACACCACAAACATCACACTTGTAAGGTTTCTCTCCTGTATGTATTCTCTTGTGTCCCAGTAAACTTCCACTGTGTGTAAACCCTAGACCACAAACATCACACTTGTAAGGTTTCTCTCCGGTATGTATTCTCTTGTGTACCAGTAAATGTCCCCGCTGTGCAAACCCTACACTACAAACATCACACTTGTAAGGTTTCTCTCCCGTGTGTATTCTCTTGTGTGTCTTATGACAACTGCTAGAAGTCAGTTCTACATGATGAACATCACACTTCTTTCTTATATGTTTTATTATATTGGATTCTTTGTCAATACATTTTTTATCATTTAAATCACCTCTATCAAGTGTGACATGTTTGTCATTTAAACTGAATGTTTTATTCAAATCACCGTTACATATCTTATTCTGTAAGTTTGACATGTTGACAATTTGATTTTTATTAATGTTTGCTGAACTGTTAGAAATATCTGTAAGTATCAAATGATTATCAATTTCTGATGTTGTATCTTTAACACAACTGTGTTGTTGGTTCATTTTTATTTCAGTTTCTCCCCTTTTGTCATCTGGCAAAAGTATTTCATTTGGTTGAAGTTGCAAGCTGCTATCACCATGTTTGTATTTCATATGTTTATGCAAATAGCAAAACTCTGAGAATGAGAGATGGCACTTGGTACAAGAGTATATTTCTGAAATGAAAGAAAATGAAAAACATCGAAGATAAATTGGCACACACACACACATTGTAAAAAGTTCTACAATTATTTACATCACTGAATGAACTTTGAGAAAACATATCAATTAGTAATCAATGTAATATGATATTCTTTTACTGAGGAAAATGTACAAGAGGTAATTGTCAGCCTGTATGAGGTAATTGTCAGCTAGGTCTAAATATGAATATCTGGCTTGGCTAAGCAATTTTTGTTTTCTAAAGTAACCCCTTTTCAATCTCTCCAAGTATATTGTATATGACTGAGCCACATGTAACTTGTATATGACTGAGCCACATGTAACTTGACATGACTGAGCCACATGCAACTTGACATGACTGAGCCACATGTAACTTGTAATACTATCACATGACACTTGTATTATGAATGTTAGCCAAACATCATACTATTGTAAGTATTGACATGTTGACAATTTGCATTATTAATGTTTACTGACTGTAGAAATACTTGTATCAAATGATGATCAATTCAGTTGTATGACTGACCAACTGTGAATTGTTCATTTTGATCTAGTTTTCCTTACATTGCAAGTACATTGTTTGATATGAGCCACATGCAACGTTGTATTCATGACTGAGCCAATGCAAACTCTGAGATGACGATGGAGGTACATGTATACTGAATGAAGCAATGACAACTATGTATTATGACTGAACCACAGAACTAGTAAGTATCTAGCCAATTAACTATGTAATGAACTTTGAGCAAAATACAACTTAGTAATCAATGTACCATCATGCAACTTTATTGGAATGACTGAGGTACATTGCAGACCTGTATAGGTATTGTCAGCTAGGCTCTAACTTGATATCTGGCTTGAGCTACAGCAATTGTTTTCTACCAATGCAACCTTTCAATCTCTCCAAGTAATTGTAATGACTGAGCCACATGTAACTTGTATATGACTGAGCCACATGCAACTTGTATATGACTGAGCCACATGCAACTTGTTTATGACTGAGCCACATGCAACTTGTATATGACTGAGCCACATGCAACTTGTATATGACTGAGCCACATGCAACTTGTATATGACTGAGCCACATGCAACTTGTTTATGACTGAGCCACATGCAACTTGTATATGACTGAGCCACATGCAACTTGTATACTGACTGAGCCACATTTTTATGACTGAGCCACATGTAACTTGTATCGACTGAGCCACATGACTTATATGACTGAGCCACATGCAACTTGTATATGACTGACCACATGAACTTGTATATGACTGAGCCACATGCAACTTGTATATGACTGAGCCACATGCAACTTGTATAGACTGAGCACAGCACTGTATATGACTGAGCCACATGCAACTTGTATATGACTGAGCACATGCAGACTTGCTTTATGACTGAAGCCACATGAACTTGTATATGACTGAGCCACATGCAACTTGTATATGACTGAGCCACAATTGTATATGACTGAGCCACATGTAACTTTTATATGTTTGAGCCAAAGAGCGTGTGCACACTATCATTGTAATGATGTGTCGAGACCGTTATGGATAAGGACAATGTGCAACCATTTTGGAACACATATTGTTTTAAATGCCCCAAATACTTTTGGTTTTGACTCTGTACTATTTTCCTGTGAGGGAAATGGCAACAGGATAGATATGTTTACATCAACTGGACTTACAGGATTAGTCAATTAACTGTTCTTTACATACTTTAGTTCACAATGACTAGTCACAACAGAGATGAGGTATCAACACAGAATGATGGAAGTAACAAGAAGAAACGTGTTTCGAAATGAATACAGGTAAAAAAAAGATGGGCACAACATCAGTTTAGTCGTCGGATCACCATCACTGCACATCGAAGAAATTAGTCCATAAGTGCTCCGATCTCTTCCTCAGTATGTCCCTCAGTGTGTGGCGACTAACGACACCGGTTCTTGTCGAGCTATACCACGCTTAACTTTGAGTTCTTGCAGTCTGGTTAGAGTTGTAGATTCACTGCTATTATGTGAATTATGTACAAGTCCTCTCTGCCTTAGGAATTGATATCAGCCTGGTCCATTGCTCTCCCGCTTTGTACAGCAGCCATACCTGCAAGCCTATCTGCACGTTCATTCCCCTTACACCTGCATGCCCTGGCACAAAAATAAAACTGATCTTTGTCAGCCTAGACCTCCCCAGCGACTCCATCCAATGTCTCCTAGCCCATCCTGTTTCATCAGTACTGAGCTTCAATAAAAAAAAAAAACAACCAATTAAATGGTTTGGCCACATAAGCAGATTATCAACAGACAGTGCACCTCAAAGGGCAATATTACTCCGACATAGTGGATACAAAACAAAAGGCCATCAATGCAAATGGTGGACCTCAGAAATAACAGAGGCAGTGAAAAAAACCACTATCTATGAAGCATAGTAAAAAAGTAAAGGAACCCTTTCATACCTCGTGTATATAGGTCAATACAGTGTTAGGCCTGTATTTTTCATTGACCGTCGACACACGATGGGTGATGTGGTCAGCATCACGCCGGCCGCCTTACTTTCCCAGAGCATGTCTGGTACCCAGTTGAGGCTGGGTCGACCTGAGAGCCGTCGCGGTCGGGAAAAATTCCACGAGCATTGCGGGAGCTGAACCCAGACCACCAGCCTTGAGAAGCGAGTTCACTAACAACTACGCTACAGCGGCTCTCATCTATGAAGCATACACAAACAAAATTGTGATTTGATCATTCAGAAAAGAAATGATCAAAACACAAAATAAAGTAATTTGACACAGTACAATAGACCACTGCTCAGATATAAAGATGTCTGCAAGGCCTCAATGAAGAAATTGTCTATAGAACACAGCACATGGGAACGACTAACTGATGACAGAATTGTGTGGAAAGTGATATTGCGCAAGGGTGCAGAGTCTTTTCAGAAGAGACATATATATTAGCTGAAAGACAAGAGAGAAAAGCGAAAACTCAGATATTGTCACAGTAAAAAAACTTGCCAATTGACAGTCTGTAAAGACAAAAATGGCTATATATACATATACAATAGACCAAATTGATGTTTTGATAAAAAAAGCCGGTATTAATCAAAAGATATAAATGTAATTAATTGGTTAATTAATAGAGTGTATCTATGCTCCATCTATCATAGCACCCCTCACAGACTACAGGTACTTAACAGATAAAGAAGATTGTGCCCTTGCTTATAGTTCCTGTAGTTCAATTGTTGCACAATCATAGCTGAGAATCCCAAAACTTGTTATCCTACTTTATGTTCAATCCCTGATCACATCCTCATGGATGATCAGGTTATTATTGTTAAAAATAGCATTCCTAGAGGAACCTCAGTATGTCAGTATTATCTACCTCATTTGTACCCACTATTGGTGCTTTCAAATAGGTGAGCTGGTGAATATCTGGGTGCCTATACATAGCACAGTACCATTCATATACTGGTGAAGTCTACAGAACATTGAGAGGCATTTCTCAGTCTACTGCAGAATTTATCCACATGTGCTCTAGCTAGGTTTATACATGTCTTAAAGTATACAGTTTTTCTCATCCATGTCCTTTTTCAGGACCTTGGTAAATTCAGCTTGTGAGTTAGTGGCCCTCCTGACTTTCTGCAACAATTTTAAAACTTGTGTCTTGTTCAGCAACCTTTTCCTTCCACCAGAGGTTGTGTCAAACTTGTGTCTATTGTAAGGAGCTCTTGTTTTACTGCGCATGATCTTGCTGACAGTGTCCTGCCTGTTGGCATTATGAAAGTTGTTTCACATTTTTTGACTAGGATCATTTACAGGCCATGATCACTGTCATAATATCCAAGCATACCCCATTTGCAATGTGACAACAACATGCAAGACACTACTGCCAAATCAATGGCACTATCAGAGTCACCTGATCGACTTGCTAATCCTGTTGCTGTGCCATTATTTATGTAGACTAGATCAGATGTCAACTGTGTTTCTACTAACTCCTCGCTCTGTCTGTTGGTAGGGTCATTTCCCCACTGCCTAATTCTGATGTGAAGTCAAAAGATTATGTTTTTCTCTTCTTGGCTAAATAAACGTTGCCACTGATGTTTATCCACATTGCCATTTCAATCATACACATTAACTATGACAAATGGGACATGAGACTGCACACTAAAAGCATGTACTTGTATGGTGTTACAGTTCCATCTTGATATGCCACCATGTTATTCCTAACTAGAATTACATGTCCAAGATGATGCCTGTTTGAAAGCGATAAAGCCAGCAGTGTGGACTGTCCCTTCTCCCAGATTGGTTTCTTGCAAAGCAAAGATGTCGGCACCATACAGGAGTTTATTGAGGACCAGTCATTTGTTCTTCACACTAGCACAATTCTAGTACAGAATGCGTACATTTTGTTGTTCTTCTTCTTCTATGCGTCGTTTTACGACCAATTTTAATCACTCTTTGCGATATGTTTGATCTTTGCCAAGAACGTGTATATGTTGCACATTCGTTTGGTAGGCCCCTAAATGCATAGATTTCTACCAGTTTAGGACATGTGCATCCGATTTCAGCCAAACCTCCTTATTGCCTCTTACGACATGCGTGGCAGGTAACAGTGGTTCTATTCTTTACACCCCAAATTTGGGCCCTGGTAACCACTTGGGTGGTCATTTTGTTGACTTAGTCGCTCACCATTGAACATATTTTTCCAGGCACCCGCATGCTTCCCTTTTCAATACCTACTACTTTGTTGTTGGCAGTATCTCGGACAAACCTGTGTAGTATCTGACCTTATTCTGACTGTCAAGCGCTGCTGAGTAATCACGAAGGATCTATGCCTGCACTTACAACATTGCGAGGCAGAGAATCCATTTCACGTTATAGACTGGCTATAAAGCAGTCATACAGCTCATCTGATTTGAGCACATCTCTATAATTTATATATAATTTATAATTCACTCAAAACATCACTATAAGCACAACAGCAATGTGAAAAATGGAACTTTAGCTATAGCGACAAAAAAGCAGATATCAATTTTGTTGACACCAGAAACAAATCCCAAATGTGTGACAGTGGCCCTCCAGCTAGAATTTGACAGCTCGTATGTTGTTCAACCTGGCTTCAGCGATCTTTTCATTCCATCAGGAGGCTGTGTCAAGTTATTCTGTTACAATGAGTTCTCATTTTACTGTGCTTAATCTGGCTGATGTTGTTCTATCCTGTTGTGTCATACTGAAAGTGATATTATGACAGTGATCACTGTCCATGCATGAGCCTAATGTTGTCCCAGGCAGCATAGTTCTGTTAGTATCATTATCCGAAGAACTGGGATGCAAAGGTGTTTAAAATACTTGTGTGAATTCCAGGTGTAGACCCCCATCAAAGACCCTAAAACACCAACACACGCTGCATCCTGGAAACAAGACAAATTAGAGTTTTGCAAATTGTCCGAACAAACACTAAGGGATTGAGAACTTGCACATGAGCATGTGTCAAAATAACCACAAGTATAATAGTTACTGATGGCTTCGTCTGTCTCTGGTCAAAGGAAGAGATAACAAAATTGAACACATATGACAAACTTACTGTCATTATCTTTGTTAATGACAGGTCTATCTGCATCTACTTGTTCTTGCACTTTTCTGTCACCTTTACCAAACTGTTTGATCTGAATACCCAAATCTTTAGCATAACTTTCACCATAGTACACCTGAAATAATATAATTGAAAGAAACATATTATTCTATATAGAAGATAGTATATAACTATCAGAATAAAATAATGGATGTATTGATGTGAACTGAGACATGCTATATTCTTTTGAGAAATTTGAAGATGGTAAAACTGAATAGTTGTCTTTTTTCTAGGATGCTACTTTTGTTTTTGTTATTAATTTTGCCATCTTCAAATCAGTCTAGCTTTGTTATGTTATGCGATCGACGTCATGGCACATTGGGCATTCCCATTCGTGCTCTGTCCTCTGCTGCAGCAGCCATCCCAAAGTCCATTTGCTCACCGTACGCATGGAAGTTGATTACTATATCTTCTCTCTCTACCACAAAGATGACACTGTCTGGAATGTCCAAACTTAACACCTAATTCTCGAACTCGTTCCAGTGTCTGAGACTTGCCCATGTCACATAATTGAAAGCATACCACATTGATGATATCGGCTCTGTCCATACTTCTGCCCACTAGAGTCGGGACATTGTTTGCAAGAAAGTCAGCACGCTCGTTACCCTGCACTCCAGCATGTCCAGCCAAGTCATTTTCTTGAGATGTGATCTCCGAATACTGTCCACCCATTCCACGCTCAGACTTCCAGATTCAATCCTTTGAAGCATATTCATCGAGTCTGATATGATAATCATATGGGTTACCTGTTGCTCAGCCACCCTTCGCCCATGTGGTGTTGTGGCCCGTAAGAGAAGCAAAGAATAGCACTACTGAGACCTACAAAGCATGTAGTAAAGGTGACTGATGTAGGACCTAGGGAAGCTACCTAGTAAATAAAAAGCGTAGCAGAAATCGGATGTGCTGGCCTACTTGTAGTCGCATAACTGGCACATGTACAATCGCTCTTAGGCGATTACATACAAATTACAGAGTGGTTAATGAGTGGTCGTTGCCGAGCAATCGAAGAAGCTCAGCCACCATTGAGAGAGCCCTGGAGGCAGCAGTGATCTCCATAGTATTGATCGATGTTTTTGTCTCGAAAGCGCTGCAGTCCTCATGAAGTGTGTTACCGTTTTGTTGTGCTTTTGCACTTGCCTTTGTTTTCATTTATGGATTTTTGCAGAGGATGATTTGTATCTTCAGACACCCTCAAATAAGCTTTTACCTGTGCGACTTTGTGTCTCATGGCCATCGTTGGCAAACCAAGGACATAGCGCATTGCCTCACATGAAGTGTCACAGGTGCAACCAAGTATAAGCCTCATCGTTTCATTTTGGATCCTGTTTAACTTATCCAGCGATGTTCTGCTCACTGTCAGAAGACCAAGACCATAATCCACCACACTCAGCACTACTCCCTGATAAAGAAGAAGCAGCAGGCGTTGTTTAATATCTGCCTTCAATCTAGCTTTAAACAGACATAGTGTACATTCTTAATGGCTTTCTGTTTCATTGTTGCACAAATATGGAAGTTCTGCACATTAAATAATTTATTTCTAATGAGGTTGTGTAGTTCTTTCAAGAGGACTCATAGTCAACTTACTAATATCTCTGATCCTGCAAAAATCTGCTTGTGAGATCTATAATAAAATTCACCCTTATACTAGTAGACGGTCACACACTGCTCCATGTCTGGCACAGTTGACAAATCTCATCCAGTTGGACTCAACCAGGGTTTCTGCCATCAAGGAAATAGGAAATTTGTCCATCCTTCATTACCTGTTGATTGAGATAACTGAGAGGTAATGTGTTGAATAATGTCTGGTCAACCACTAGTGACAACTGTTATAAGAAGGAAAAGATGGAGATATGTTGGACACACCTCGAGAAGAAATGATCAAAGAATATCAAAGCAGGCATTGAAGTGGGATGCAAAGGGTTCAAGAAAGAGAGGACGACCTAAGAAGACCCTGAAACAAACTTTGCTGAGAGAGGCAAGAAATATCAGTCTCAGTTCCATAGAAGAGATTGAGCATTTTCTTCGTATCAGTTGGTGGAGACTGAGCACCTATGGATATGGAGTGCAATGACGTCAGTTTAGTAACCAATCTTCTTCTTCTTCTTTGCTTCGTTCTATCGACCAATTTTAATCACTCTTTGTGATATGTTTGATCTTGCCAAGAACGTGTATACGTTGCACATTGGTTATCCATTAGGAGATAACGCCCATTTGACATTTCACAGCACTGGCGAAACGCTTCGCATGCATCCAAGAATCGGTGTCCATGGTCAGATTTAAAACTGTATTTTCGAGATCTTTCTATTTAAAAAAATCGTTCCGATATTAACTGGCGATTACCGTAAGGGTATTCAAAGCGTTATTCACTCCTAGACACGCTGAAGTTCGTTTCACATGAGTTGAGCGTCAATTGTCAAAGTTATCCTATTACCACATTGAAGTAAGTTTATTTGTATATATTGTTACAAATTGTGTTCCAATTTTTCATATAATTATGATATTCCATACGAGATTCAACATTTTTGTTCTTCTACTGATGCTGTCATGTCCTATAAATTTAATACTATTGTTATTAATACTACTACACTTTTACTACACCGTCTACACTAGCTAACAATTGGAATTAATTTTCGTCCGAGTGGTTACCGTGGCCCAAATTTGGGGTGTTTTTAGTTTAGTCGTTGGATCACCATCACTGCACGTCGAACAAATTAGTCCATAAGTGCTCCGATCTCTCCCTCAGTATGTCCATCAGCGTGTGGCGACTAACGACACCGGTTCTTTGTTGGTTTACAATTCTTCTTTGTCTGCCAGCATAGCGTTCTTGTCGAGCTACACCACACTTAACTTTGAGTTCTTGCAGTCTGGTTAGTGTTGTGGATTCACCGCTATTACGTGAATCATGTACACGCCCTCTCCCTTAAGGAATTTATAATATCAGCCTGGTCCATTGCTCGTCCGCTTTGGACAGCAGCCATACCTGCAAACCTATCCGCACGTTCATTCCCCTTACACCTGCATGCCCTGGCACAAAATAAAACTGATCTTTGTCAGCTTAGACCTCCCCAGCGATTCTATCCAATGTCTCCTAGCCCATCCTGTTTCAATCTTCCTGAGCATACTCATTGAGTCACTGAGAAAACATGCATGGATAAAAGTCTGTGATTCTAGCCAAATCATCGCTTTGGTAACCGCCATGATTTCCATAGTGAGACTGCTCGTAGTCACGGCAAAACCACCACTGTCTTCCTTCACAACATCACCTCCGACCTGAGCAGTGAAAGCCCATGAGCTCCGCACATGTCGAATCACCGAACCATCCGTATAAATGATTACATCATGCTCAGATGCATTCTCAGAAATTAATGCCTGAACCTCTGCCTCAACGACAAGTGGGTTGTGTTGCCTGCATTCTTTATCAAGTTCGATGCATACAGAAAAGGATGTAGCGATTCCTGTTGACACTGGTATCCATTCTTCACGGGATCAATATCTTCAAGTGCTACACCCTGTTCAATACTGTCCTCGGCCTGACCCATCCAAGATTTTCCTCTTTTTAAACCTATTTCCTTTTGCTCTTTATTTCCAAGTGCAGAGGGTGTTGTGTGTCAGCATTGACTCGAAGGTATACTCGTGCACGGCTCATCAGTATTCTATGCTCCATAGTAGGATAGTCAAGGAGATAGCGCATCGCCCTGCCAGACGTGTCTTTAGTGCAACCAAGTATAATGCGATCGCCTGCGTTCTGTATTCTTTCCAGTCGTTCTATCTGACTATGACTAGAGTCAGGATTTGGAGGTGTGAGAATAGAACCACTGTTACCTGCCACGATGTCGTAGAGCGACTAAGGAGGTTTGGCTGAAATCGGATGCATGTGTCCGCTAGGAATGCTAACCCGAAACAAATGCTTGCAGAAAGCGGATGCACTAGGCCGTAAGGCGCATAACATGGTGCAACGACCCTCAAAATGAGGAATGGGATAGATTCTCGATCGACAATCTGCCTCTGAGATTTGCCAAGCAGTAAGAATGTCAGACCTACCATCACGAGGGTGGCCAAAACTTACTGCTGGAAGAATCGGCTAGCGGGAAGCAGAAATCATAGGAATTATATCCTCAGAACTTCCCCAGTATGCAGACTTGAGAAGACACAGGTGGCTCACTTACACTAGCGTCCAAGACAAACTGTATTGCGTGGCTGGTAATCTGAGGCAGACGGCTGCCTTTATTAGAGAATCCGAAATCCCAATCTAGTGAGAATGCAGAAGAAGAATTAATTTTAACTCGCTGATACAATCATACACATCTTGTAACAAATTGTATTTTGATTTGAAATGCTTCTTAATAACTATAATATAATAAATTCATACATCATTTCTAAAATTTATTTTCTTTAAATTTAAAGTTTTTACTAGGTAATAAAATGTTATATATTATAGTAAATAAAAAAAAATTAGGTTCATAATTGTAATAGCTCTTATTAGTTAGTATCTACTAGATTACTTTAATTAGTTTAATACTAATAGAGAGTTGTTAGGACAGACCCCTGTGGTATTATCGATTTTCCTTTAAAAAACGTAATTTGGGGTTATTTATATTTTAGATAATACATTCAATTCTGAACCAGAAACCATCTTTAGTTTATAATAAAGATTAAGCTATGTATTTTAATTAAATTGTTTAATTATTATGTTTTTACCTTTAGCAAGCTAATTATATATTCAAATCTTAAAATTGTCATTAACTTTGCTTCTATTTGGACATATTAATAATTTTTCACAAAAATTAAAGCCTCCCCAAGATCTCGATCGTTTTTATAAACAAATAAAGAACATAACAAGAAATTTCATTGGTTGATAAATAGTCAGCCATGATACTTTGAAACCCTCAACCAATCAGAGCGGTTCTTACAAAATGCTTACATTTCTGATTAGTAAACAGTAGCATTGAGACATGTGCGTTACGACTGAAGTGTGTATCTTTTGAGCTAAATAATTTGCTATTACTCTACTAAACCATTATGGATAGTAATAAAGTAATTAAAACAAATAGATATCGTTCAAAGAAAAGGAAATTTTGAGGTAACTAGTATTCTAGAACGGAAGATTTGAATGCTAGTATCAATACTAGTATTAGTAGTATTGACAGTGTTGAGGCGTCAGTGGGCAGTTTCAGTTTGAAAATGATGATCCCACAAATTCTAATATTGACATTGATGATACTGTACCTGCCCTTAGTGAATCCAGTTTAAATTTAAACCTGTCTGTTCCAACTTCATCATCTTTTCAGAAGCTAAACAAGTCTTTAAATTTAGTAGAAGTTCCTGAAGTTTCAGAAATTAGTGGCTATCGATTTCTTGACATAGAAAATGTGATTTCTTTCGTTCAATTGTTACCATGTTCAAATTGTTTTGATATGAGTAGCAAGATACATTCATAGTGAAAGAAGTGCTAATTGGAGTGAAGCCATTTACATTTTACCTGTACTTTATGTGCACATGTAATTTCATTGAAGTCGTGAACAGAAAATGTCAACCTGCGATTGCAGTTGGCAATGTATAGCATTGGCTGTCATTATAGAAAACTAAACAGTTTCTTGGTAATTTTTAACCACGTAAAGGTAATCATAAGGACTGTGGTAGCTGGTGTCCTAAAGATAAAGTTTTAGCTGATAAAAATAAACTACCTAACTTTGTTTTGGACAAGATAATGCCTGTATTTGTAGACTATCTTATGAGGTTCTGTTGAAAAAATGCCTTCATGTTGGTACTCAAAATGCAAATGAATCTTTCCATCATCTTATATGGACTCGCTGTCCTAAGACCACATTTGTGGGGAGGATAAGGTTGGAAATAGCTGTTGATGATGCCACTATAGTCTTTAATAATGGGGAATTAGGAAGACATAATATTTTTAACAAACTGAGCTTATCCTTTGAAAAACATTGTTTTCCAGTGCTTTGCTGACGTAGATAGAAAACACATATCTTCCTCATTAAAACAAAATTTAAATACAAAAAAGGTAGAAAGGTATAAAAAAATCATTGTTAACAGTTCAAGAGTTGGCTGGGGAAGATTGTTATGTTCCTGGCAGGTTTTAAACTGCATTACTGCCTTCAATAATTCAGAATTTGTCGGTTTTTGACATTTCTCAAAACTGTTATTTTACTTAAATGTATGTCCAAAATACAATTTTATTCCAAAACTACTCAAAGAAAAGCTGTAAAAATTTGCACACTTCTTCCTTATGCACATGTGCTCAGCCCCTACCACTTTTATTAGAATTCCTTGAATAGTTTTTATGTATTGTGTAAAAGATATCTCTTACCCCACTTCTTTTTCTTCAAAAATATGGATTTGGATTTAAAAATTCAGGTAAGTCTCATTTCTTTATATTTTAAAATCTTTGCTACCAGCTAAAGATATGGTGATTTAGTATAACATCTGAAATTTCTATTGTGCTTACTTTAATAGAGCTTAAATCATCCTGTATTTGGCAATGTCACTTTTTGAGCTTTTTGCCAAAAAACATCAATATTTAACATTTTTGCCTAGAATATATGTGTTTGGATTTTTTAAATAATTTTTATTGAGTTTTTACATTATGTTGATAACTTAGAACCATATAAAAAAACTTGGATTCTTAAGATTTAGGTTTAGGGGTGCCGTCTGTCCTTAAGAGATTAGTCAGTCAACAGTCAAGTATTATAATTTTAGATTTTAATTTGATGCAACGGCCAACTTAACTCAACTGAAAATAATTATCAATGTAAATTGTAATTATAATATTATTGAAATTGTTTGTTATTTTCTTGAATTGCAGATATTCTACATCTTCTCAATCAAAGAATCATGACGTCCATGGAAGATCTGAGGGAACATTTAGCACACTTTGTTACCAGATGCAGAGTATCCTGTCAAGAAAGGATATGTAGGCCCAAAACGCATAGACTTCTACACGTTTAGGACACATGCATCCGATTTCATCCAAACCTCCTTAGTCGTCTCTTACGACATGCGTGGCGAGGTAACAGTGGTTCTATTCTGTACACCCAAAATTTGGGCCCCGGTAACCACTCGGGCGAGCTAGTAACTAACCACTAAAAGAAAATTGTTAGTATAAAATTATTTGGTTTATTCGAACCATTTAAAAACCAGCATTTTGTAATAAGATTACTACATGCTTTTACCTACCAGATGAATCTACATGTTTAACTTTAAGATACTACATATTAAGGTGGATAACAATACACACTTTTCACAGTGGAACATATTCAAACCTTCTATATTATAGAAGACGGAAGCGAAGTCAAACACAGTTTCTTACTGACGGAAGTTGGTTTGGTCATCATCATTAGGTGCCGTGCCGGCTAGTGTACGCGATCATTGATCTCCACAAATCTCTGTCTGGTGTTTGCTATCATCTCAGATATTGACGCTCTTTCGTGCCACATAGATATTTTCTAAAATTTCTCTCTGTCTCGTCTGTCCTTGATTTTACCGGTTGTTAGAATGTGTTCTAAAGCTTCCTTTCTCATCACATGCCCGAAAAATTCTTTTCCTTCTTTATGTGACTCGCAAGAACCGTCTAGACAACAGATGCGAAAGGGCAGGGTTCCTTCACCGTTTCGTGGAACAGACAGAAAAAGGTGATACAACTGACCGCCATAATATTATGAGTGTTCTTCGTGATATTACTAGCTCTGGAGAACCTTACACTGACTTAATAACAAAGGAGGATGTTGTTAATGCACTCAATGCAAGCCACAGCACCGCTCCAGGGCCTGATGGTGTCCAATATCATCATATCAAACAGCTTGACGAGACTGTTATTAATGCAGTTGTGATGGATTTTAACAAAAGTGTACAGAATGCTGTGGTACCCGAGGATTGGCTTCATAGTTATTTACGATCGCTCCATAAACATGGGAAGGATCCTAAACTGCTCAGCAGCTACCGCATACTCACCTTGCAAAATGTATATGGCACATTATTAGAGACGAAGTGGCCAGAAGGTAATGTGTCCCTAAAACGACCACATCCTCCTGACACTTTGGGTAGCTACCGGCCAATGAAAGGAACATGGGACAATGCTGGCACGTTTGCATGATGTTTATGAAGGCTTCCAATCAAGCAGAGACTGTTGCTGTGGCCATCGACTTGGATGCTTATAACAAGGTGAATTTTTCAATAATGGTGCGCTCTTTGATTAAATGTGAAGTTAATTCTTGGCTGGTGAACTGGATAGCTGCTTCTTTAATGGAGAGAACCGTTGCACTACGTTTGCTAACATGGACATCGGATCCTGCACGTATATGCCAGGATTACCCAGGTTCTCCTCTATCACCTGTGTTGTTTAATATTTACACAGCAAATGTAGCTAAAATTCAGCCAACCGGGTTGGGTCGAACATTGACATTTGCAGATGATACCTTAGTATATAGGACTGGGTCAGATAGAAGTGAGATGGTCGACGACATTTAGAAAACATTGCATACCATCTCGGGTTGTGCTCGTTGAATAATCACATAGTCAAGGCTGATCTACCCGTGTAATCTTTGATGAACATACCATCGAGCGCAGAGACAGGCTGCGCTATCTTGGAATAACCTTTGATCGTAGTCTATCTTTCAAACACCATGTTGAACAGACGATACAACGTTGCAAGCGTGGTCTTGCGGCTCTCAAAGTTATTGTGGCCGCACACCTTGAGCAGAGATTACTTGTCCTTTTGTTCGATCGACTGGTTATATCAGTGGTAGATTACGGACTCTGAATTCTTACGATATCTAGATCACAATGTGAATGACTCGAACGGGTTCAGAATGAAGGTATCCGTATAGTCCTGGGCTGCACTAGAGATACCTCCATTATGAAGATGAGATATATGCTTGACCTTCTATCACTACGCTCCCGTCATGCAATCGCCCAAACCAATGCATATATGCGGGTTACTGCGGATAAGAGACATCCACTGCAAAAGAACACTAATAATGTTAAGGGCACGAGAATCAAGCGTGGCATGTCGTGGATGGTCAGGCTGAGAGAACAATTGGCCAGGTGACTACGGTTGCGACCCTACCAAATGGGGAATAATGGATCCCAACAGATGATAGCATGATCAACTATCTCAACGTTATCATTACTCTTGGAAGAGAATTTAGAGATTGTGACAACATGCAGTCTGATCTCGCAGTTAAGCAGCTGATAGAAGATCATGCAAGGGATGATGATGTTATTGTATATACCGATGGGTCGGTTCAACGGTGTGAGAAGTCCGGCTGGGATTTCTTGGCTAATGCGCATGGTAGGGTTGTTGCAGAGCGAAGTGGGGCATACAGGACAACTACTTCTAGTATGAGGATGGAGGTTGAGGCCGTTACTGCTGCCCTCCATTGGATCTCTGGGACTTCATTTACTGGGGCCGTTGTTGTATCTGACTCTTAAGTCGATGCTTCACAAGATCCAGAAGGGCAGGTTTCGGTATGAGTGGATGTCGTCTATAGAAGTTTCTAACCTCCAGAGGCTTACGTGGATATACTGTCCTGGGCATGTGGGTGTTAACGGTAATGAGAGAGCGGACAGGCTTGCATCAACAACATCGATTGTTGGCGAGTTGAAGATGGATAAGGGGGATATTCTTCGGTCTCTTCGCGACTGTGTTGGATGAGGACACTAAAATCGATATTGAATCGATCAAGCGATTTAGGCAGTTTGGAGTTATCCGTTGTACAAGTCGAACTGGATGCTGAGAGGCAGAGTGAGAGGTGTGTTTAATCAGCGAGCCACGGGAACTATCAGTATGCATACTCTTCGATATCTGTTGGGGAGACTGAGCACCTATGGGTCTGCCCGGAGTGCAATGACATCAGTTTAGTAACCAATAACCAAGCACTATAAATCTCATTATGATCTCAATTGATAACGACTTGTATATAATGCATCTCATTTTCTGGAACGCTGCTTTGGCCTGCCCTATTCTGCTCTTTATTTATGATCTGCCATCTGATGTTACCAGGACTCCGAGGTATTTAAATTGATGTACTTGTCTTAGCTCCGTCCCATTTACTGTGATGGTGCATTTTGTCAGTCTGCTTTTTTTAAAAATCTGACCCTAACTTGTCTTCTTAATATTCATACTCAGTCCTTTGTTGCTACTTTCTGTCACAACAGCATCAGCTAGTTTCTAAAGCTCTATTTAATTTCTTGCTATTAAGACAGTATCATCAACGTATCTCAGGTTATTTATGGTATGTCCTCCTACAGCTATTCCAGGAATATCTTTTATAGAAATAAAAATGCTTTCACAATACATTGAGAACAGGTCTGGTGATAATACGCATCATCGTCTAACACTCTTTTTGATCTTCTTGAAAGTTTCTGTTTGTCTAAACTTATAGCTGCTGTTTGCTGCCAATATATGTTTTGAATGACTCTTAGATCTTTGCTATCGATGTTTAAGCTCTCTAACATTTTTGAAAGTTCCTTATGGTTTACTTTGTCGAACGCCTTGGTGTAGTCTATAAAGCACACGCATAGATATGTTTTTACTTCTATTGATCTTTTACTTCTAGTGTTCTTATGATATATATAGCGATATTTTATTATATAGTATATTATGATATACAAAGATGTATCTTTGTCACATGGCTCATAAGACTGATAGTGCGGTGATCTTTACATTCGATTTCTGAATTTCTTTGGCAAAGCAATAAATATGGACTTTATTAGATCTGTTGGAATACAAAGTTAATTGCATATCCTTTATAGGACTTTGTGAATCAACCCCAGCTTTTAACGCTGTTTGTGATTTTTCTAGGCATTATTACGTTCAGTAGTTTGCCATTGCTTTCTGAACGGGTAGAGCCATCGTCCTTTTGTAAAAATCCACGAGAAACAATTTGCAGCCAAATTGTCCGCAGTGTGATTCGAACTCAGAACGTTGGGGTTAACAGACCGAATCACTATTCCTAAGCCACACACGTCACCATTGGAATACAACCACAGTCATATATGTCATATGTCACAGTCATAAGTTGTGTTATCACTTCTGTTCCTAGATTTCCCAGAGCTGTAATTTCTCCTGCTGTTATGTTATCGTGAGCTGGAGACTTTCTTCTCTTAATGTGTTTTATGTCATTTTCAACTTCAGCTGCAAGTGATCAGCTTGGTGGTCCCTTGCATTTGTCTGGTATATTTACTTCTGCTCTGTATCCTCGTAGAGTTCTCCAATGTATTCCGCCCACCTTCCTATTATGTTTTCGTCTCCCATTATTACCATACCTTCTTTTGATTTCAGACATCCAGTTGGCGTGTGTCTTTTCTTCCTGCGATTTCCTTTATTTGTCTGTGCAAAGATTATGTGTCTTTTAATGCCGTTTCTCAATTTCGCTGCAGCGCAGATTGAGCAAGTTCTCTTTTTCTACACTGCATTTGTCTTTTATTTTATTATGTAGTCTGACGTATTCTTCTGTCTCTTACTTGCTGTTTCTTCTTGCATCCATTCATCATCATCATCAAATAGCTTGTCCTGAGCAGAACTTTTCCACCCCAAACAGTCCTCTGGAATTTCTCTCTCATAGGCCAGATGTCCTGCCTCTGCAGCTGTCATGTTCAAACCATCAGTTACATCCTGAATCCATCTTCTCCGTGGTCTTCCTCTTCTTCTCTTTGCCAGTATGCCTCCTTCCATGATGGTCTTCTCCAGCCCTTCATATCTTTTTATATCTCCAAAATATCTCAATTTTCTCTTTCTTATTTGAAGCATTAGCCAGTTTTCTTTGATTTTGAGTTCTTTCTGGATAGATTTGCATCCATTACCTGTAATATTTCCTCCGTCATCTATTTCTTCCTTACATTGTGTTTTATTTTTGAGATTTTAGATGATGTTTATTCCTATCCCTCTGTAAATGATCTTATAGCCGTCTGATTGCATTTCTCCAACACCCAGCCATCTCATTTCACATACTCCTAAAATGTTAATTCTTCCTATTTCCCTCTTGACGTTTTTTAATTTTTCTTCTTGAACCAGTGTTCTTATGTTCCTATAATTATTGTGTTTTTAAATCTTGTTAACAGTCGCTGGATGACGATCAGATATCACCTGTAGCTCGCGAACATCCCTATCGGACGAGACAGTCACAATGGGACTCCCTATAACGTTTCATTTTATTGGATTTATGTTCTTTCTTTTTCTTTCTTTTGTCCTTCTCTGCTTTTTTGCCGCTAGGCGAAGCAGGTTTAACTGATGATCGGTTTCCGAGATAATGCACGCTCGGTCGCTTGATATGGTGTGGTATTGTGGAGTTTTAAGATGTCTGTAACTCCATCAGCCCATCTTTTTCTTGGTCTGCCCCTTCCTCTTGATGATTTAATTTTCAGGTTGTACGCTCTTGCAACTGGTGTATTCGGTTCATTCTGACCAAGTGGCCAAACCATTTGAGTCTCTGTTTTTCAATAAATCTAATAGCAGGTGTTATGTTATGTTATGCGATCGACGTCATGGCACATTGGGCATTCCCATTCGTGCTCTGTCCTCCGTTGCAGCAGCCATCCCAAAGTCCATTTGCTCACAGTACCCATGAGAAGTTGATTACTATATCTTCTCTCTCTACCACGAAGACGACACTGTCTGGCATGTCCAAACTTAACACCTAATTCTCGAACTCGTTCCAGTGTCTGAGACCCGCCCATGTCACACAATTGAGAGCGTACCGCATTGATGATATCGGCTCTGTCCATGCTTCTGCCCACTTGAGTCGGGGCACTGTTTGCAAGAGAGTCAGCACGCTCGTTACCCGCACTCCAGCATGTCCAGGCGTGTACAGCCAAGTCATTTTCTTGAGATGTGATCTCCGAATGCTGTTCACCCATTCCACCCGCATACTTCCAATAGCAGGTGTTTTTCCGACTGTTCTTCTAATTTCCTCATTTCTTATATGGTCTCTTCTTGTTTTATTTACTGCTTTCCTCAATCATCTCATTTCGCATGTGGTAATTTTCCTTTCTTGTTCTTTTGTCAGTGCCCATGTTTGGCTCTGGTAGCACAGTGTTGGTATAAAGATTGAATTTATAATCTGTCTTTTAGTCACTACTGGAATAGCTGGGTGTTTCAAAATTGGGGTAAGCTGGTATGTAATGTTGTTGGCTTGCTGGATTCTAGTTTCGATCTCTCTGTCCAGTCTACTATCAAATGTGAAGATACTTCCAAGGTATTTGAATTCTCTCACCTGCTTTAGCGTTTGGTCATTTATTTGTATGTTGATATCTTTATGTTCTCTGCTTATAGTCATAACTTCATGATTTATGTTGATTCCTGAATTTACTTGGGAAAGTAATGTGGGGGTTTCCACATCCACACGAGGAGCTATTCTCCGTCTTGGAAAACCATTTGTGGTTGTCAGGACAAGTGAGTGCCCCTCTCTGGCAGATAACAGAGGTGTCCACTTATACCGGTGGATACTTAGTCCCCATAGCTGCGTTAGCCGCACACGTACGTTGTCCGTCCCCCACTGCGAGGAGGTGCAGTTTGGGGTTTCCCTTCATCGTGATGAGGCCATAAAGGCATTTATCAAACTCTCCAGTACTTTGAGTGAGGTAAACCAACTTATTTACAGGAGAAAAGCGCACGAATGTGCATTAATGTTTTGTTTGCTTTTATGAATCTTATTAGTTTCCCAAAGATTGTAGATTCTTTTTAGAGTGCCACGTTAGAAAAACCACATTTTACGCATTTGCCACATGATGTCGCTGACGGCGTATTAATTTTGTCTTGGTTTGTAAAATTACGGATAAATCTACGGATTTCCAAAATTGTTTGCTGACGCTCAGATTTACTCGTGAAATGAGGACGTATTGAGAGTCTGAGACCATCATTAAAAGATGATGATGGAGATAGATTGGTTGCGTCAGGTCTCCTATGGACAGAAGAATGGAAAATGCCTGGACGTACAAATGAAACATGAAGAACTGTGGAATAAAGAGTTGAAAGATTTTGGCCTGACGTAGGAAACGATTCAACAATCGTAGAAAGACAACAATGGAAATCTCGCTTGGAGGCTATATGTGTTAAACGGGACATGAAAAGGATATATAATTTGATATAGAAAATCATACGTGTGGTTCCGGGCACGCAAGGGAAGCAAAGAATAGCACCACTGCGATCTGCAATGTATGTCGTAAGAAGCGAATGATGTAGGCACCAGGAAGCTCCCCTAGTAAATAAAAGCAGCGTAGAAATCGGATGTGTTGGTCTACTTATAGGCGCACAACGTACAATCGCTCTTTGGCTCAGATCACATACAAATCACACAGAGTGGTTGACAGGTGGTCGATATGGAGCGTTCGAAGAAGAAGATATAGAAGATAGTTTCTAATTGTAACATGGAAGAAATATGTAGCATAACCGATAAATAGAAACAGAAATACGTAACTGTGCACAGGTCTGACCTTGTACGCATGTATTGAAACTTGATTAGAAGAATCACGCTGCGGACAGTTTGGTTGCAAATTGTTTGCGTGGATTTTAAAAGGACGATGGCACCGCACCACCCGTTCCGAAAGCAATAGCAAACTACTGAACGTAATAATGCCTAGAAAAATCACAAACAGCGTTAAAAGCTGGGGTTGATTCGCAAAGTCCTGTAAATTATATGCAATTAACTTTTTTTCAACTCCGGTATATATGGTGTCGCTAATATAAACATTGTGTGGTTTACTGAAGCGATTGAACAAAGACAGGTATCTACAGTATTACATAAGAAATGAATAATTAATAATTAAATAAGAAAATAAACAGCACTGGGTGTTGAAACGTCTAATGCTGTTTATTTTCATATTTAATCATTATTTTTTTCCTTACTTATGTAATAAGCCTACTGTACTTACCTGTCTTTGTTCAATCGTCCATTTCAGTTATATGAGGACTATCATTATAGCACTCCGGACATGTCCATAGGTGTTCCGATCTCCGCCTCAGCAAATCCAGCAACGTCCAGCGGATCAACACGCCAGTTCGATGTTGATTAATCAATCTCTTTGCATATTTAGTATGTCGTTCTTTTCGGGCTGCACCAGTATTGACACCCATCTCTCTCAATCTGGTCAGCGAGTGGAATTCACAGCCCTGAAACTCCTCTGTTCGGAAAGATTCATTGCGTGAAGAATGTCATTTCGATCCATGGTAACTCCTTCTGATATTGTAGCCAAGCCAACCAATTTATCAGCCCGTTCATTACCCCTAACTCCTGCGTTCCCAGGAGCAAAAATGAAGGTGATTTCTCTGATCATTGTCTGTACTAGTACCTCCACCCAGTTGCGTCTCACCATTCCTGATTCGACTTTACGAATCATGCTCATGGAGTCACTGAGTATGAAAACACGAGAGTAGTTGTGAGACGCCAACCATTTTACCGCCTCCGTAACTGCCCGAAACTCCATTGCCAAACTACTTGTGGTTGTTGCCCATTTACTCAGTATTACCGAGCCATTCCCGGTTTTCTCCAGATGTGATCTGGTATGATCACCTCAGATTTGTAGATTTCCATATTTCGCTTTGTCATTTACTGAATACACCACTGTTTCGGAATTCGAAGTGGTTATTCACAGTCGACTGTGAATAACGCCTCCCTTCGGAATTTATAACACACGAGTTCTGGTACGAGTATTAACCTCATGCAAGAAATCTTCATCTCACAAATTATAACGAGCGGAACTATGACTTGTAATGTAACTATATACAGATATTGAAGGTGGGGAGGTGGATACTAATCATCACAGGGGTTCTGAATCTGGGATTTTCTAACCCCATTGGTAGGCATTCTTAGATCTAATGGGTCAGTAAATCTAGAACAAAAATAACATTTCTTTTTCTGAAAATAATCATCAAGCTATAGAAGTACAATGTTTTTTCTCTCTCCATTTGACATTTATCTGACATACCCAGTTTGCCACAGACTTTATCAAACAATTCATATGCTTAAAACAACCAAGAAATTTATTGATTTGACTAAACTGGTGGGGATTAGCTATACTATAAATGTTAAGAACTACATACTGTAATCCAGGAATCTCTCCTGTCACATAATATTTAGAACTTGGTATCTTTTTCTTCCAACGTTTTCAGACATTGATTTGTATAATTTTAACAAAGTAGTTATACACAGTCGACTGTGAATAGTTAGTTAGTTTGTTCCTTACGTGCCAAATGCGGCACATAGGGCAGAGGTTTTAGATCTCCATGTGATACGGTTCGTTGCTAGCAGTTGGAGATCTTGTATGGTTTTTCATCCCAATAGTTTACTTTCTTGTTGGATTGTTCTTCGAAGAGTGGTCTTTGGTCTTCCATGTTTTCTTTTCCCAACTGGTGACCACATAAGGACTTGTCGATTTAGTCTCTTTTCATCTGATCTAAGCACATGACCTAAATATTTCCACCCTCGTTTCCTTATAATATTTGATACGGGTTGTTGGTGTGTTCTATCTCTCACTGTGTTGTTAGAAACGAAATCACTCCATTTGACTTTTAATAATTTTCGGAGACATTTATTCTCAAAGCTGTCCAGTTTCTTATCAATTTTCTTTGTTGATTTCCAACTTTCACAACCGTAGGTCAAGTACAGGAATCACACATGACCTAAATAATTTAACTTTTGTGCATATACTAAGGTCTTGAGATTGCCAGATATTCGTTAATTTAGTGAAGGCACTAGCTGCTATAGCAATACGAGAGTTGATTTCTTTCATCGTGTCTCCGTTGTTTGACACTTTACTACCCAAATATGTAAAATGTTCAACTTTCTCCAGTGTTTGGCCATTTATTACGATGTTGTTGCTGTGAATAACGGCTCCCTAATTTTAAAGTAGTTAGTGGTCAACCAGAGTCCATGTAAATCTCCATATAGCTTGTCTTGGACTGATATGGGGTTGGCCATGTGTTTTCTCTCTGTTCACTGTATGTTGGAAATTCTTGCAGTATGTGTATCTCTGTCATCTTGCTGGTGCCACATGTGTTTATGTCAGAAGGCCTATTTTATACTTGTTAAATAGGTGGTACCTCAGCCTATTGTGCCCTGTTCATAGACGAAAAATGACCACCGGTTCTTCTCTACTTAGTTTGTGGTATGCATCATCCTTTTCATGACCTGGGTAATCTCTCAACCATTTGTTATTTTAAGCCATTTTTATTCATAGTTTTGCTTCCTCATATGTCATATTGGTGTCTGCCTGCTTTTGCCAATATATCCGCTGTCTCGTTGTCAGGTATTCTGCAGTGAGATGGTATCCACTGTACTGCTGATCTAGAGATGTTGCATACTTGGTGTAGTGATGCTTGTAGTTCCTTCTAGTTGCTATCTTCTTGGTATCTAAAGGTTCTAATTATGCCAGGTCAAAGATTATTTTAAAATATTTTTTTTGTTTATTTAATAAAAATAAGAGACATATTTGGAGTATCACTTCTTATCCATAGTTAGTAAAGTTGAACATTCAGAGTACATAAAAAACAAAATAATTCTGCTTAACTTTGAAAGTGAAAGTCAAGTAATTACAGCTATTTTAAACAAGTTACAAGAAAATCTAGTTTAGACAAGAAATAAGTTTTAATTCAGCTACTTCTCTCTATTTTGTAAAGCAGTTGGTGTTTAGAAATTAGATTGTGTGTGTGTGTGTGTGTACCTTCATGTGATCAGACATTGATAGTAACTGCTACTATAACCTATAGCTTACATACAGAAAGTAGGAGTAAGGCAGGGATGTGTGCTTTCGCCTATACTTTTCAATATTTACATAGACAGGATAACGCAAGAAACCAAGACAGATAACAACCTCGATAACAACTACAATTTAATAAACGAACTACTTTTTGCAGATGATCAGAGTATAATTTACAACAACGAAAACAAACTTCAACAACACATAAATGCCCTGCAAGCCACATGCGAAAAATATGACATGAAAATTAACACCTCCAAAACAGAAGTCATGACAATAAGCAGGTCAACAGGTCAACTAAATATACACGTGAATAATGTCAAAATACAACAGACTCCAGAATTCAAATATCTCGGAGTATATTCACAGCAGATGGAAAGATGGACAGAGAAATCGAGACTAGATGCCAGAAGGCAAATGCAGTGACATACCAACTGTTACCACTATTAAAACATCCAAGCATTAACATGGCAGTCAAACGACAACTGATAAACTGCATATTTATTCCAACTCTCTGCTATCAGTGCCAAACATGGCCCTGACTAAGACACAAGAAAGAAAGATTACAACATGTGAAATGAGATGTCTACGAAAAGCTGTCAACGTTACAAGGCGAGATAGAGTGAGAAACGAGAATATCAGAAGCATCGTTGGTACTATACCATGCATACAGTACATCGAGAAGCAAAGATTCAAGTGGTTCGGCCATTTAATGAGAATGGAACCACATTTACTACCATCACGTGCCTATAATAATCGACACTCAGGGCGCAGAGCACGAGGCAGGCCAAGAACAAGATGGATAGATAACATCTCAGAGTCCCTGCGAAGCATGGACTGACAACGTCAAGCGCAACACACCTGGCACAAGATAGGAAACTAACTCTTCCCACTACGCTTCACGGCAAATGTGGTTAAGATAAGATAAGATAAGACAGAAAGTAGAACATCTCAACAACAACAAATAGTCATAGTCAAACAATGATAAAAAACATTATATCAAACTTTTAAAATAAATTCTTTAATGATGATAAAACCAAATAAATTCAACTTGTAACATTCACAGAAAGTTATTATAAAACGAAATAAATCATTTAAAAACTAAATAACAGAAAACAATAATCAATTGCCTATAAGAAAATACTGTAACAGGTTCGAAGCTCTGAGACATACAGTAGACAACCTTATTAAATGTAAAGTTCAGACAGAGAAACAAACTGTCAACTTGATAAGTTAATAGAAATAAATGATAATATTGATGCAACAAATGTGTTAGCAGATGTTCTGTCTTAGTACAAGTCAGCAGTCAAGTATCAATGTGAATGTCTAGTCTAAGTTTGACAAAACTGTGAAAACAATAACATATAATTGAGATTGTTGTCGAGTCTTCAATATGATTGTATGTTTTAGTCTTGGAATATTATTATTATAATTTAGACATTACTGAACTAGTGTCCTGTATGCTTCTTTTTGTGCTGTTTTAGACTTTCACTGTGTGTAAACGTTACACCACAAACATCACACTTGTAAGGTTTCTCTCCTGTATGTATTCTCTTGTGTACCAGTAAATGTCCCTGCTGTGTAAACTCTACACCACAAACATCACACTTGTAATGGTTTCTCTCCTAAATATGTATTCTCTTGTATGTACCTAGTAAATGTCCCGCTGTGTAAACCCTACACTACAAACATCACACTTGTAAGGTTTCTCTCCTGTATGTATTCTCTTGTGTCCCAGTAAATGTCCCCGCTGTGTAAACCCTACACTACAAACATCACACTTGTAAGGTTTCTCTCCTGTATGTATTCTCTTGTGTCCCAGTAAATGTCCCCGCTGTGTAAACCCTACACTACAAACATCACACTTGTAAGGTTTCTCTCCTGTATGTATTCTCTTGTGTCCCAGTAAATGTCCCCGCTGTGTAAACCCTACACCACACACATCACACTTGTAAGGTTTCTCTCCTGTATGTATTCTCTTGTGTCCTAGTAAACTTCCACTCTGTGTAAACACTACACCACAAACATCACACTTGTAAGGTTTCTCTCCTGTATGTATTCTCTTGTGTACCAGTAAATGTCCACTGTGTGTAAACCCTACACCACAAACATCACACTTGTAAGGTTTCTCTCCTGTATGTATTCTCTTGTGTCCCAGTAAATTTCCACTGTGTGTAAACCCTACACCACAAACATCACACTTGTAAGGTTTCTCTCCAGTGTGTATTCTCTTGTGTGTCTCATGACAACTGCTAGAAGTCAGTTCTACAAGATGAACATCACACTTTTTTCTTTTATGTTTTGTTATATTGGATTCTTTGTCAATACATTTTTTATCATTTAAATCACTTCTATCAGGTGTCACATGTTTGTCATTTAAACTAAATGTTTTATTCAAATCACCGTTACATATCTTATTTTGTAAGATTGACATGTTGACAATTTGATTTTTATTAATGTTTTCTGTACTGTTAGAAATGTCTATAAGTATCAAGTCATTATCAATTTCTGATGTTGTATCTCTAACACAACTGTGTTGTTGGTTCATTTTTATTTCAGTTTCTCCACTTTTGTCAACTGGCAAAAGTATTTCATTTGGTTGAAGTTGCAAGCTGCTATCACCATGTTTGTATTTCATATGTTTATGCAAATAACAAAACTCTGAGAATGAGAGATGGCACTTGGTACAAGAGTATATTTCTGAAATGAAAGAAAATGAAAAACATGGAAGATAAATTTGAAAACACAAACATTGTAAAAAGTTCTACAATTATTTACATCACTGAATGAACTTTGAGAAAACATATCAATTAGTAATCAATGTAATATGATATACTTTTACTGAGGAAAATGTACAAGATATCAATTAGTAATCAATGTAATATGATATACTTTTACTGAGGAAAATGTACAAGATATCTATTAGTTGCCAGCTAGGCCTAATTGTGAATATCTGGCTTGGTTAACCAGTTTTTGTTCTCTAAAGTAACCACTTTTTAATCTCTCCATGTAACTTATATATGACTGAGCCAGATGTAACTTATATATGACTGAGCCAGATGTAACTTGTATATGACTGAGTCACATGCAACTTGTATATGACAGACACATGTAACTTGTATAGGACTGACACATGTAACTTGTATATGACTGAGCCACATGTAACTTGTTTATGACTGAGCCACATGCAACTTGTTTATGACTGAGCCACATGCAACTTGTTTATGACTGAGCCACATGCAACTTGTTTATGACTGAGACACAAGTAACTTGTATATGACTGAGCCACATGTAACTTGTATATATTTGAGCCAAAGAGCGTGTGCACACTATCATTGTAATGATGTGTCGAGACCGTTATGGATAAGGACAATGTGCAACCATTTTGGAACACATATTGTTTTAAGCGCCCCAAATATTTGACTGTACTATTTTCCTGTAAGGGAAATGGCAACAGGATATATATGTTTATATCAGCTGGACTTATAGGATTAGTCAATTAACTGTTCTTTACATACTTTAGTTCACAATGACTAGTCACAACAGAGATGAGGTATCAACACAGAATGATGGAAGTAACAAGAAGAAACAGGTTTTGAAATGAAGACAGGAAAAAAGTGGGTACAACATCAGTACTGAGCTTCATTTAAAAAAACAACAAATTAAATGGTTTGGCCACATAAGCAGAGTTTCAACAGACAGTGCACCTCAAAGAGCAATATTACTCCGACATAGTGGATACAAAACAAAAGGTCATCCATGCAAATGGTGGACCTCAGAAATAACAGAGGCAGTGGAAAAAACACTATCTATGAAGCATACACAAACAAAATTGTGATTTGATCATTCAGAAAAGAAATGATCAAAACACAAAATAAAGTAATTTGACAAAGTACAATAGACCACTGCTCAGATATAAAGATGTCTGCAAGGCCTCAATGAAGAAATTGTCTATAGGACACAGCACATTGGAAAGACTAGCTGATGACAGAATTGTGTGGAAAGTGATATTGCGCAAGGGTGCAGAGTCTTTTGAGAAGAGACTTATGTATTAGCTGAAAGACAAGAGAGAAAAGCGAAAACTCAGATGTTGCCACAGTAAAAAATCTTGCCAATTGACAGTCTGTAAAGACAAAAATGGCTATATATACATATACAATAGACTAAATTGATGTTTTGAGAAAAAAGCTGTTATTAATCAAAAGATATAAATGTAATTAATTGGTTAATTAATAGAGTGTATCTATGCTCCATCTATCATAGCATCCCTCACAGACTATAGTACTCAGCAGATAGAGAATGTTGTGTGCTTGCTTATAGTTCCTGTAGTTCAGTTGTTGCACATCCATAGCTGATGGTCCTAAAACTTGTGTCCTACTTTATGTCCAATCCCTGATCACATCCTCATGGATGATCAGGTCATCATTGTTAAAAATGGCATTCCTAGAGGGACCCCAGTATGTCTGTATTATCTACATCATTTGTACCCACTATAGGTGCTTTCAAATAGGTGAGCTGGTGAATATCTGGGTGCCTATACATAGCACAGTACCCTTCATATGCTGGTGAAGTCTCCAGAACATTGAGAGGGATTTCTCAGTCTACTGCAGAGTTTATCCCACATGGGGCTCTAGCTAGGTTTATACATGTCTTAAAGTATACAGTTTTTCTCATCCATGTCCTCTTTCAAGGACCTTGGTATATTCAGAGTGTGAGTTAGTGGCCCTCCTGGCTTTCTGCAACAATTTAAAAACTTGTGTCTTGTTCAGCAACTTTTCTTTCCACCAGAGGCTGTGTCAAGCTTGTATCTATTGTAAGGAACTCTCGCTTTACTGCATATGATCTTGCTGATAGTGTCCTGCCTGTTGGCATTCTGAAAGTTGTTTCACATTTCTTGACTAGGATCATTTACAGGCCATGATCACTGTCATAATATCCAAGCATACTCCATTTGCAATGTGACAACAACATGCAAGACACTACTACCAAATCAATGGCACTATGAGTCACCTGATCAACTTGCTAATCCTGTTGCTGTGCCATCATTTATGTAGACTAGATCTGATGTCACCTGCGCTTCTACTAACTCCTCGCTCTGTCTGTTTGTAGGGTCATTTCCCTACTGCCTACTTCTGACGTAGAAGTCAAAAAGATTATGTTCTTCTCGGCTAAATAAACGTTGCCACTGATGTGTATCCACTTTGCAATTTCAAGCCGACAAATGGTACAGGAGACTGCACACTAACAGCATGTACTTGTATGGTGTTACAGTTCTATCTCGATATGCCACCATGTTATTCCTAGCTAGAATTATATGTCCAAGATGATGCCTGTTTGAAAAGCGATAAAAGCCAGCAATGTAGACTGTCCCTTCTCCCAGATTGGTTTCTTGCAGAGCAAAGATGTCGGCACCATACAGGAGTTTGTTGAGGACCGGTCATCTATGCTTCACACTAGCACAATTCCAGTACAGAATGCATACATTTTTTCAATTCAGCCGCTCATCATTGAACATATTTTTCCTGGCACACGCAAGCTTCCCTTTTCTACACCTCCTACTTTGTTGTTGGCAGTGTTTCAGACACACCTGCATAGTATCTGACCTTATTCTGCCCGTAAAGCGCTGATGAGTAAGTACGAAGGATCCTTGCTTGCACGCACAACATTGCAAGGCAGAGAATCCATTTTCACGTTATAGACTGGCTATAAAGCAGTCATACAGCTCATTGGCATGTGCGCACATCTCAAGCTTGGCCTAATTCACTCAAAACATCACTATAAGCACAACAGAAATGTGAAAAATGCACCTTTAGCTATAGCGACAAAAAACGGATATCAATTTTGTTGACACCAGAAGCAAATCGCAAATGTATGACAGTGGCCCTCCAGCCAGAATTTGACAGCTCGTATGTTGTTCAACCTGCCTTCAGTGATCTTTTCCTTCCCTCAGGAGGTTGTGTCAAGTTATTCTGTCTATTACAATGAGTTCTCATTTTACTGTGCTTAATCTGGCTGATGTTGTCCTGTCCTGTTGTGTCATACTGAAAGTGATATTACGACAGCGAACATTGTCCATGCATGAGCCTGATGTTGTCCCAGGCAGCATAATTCTGTTAGTATCATTATCCGCAGAACTGGGATGCAAGGTTTTTTCCCCTGATCCAGAAGCACTTGACATTTGAGCTCTTCGCACGCTGCATCCTGGAAACAAGACAAATTTGAGTTTTGCAAATTGTCAGACAAACACTATGGGATTGAGAACTTGCACATGAACATGTGTCAAAATAACCACAAGTATAATAGTTACTGATGGCTTCATCTGTCTCTGGTCAAAGGAAGAAATAACAAGATTGAACACATATGACAAACTTACTGTCATTATCTTTGTTAATGACAGGTCTATCTGCATCTACTTGTTCTTGCACTTTTCTGCAACCTTTACCAAATTGTTTGATCTGAATACCCAAATCTTTAGCATAACTTTCACCATAGTACACCTGAAAAAATATCATCGAAAGAAACATATTATTCTATATAGAAGGTAGTATATAACTATCAGAAAAAAATAATGGATGTATTGATGTGAACTGAGACATGCTATATTCTTTTGAGAAATTTAAGATGGTAAAACTGAATAGTTGTCTTTTTTCTAGGATGCTACTTTTATTTTTGTTAATGATTTTGCCATCTTTAAATAAGTCTAAGATTTAAACAGACATAGTGTACATTCTTAATGGTTTTCTGTTTCATTGTTGTATAAATATTGAAGTACTGCGCATTCATTAATTTTTTTCCTAATTGGTTGTGTAGTTTTTTTTAAAGAGGACTCACACAGTCAACTTACTAATATCTCTGCTCCTGCAAAAATCTGCTTGTGAGATCTATAATAAACTTCACCCTTATACTGGTAGGCTGTCACACACTGCTCATCTTCATGTCTGGCACAGTTCACAAATCTCATCCAGTTGGACTCAGCAGGGTCTCTGGCATCAACAAAATAGGAAGTTTGTCCATCCCTCATTACCTGTTGATTGAGATAACTGAGAGGTAATGTGTTGAATAGTTGTAAGAGTTCACTATGCTAGTTTATGTGTCCAGGTTATGAACAATCAAACAGTTCATTGTTTTGAAGAAATAAGCAAGCTCAAAACATAGGAAATAAAAGTAGATGTGCAAATATGTTGTATCAGCATTTAGTTTCAATAATCAAACATGGAGTTTAAAAATAGTGAAGTCTTCTTTTTCATCAAACGCTCCACGTCTACCATTTGTTAAACCACTTTGTGTGATTTCTATGTGATCTGAACCTAAGAGAGATTGTACGTTGTGCTAGTTATGTGCCTACAAATAGACCAGCACATCCAATTTCTGTGATGCTTTTTATTTACTATGGTAGCTTCTTTAGGCCTCTACCTCAGTTGCCTCTTACGACATGCCTTGTAGGTAACAGTGTTACTATGTTTTGCTCCCTTGTGACCGCCCTGGCACACACGGGTGCCAAAAGTGAAGACAACATTAAAATATATTTATTATTATACAATGGCATCAAATACATTGAATTATGTAGGAAACATAGAGAAATGTGAGTTTAATATGGGAATAACACAAATAATTAGTCATATAGATGATTTACTGAAAGACTAGACATAGTTTTAATCCTTTCATTGGCAACTTTTCATATTTGCATACATCTTTGATGAATATAACCACATATATCCTTATACAGTCATTATACAAATCTTCTTCTTCTTTGCGTTTGTTCTTTACGACCAATATTAATCACTATTTGTGATATGTTTGATCTTTGCCAAGAACATGTATACGTTGCACATTGGTTTGGTAGACCCCTAAATGCATAGACCTCTACACGTTTAGGACACGTGCATCTGATTTCAGCCAAACCTCCTTAGTCACCTCTTACGACATGCGTGGCAGGTAACAGTGGTTGTATTCTTTACACCCCAAATCGGGTCAAAGGTGCATGGGGACAACGTCGCGCTAGGATTAGTAGAGCTGGCACTAATCAAGACCCTTTGCCCCACCTCCACGTGGTGACCCTGGAAACAGACGTTGGTTCTGATCTGGCTAAGGGGGCAGAGGGATCGAAGGAGAGTTACAGGTAGTGGTAGTAGTGCAAGCACGGAAAAGCAATGCAGGTTCAAGAATTACGAACAAAATGCACGCATCTCCTGGCCAATGTCTGATAAAATAATTTAAAAAAAATAAAAATTGCCAGAATTATGCAAAAATGTAAGAAAACAGCAGCGCACGATTCATCAGAGAACGAATGCTAACTCTCCCAGAGTAAATGACCCAACGAGGTTGCCACCTACAGGGCAAGAGTCCATAAGCACGAAAATAAACATGAAGGGATGAGAGGTGTATCCCAAAGCAGAGACGTGGGCCTACATGGGGCGAAACTCAGAGTCCTGTACATGAGTCAAGCTGCGTGTCAGGGCAGTCCCAAGGTACGGCAAATGTGAACACAACGGTCGTACCACAAGTAGCAGCTTCACGGCCGATGCCAAAGATTGCACAGGAAGGGATGAGAGGTGCATCCAAATTGAAAAAGTGAGTCAACTAGCCCTGAAGCGGCTGAGAATACTCCTACTCAGGAACAAACTCACTGTGGATAGAAAAGTATGGCCGATAATGCGAAGGCTTGACTGGTACAAACCCAAACATTGACTATGGGCAACACTTTTCGGACGCCGATTATCCTACACAGATGACGTCCAAACACCATGGCTGAGATCACATAAAGACTAAGCATACCGCCAACATATGATCGTTTGTTTGACAAAGCAATACAAAAAGGTGATACTTCCTGTGACTAGCCCTAGAAGGGTCGAGATCGTTCGGGTCTTACCGGAGCGATCTCACCCAGTCAGGGCATGTAAGCTAATGCTCTTTGGCGTAGATCTAAGCCCACATTTACGACACTAAAAGATCATTAAAGAGCAGTTATCTTACGATGCTTATGGAACGACCTCACCAAAGACAGGAAAGCCAATAGAGAAGTCACCCGTTATGCCTTCACTAAAGCTAACTCTGTCTGAGAAAGAGTTACAAGGACGATAGGTCTCCTGCAACGATCACTCTTGAAGGATTTAAACTTCAAGTACCTTGGAAGTCAGCAAGGCTGTCCTTATGGTTGAGGGATGCCTGTAAAAGGGTAATATAGGCCCAAGCAAAAATCAGTCAGAAGCGCAATACCAGTCATCATGACTTTCCGCCTGAATTAACAGCAGGCATACGAGAAAAGAAGAAGAAGACACCCAAAATCTGGCCACTTGGGCGATTATAGAAATCTAATGTTTGATGTTTTTACTTTTTATGTCCAATTTTCTTACAGCTTGGTCTTTTTATTTTTAAGCATTGTGGCTGACCAGAAGGAATGCAACAAAATTATATTGGTCTTTTTAATTCTGGACTGATTCCATTCTATTTCTCTGTCCTTTGGAAACTGGCTATCATTTCTCCAGAGAACTGGATTTTCTAGTACATTGGCTTCTCATGCTTGTGGTTGAAGTCAATCCATTTCTTTTCTTAAGATACGATTGAACCACTGTAATTGAAAGTGGTCTACTCTGATCTGCAGGGATTTGTATCTCAATATCACTACCATAATATTTCTTCTGACCATGCCTTATTTAATTCCCTCCACAACCTTTCTCAAATGCATAATTTCTGATGTTTGTGAGTCATATTGTCCATAACTTACATCTATAGGTAAATTACTGAAACATATGAGGATGGGCGGGAGTAAATTGATTGGTTACTAAACTGACGTCATTGCACTCCAGGCAGACCCATAGGTGCTCAGTCTCCCCAACAGATATCAAAGAGTATGCATACTGATGGTTCCCGTGGCTCGCTGATGAAACACTCCTCACTCTGCCCCTCAGGCATCCAGTTCTACTTGTACAATGTCTTAACTCCAAACTGCTAAATCGCTGGATCGATTCAACATCTACGAGGTGCATTGAAAAGTAATGCCTCCAAGTCCATAACTTTGTTAATAGTGTTCGGAGGCAATTGACACCGATATCAGAATAAAGTATATGTAAGTGTGTTTTCAGGACAGTAAGTGTCAAGTGTCTGGAATGTTGCGCATAACATTATCCAAGATGGCGTCATACATGGAAATTCGGTTGAAGCAAAGAGCTGTGATTGAATTCTTGACGGCTGAAGATTGTGTTCCCATCGACATGCATCGGAGAATGAGAGCGGTATATGGTGACGCCTGTGTGGATGTGAGTACTGTTAGGAGGTGGGCAAGGACTGTTAAAGGCGACAATCCAGCGACGATGACCTTGCATGATCAGGCTCGCAGCGGACGACCAATTACAGCAGTGGATGAACAACACCAAGCTCGCGTGGACGAACTGATTCATGTCAATCGCCGCATCAAGCAAAAGATGTCGCTACAATGCTTGAAATTTCGACTGAATGAGTACATCACATTATTCATGTATTGCTAGGGTATAGGAAAGTTTGTGCAAGATGGGTCTCTCGCATGCTGACACCGGAAATGAAACATCGCCGACATCAGACGTGTCAGGAACACCTGATGCGATATGAACGAGAAGGCGATGACTTTATCTGCCGAATTGTCACTGGCGATGAGTCATGGTTGCATCATTACAACCTTGAAAACAAGAGCCAGTCTATGGAATACAGGCACAAAACTCACCCACCCCAAAAAATTCAAAACTGTCGCGTTAGCGGAAAGTTTTGATGACCATTTTGGGACTGCCAGGCGTAATCCACACAGAATTTTTGGAACGCGGCAATACTGTCAATTCTGATCGGTATGTGGAAACGATGAAGAAACTACGGGCAAGACTGCTACGTGTTCGTCCTGGAAAACACGCAGTCCTTCAACATGACAATGCTCGACCACACACCAGTAGACAAACAGCGGCAGCATTAGAGCGTCTCAATTTTGACAACATTTTAGCGCACCCACCATGTAGCCCCGATTTGGCACCTTGTGACTTTTTCCTGTTCCCAAAGCTCAAGGAACATCTCAAGGGAAACAGATATGCTTCTGACGAGGATGTGGCAGCAGATGTGCGTACCTGGCTTCGTGAAAAATCATCAGATTTTTCTTCGACGGGATGCAACAACTAGTTCGACGTTGGCGTGTGTGTGTGGAACATGGAGGTGACTATGTCAAAAAATAATTACTCTATTGTGTAGTGGACATCTCAAACTTTCTGAAAATGTATGTTTCATTTGTAAATTATGTATATTAACAAAGTTATGGACTTGGAGGCATTACTTTTCAATGCGCCCTCGTATTTTAGTGTTCTCCTCCAACAGGCAGTCGTGAAGAGACTGAAGAACATCCCCCTTATCCATCTTCAACTTTCCAACAATCGATGCTGTTGATGCAAGTCTGTTCACTTTCTCATTGTCGCAAAATTAAAACTTAATTGAAGACTTGGTTGTCTTGTCAACCTCTCTTTTGCCGTAGAATCATCCATTTATAGCCTCATATTCCCCAAATACTCTTGGAGTTAATTGAAAAGAAACAAAAAAATTAGCAGATAAAGATTTCAAGAGCTCACAAACAATGTTTCTTTAGAGATGATACATCTATGTTTTATTATATTTGTGATTATATTTAAAAAAACGTCTACTTCTTCTTTGCCATTCATTTTGGATAAAGCAAGCTGTTTTTACTTACATTTTGTGTTTTTCACCTAATATAGTGCCTCACTGATTTTTCTGTGAAGGCTTGTTCACATCATCATTGTCCCTTGCCATTCAAGTGAGACTAATCCCAACTTCAGAGGTACTTGTAATTTAGACCCCCAAGTAAGGGATCAAGGTTTCCTGTATTCCAACCATGTACTGTGCGCAAACTGAAAATATTTAGCCCAAGCTAGTCTCAAACCCCAAAATTTTCATGACATGTGGTCAATAGTGCATTGTGTAATCAACTTTACTTTCGGTACCCCTCAATTGATTTTTTCGTCAAGACTATCACATCCCCATTACTATAATTGTTGCTGGAGTTTACTATCTAACTCACTTCTTTGGTTCCTGAGCCTATCATTCTTATGTGGAAACTAAGATGTGTCACAGATTAACCCAATATTTTTTCTTCTTTGAATCGCAGGAATTATGGGTTTTCATATATTTCATGTGCGGCAATGCGCTATGTCCTTGGATTGCCAACGATGGCCATCAGACACAAAGTCGCACAGGTAAAAGCTTATCTGAGCTTTTCTGCTGACAAAAATCATCCTCTGCACACATCCATAAATGAAAACAAGGTCAGGCGATTGAAGAGAGGTCGATCCTGGATGGCAGAGGATGTTATTAAACAGGTCTGTACTCTAGATGAGCTGAGACATGGTGAAGAATGGATGCCTATATCAGAGGATATGACTGCTTACACCATGGTTGTCAGTACACTTGGGAGACGCTGTAGAGAATGGGCCCCGGGCGTTGTCAATGCGGAGATTCTTGCACTCGTGGATGAGCACTCCCATCCAGATGATATCATTATCTACACCGATGGCTCTGTCAGACGCGAAACCAGATCATCGTGGGCTTATTCAGCACAGCGAAATGGTCACACACTTCATGAGGACTGCGGTGCTTTCAAGACAACGACCATGACTATGGAGATCAATGCTGCCTCCAGGGCTCTGTCATGGGTGGCTGAGCAACAGGTTACCCATACGATCATCATATCAGACTCGATGAATATGCTTCGACTGATTGAATCTGGAAGTATGCGTGTGGAATGGGTGGACAGCATTCGGAGATCACATCTCAAGAAAATGACTTGGCTGTACACCTGGACATGCTGGAGTGCAGGGTAATGAGCGTGCAGACTTTCTTGCAAACAATGCCCCGACTCAAACGAGCAGAAGTATGGACAGAGCCGATATCATCAATGCGGTACGCTCTCAATTATGTGACATGGGCACTGGAACGAGTTCGAGAATTAGGCGTTAAGTGTGGACATGCCAGACAGTGTCGTCTTCGTGGTAGAGAGAGAAGATATAGTTATCAACTTCTCATGGGTACGGTGAGCAAATGGACTTTAGGATGGCTGCTGCAGCGGAGGACAGAGCATGCATGGGAATGCCCAATGTGCCGTGACGTCGATCGCATAACATAACATATATTTCAGAGGGGTAGAGTACCTGGAATTCTTGCAGACTCAGAAGACTCCAACAACTCAGGTGCGAAGTGCTATGCTCAGTGTTGCAGAAACTCAGACTTAGGTAGAGTTTATTGGTGACCACAGCATTTTTAGCGTGGTAGAATTCTAGAAACATCACTCATTGATCAAACTGGACAATCTGCATGTTATTACAGCCCAAAGAGCTACTTCAGCGATTGCTATAGAACAACCACTTGTTGACCACTCTATGTGACCGCTATTTTGTGCTCGGTCAACATTATCCACCCCAGTTGTCCCAGGAGGACAGTTTCATTAAGCATAAGAACACAACTTTAGGTTTTGTGCTTGGCCAACCGTACCCAACCAATTAACCTGTTTGGCTTCCGGTACAGAGTTTACTGCAGTCTTCCCTTATGTCGACAAGACACATTACATATGTCTCTCTTCTTCTTCCCCGTTTGTTCTTTGCGACCAATTTTATCATTCTGATTGTGATATATAATTGATCTTTTCAAGACAGTAGTTTACGTTGTGCGATTATGTGCTCATGGTGACTAGGCCTGCTCACGCAATTTCAGTCAACTGTTTATTTACTAGGGTAGCTAGCCCAAGAACGATCCAGGCTTGAATCTACGCCTTTACGATCATCTTTTTGCAGAAGCCTTTATATGATCTGAGCCATGGTGTTTGGACGTCATCTTTCTCTGTGTTGGATGATCAGAGTCCACAAAAAAGTATTACTCTTAGCCAATGTTTGGGTTTGTACCAGTCAAGCCTTTGTATTATCGGCATTACTTTTCTATCCAAGGTGAGTTTGTTCCTGAGTAGGAGTATTCTCAACCTTTCAGGGCGCGTGTCGACACTTGGCAAGGTTTTGCTCTGCATTTTCCTTGTCCCTGGGAAACACTGGTATAGGCCTGCGCACAGATATTCTAGAGGGTCGTTTCAATTGGCGCTAGCAACGAAACTGAAATTTTGCACTCGCCAACATCACCCACCTAAGTTCTTCCGGGGATGTTAGTTGTTAATGCAACAGTACCCTGCCCGGTTGTCCCAGGGAGGGAAGTTTCGTTAGGCACTAAAATGCAACTTCAGGATTTGTGCTTGACCAACCTTACCCACCTCAGTTCTTCTGGGGATGTTAGTTGTTTATGCAAAAGTACCCTGCCCGGTTGTCCCCCAAGGAGGGCAGTTTCGTTAGGCACTGAAACGCAACTTTAGGATTTGCGCTCGGCCAACTTTACCCAATAGATTTTTCTGTGCTTGGCCTCTTGTACAGAGTTTACCGCAATCTTCCCATGTGCCGTCACGATTCATTACAGTGTTTTGCCCCGCCTTTGGGATCACCTGTGCAGTCGTCCGTATGCGTGTTCGCTCCACTGTGGTGCCTGCCCCATCATGTTTATCGGATTTCTCAACGTGCTCACATTTACCGTGCCTCGAGACTGCCATGACCCGCAGCTTGATCCGGGCCTCGCTCCATGTGGGCTCACGTCTCTACTCCAGATGCACCTCTCACCCCCTCAATTTTGGTGTGGTAATTCACTCCGGGGGAGTTAGTATTCGTTCACAGACGATTCGTACACTGCTGTTTCTTACATTTCAGCAACTTGTGCAAATTTTATCGAACGTCGGCCAGGAGATGTGTGCATTTTGTTCGTAGATTCTGGACCTGTAGCTCTCCCTCGATCCCTGCCCGCTTTGCCAGACCGAAACCAAAGTCTGTTGCAAGGTTATGACATGGAGGTGGGGCAGGATCTTGATTAGTGCCAGCTCACTAATCCTGGCGCGGTGTTGTCCCCATGTGCCTTTGACCCTCATCTGTCTCTAAATGAGTCTTTGCTGAGAGCAGGCAGCTTTCAAGTGGCCGTTGACTCTGGGTGATGTGAGTTTACGCTTGCAAATGAGTTGTACCTTTCTGTTACTCTGTTTATTTGTTTGTATTCATGTAACTTTTCAAATTGCTAGACATTGGCAAGGATACAGGTGTATAAGCATTTACTTGAGGATTCTGCTTGTCTATATTATGAGCAGATCTCATAGCAATCTTGATTATACTTACACTGCTACCTCTACCAGGGTAGTTCTTCTTTGATCACTAGCCATTAGTCTGTTTTCAGGGCTAACCATGTGGTGGTGGGGTAGGGTCTTGGTCAGTGCCAGCTCACCGACCCTGGCATGGCGATGTCCGTTGCCCCTTTCATTTATTGAGCCTGTAGACCAGAGCAATATTTCAAGTCTTTACAAGGAGACATGCTCCTCTTAATAGTTTCTGTACAATCCCGCCAGCTCCCCTCAAACATTCTATCCCTTTAAGTTCAAGTCCGGCCAAACATCACCATTACCAATTCAATCCCACCCTGACCATTGATGACTGGTATGAGTATATCCTTTGAAAGGAATTTTTCTTTATCTTTCCTTGTGAAAAGACTCTAAATTTTGCCTATATGTCAGTACCGGTAATGGCTGCCCACTATGTTTTTTACTGGGAGTTTTTAGCGTCTTTGGTTTAGTTGCTGCAAATATTTTTGTATGGTCTTCAGTTTACTGCAAAACTTGTTGCAAGATAAAGCTAATTATGATTCAGATGATGGAGAATGTTTTAATGAAATCAGATATTTACGAACAATTTATTCAAGATTTGCATGAGGAAATTGGCGGTACTAGTAATATTTACGTAATTAGTAGTTACTATGAATTATGATTATCGATTCATGGGGATATATCTCTCCTCCAGCCAGACCCTAGAGGTGGTAAAGAATAATCACAGCAGCTTAGCAGTATCAATATTGAACAATATAATGAGGAAACAGGTCCTGCAAATGACATTGATCCAGATTCAGAATATAGTCTAATTGATTAAACCTCTCACTATTTTTACAAGATATTTTTTTAGAACTGGACAGAGAAAACCAATGCATATGCCCATATTAAATTTCTAGAAAAACCAGATCCTTCACGGAAACCTATTTCTCCTGATGACATCAAGATCTTTCTTTATGTAAAATATATGCTTTTAATTCACCAGTTACAATTCAACAGAATGTTTTGGTCTACTGTTGAATGTGCCTGCTTTGTTAATATGTCAAGAAATAGATTTGAAAGTAGCAGCAAATATTTGTACCTCAATGAATGATAATTCCTAATTCCTCAAGGACAATATGAACATGTACAAGGTTGGAACTCTGTGAATTTTTGTCTTGATTGAGGGCCATTATGCCTAGATAAACATGCAGGCTTTAATAGTCAAGACAACATCCGGCAACTACACGGCTGACAAACCCCATTTAGACTAACAATCAACTCAGATGTTTGGCAGAATGCGGACCTGTGGTTGGTGTTTTGAAATGAAGATGAACGCATCAGAAAAGTGTGTGGAAACCAGTAATAGCTGTCCCACCTGTAAATTCAACCTCTGTAAGAAACATGACTTGCAGCCTTTCTCGTGAACATTTATTAGCAATAAAACATACATTTTTGAGGAAACATATTTTTAAATTGTCTGCTTTGTATTTCTTCACTTGTATAATTTTTCACATCCTTCTTACATGGCATTAACAACCTACATGTTCACAAATTAGCACCTCATCCATTTAAGTGTCAATTGGACTTTAAACTACACATATTGATTATAAATTTATTTGTTATGAATTTTATTTCACAAAAACTTCTCATTGTTATTTCCTTCACCCTGGAAATTCAGTTGCGACTTTTGTTTAAAATGCTGGAAATAAAAGAGCTATAGTCTAGCCTTGTAGCCACAGGAGACTAGTTACTAAGCCATTACCAGAGTCATGGTGACAACAGAGACCAGCACATGCATGGATGGTTGACTTGTTCATGGATGCATTATCATCTCTTTAACCCTCTGAACCATGGCCACCTGTACCTTAAAAATCTCTTCCCCAGAGCTCCTGAGCAAAAACAGTCCATATCAGAGTTATATTAAAAGACAATAATTTAGCACACTTAAGTGCTCTATAATTTGTTATTGGCTTACCCCATCATCTCTGATATTCCTGCTTATTATCTATTTGCAGAAAAATAATCTCGCAAAACCATGTATAAAATGTGGGTTGTGTTTGACGTCACATTTGTACACAATTTATTTACAAATACCAAAATAAAATTTTAAAAAATATTCTCAAACGATATAACGGGAGCTCGGGGTATACAACGCTTACATTCAATCCCAAAATATTGGGAGCCTGGGTTCTAAGGGTTAAGAATGACCTGATTTATCAACTAATACCCTTCAACACAGAATCAGTTTTTGTTTGTTTCGTTCTTCCTGACCGTTTTGATCATTCTTATTGTGATATATAAACAGACTTTGCCAAGAATGGTTAAAACGTTGCGCCCGTTAGGCCCCTACTAGTGTAGGATGAGAGCATCCGAAACCAAAGTTTTCGGCCTAAGAAAATGTTTGAGTCTGTCATGCTGACAGTCAAACACTTTCCTTTCCTTTGCATGTACATTTCTCTTTATTGATTAGTTTAACACTTAAAATTTGGGCTTGGATCTACGCCAAAGAGCATTTACTACTTTACAAACTTTCTGACTGGGTTAGGTCGTTCCGGTTTTGGAACATTCACAAGTCTTCTAGGACTAGTCATTGGAACAGTCACTTGTCGACTGCTTCGTGTGTTCATTGCTCTTTAACGATCATTTTTCGCAGTATATTTGAGCTTTATGATCTTCACCTAAGAGTAGGTCTACACTATGCACCCTTTCTGGACTATGTGAGGTTGTTCCGGATTAGGAACATTCTCAGTCATTTAGTACACATGGGCTAGACACCTGCGCGTTTAATTTTCGGCTGTTTAATTGGCCTTTTGTATGATCTGAGCCAGGGATGGCATCCTACTCGTGTAAGACATCAATAAAAGTCTAGGCTTTGCCAATGTTAGGGTTTGTGTGACCTGTCAAATCTTTACATTGTCGGCCTTACTTATCTAGCCACTGTGAGTTTATTTCAGAGTAGGAACATTCTCAGCCGTTTCAAGACGAGTGTCGGCACTCAGCAATTTTTACTCTGCCTTTTCCCTGGCCCAGGGAAACACTGGACTTGCATACAAATAATCCAGAGGGTCGTTTCATTTGGCGCTAGCAACGCAACTTAGATTTTGTGCTCGTCAACGCCACCCACCCCAGTTCTCCGGGAAGGCAGTTTTACCCAGCACTAAAACGCAACTTTACATTTTTCACTTGTGCAACAGTACTGTGCCCGGTTGTTCCAGGGAGGGCAGTTTTGTTAGGCCCAACCTTAGGTTTTACGCTCTACCAGCCTTACCCAATAAATGTATCTGCGCTTGGCCTCTGATACAGAGTTTATGACAATCTTCCCTTGTGTCGTCACGATACGTTACCTCTTTTCGGTAAGATTCTTGCCACGATTTTGCAAATATGGTGTGACCATTGATTCAGGGGGATGTGAATATGTGCCTCCAGATGACTCGTATCTTGTTAATTCTTACGATTCGTTTTCATTTATTCATCTTTTCCCATCGGCCGGGAGAGACGTACAGAAGCATTCACTCTGGGATTCTGGTCATCTGCGTTGTGAGCAGATTTAATAAAATGTAACTGCGCCTGCACCACTACTTAAACCAGCGTGGCGCTCCTCGATCCCCACTAACTTAGCTAGACGAGCCGTTGTCTGTTTTCAGGATCACCATGAGGAGGTGGGGTAGGGTCTTGAGCAGTGCCAGCTCACTGATTTTGGCGCAACGCTGTCACTGTACCTGTGACCCCCCACGATCAGTGACAATAGTCATAGTTTACCTGCCAGCTATAACCTGACTCATGTGCAATTTCTTCATTTCTTTCTTTCTTTCCTCTGTAAGGTCCAAATCTGCTACGAGCAGGAAAGTCTTTTATGGCAAAAACTCCAAGTCCAGCTTTTGGTATCAGTGATTTCTTGATCGCTAGACCATCTGGTAGAGTTCTTTTGCAGTAATCCAAAGAGTTGCTTGAAGATGTTAGCGACACCTATAAGGATAAACAAAATACATCTTGATAGGTACTGATTTTGTGGTAGAAATAAAAATGAAAGACCTAATATAAACAACTTTACTCATATGAACTGTCAAATCATGACTTACTAGGCATTAATTAAGTAGGTAGTTTGACTGTGACCATACTGGTTGGTGACCATATCCACTGTCTCTATAAAGAGATCCTCTGTGAACTTGAGACCGTAACTAACCATTATCAGCTACTCTCAAGATCAACCCACCACCTGCTTCCAAGGTTTTACCTTGGTTTTAGGGGCTAAATGGGTATTTCCCCTACATTTAGACGTAGACAGTAGAGAATGTTTTGGCATTTTATGAGGAAAAATAGTTGAAAACTTAGTTACAACTGAAAACTTGAATGAGAAAAGGGCAATGAGAAGGCAAACAGATAAATAGCTGGATGGCTTGACTACATTGTATGGCCCAGAAAAGAACACAGACCTGATCTGAGACTTGTGATGGTCTGAGATGGTGAACCTGCTATATTTATTAACATGAAACATGATGATGATGAACATAAACATTACATATGTTGATAGCATAATTTGAATGTAGTTTTAATACAATTCTTTGCTCCCCAATTACAAGCTACTTATAATTTTAATTGAAGAACAAATGACTCCCCAACACATTTCTTCTACGATCATCCTTAGTTTGAAACTAGGATTACAGATTCTGATAGTCTACTGTCTGTTTCAGGATTTTAGTGTTTTTAGTGTCAGGATTTTGCTAAAATTGAACACGGGACCTATGTTTTATCGTCCGTCTCCGATAAGACTAGGAACTAAATCTCAACTACAGAGATCAGGTATCTCTGGAAAAATATCCATATGGCTCCATGAAGGAGCAAACCTGGTACCTTTGGCATGAAAGATGAGTACCTAACCTTTACGCTACAGAGACACATGATGAATATACCATCAGACACATTCTTATGATAAAATCGACTGTTGTCTGAAGCTCATCTCTGTGCCATGTAGTTTTGAATGTAGTGTTGTCTTGTAGGGCTAGCATACCTTTCTAGGGAGGACATACAGGGGACAGTCTTGCAGGACATGTTCTGTAGATTGATCAGAGATCCCACAGGGGAACAGAGACAATCATAGCCTGTGCAAGTGTTTATTCAATCTGTTATGGTCTGTTCTTGTCTGTCGAGTGTGTGATGGTCATCATTGGATAGTTTAGGTTTTTTTATTTTCCTTTCTTCCTTTGGTTCTCTTGAAATATTGTCTATATATTCAACGTTGTCTCTTGTATAAACTTCAGTCTTTTTTAGCTCACAAAGAGGTCTGTGTAGTTTTATGTTGAGTGTTGTTTCATTAGGCCAGTGAATTTGCCTCAGTATTTAATATTCGGGGCAGTCTTGAAGTATGTGCCCTGCAGTCTGATGTGTCTCTCCACCTGTGCACATGGCTGAAATGCCAATCTTGAATTTTGTATACATGTGGCTGCAGAGTCAATTATGTTCTGTGCTAAGGAGCAAAATGACAACTTGTTCCAATCTGCTCATATTATAGTAATCGTCTTGTGTTGGTATTTGTAGCTTTCTGATTGATTTAATTATCATTTTCTTTTGGTGGTAGGTAACTAGCACATCTGGTTTCTCTCCTACAGCACTTTCCTTGGCCAGTAGGACTGCTGTTTCATTTTCTGGTATTCCACAGTGAGACGGTATCCACTGCAAGACGATCTTGCATTGCTTGAACAGTTTAGACAGTATGGTCTGTAGACCTGGACTGGAGTGCTGATTTTGCATCTATCAAAAATAGAACAGGTTGTGAATCAAGTCTGGTGTTCAACAGTACCTCAGTTGCCACCTAGATTTTCCCATAAGTTCTCTTATCATATGTTTAACATTGTTTGGGTATTCTATGTACACCCCTGCTCCTCCATTCTTCACTGCATTTTCTGCTGACCCATCCGTGTATACCCGACCCAGAGATCTTGTGAGTATTCTTCATCAATCTTTCATTTTGTAAGTCTATCTTGCATTCTGGAGTTTGCAACTGCTATTGACTCTTCACTTGCTCACAGCACTAGGTCATATGTGTACATTGTGAAGTGTACTCTAAGAAGCTGTCATGCATATATTTATAAAAATTAGGAAAGGAGGAGAGAAAATTGTTGCACTTTGTGGGATAACTTGTTTTACTGCTAAGTTTCACTTGACCTTGAGTTCTGGCTGTTCTATTTTTCATAAAATGACATGTCCATCAATATACGTCTACTCTGATACACAACTGTGCAAGCCTGATCTTCAATGCTCTTTTTCCAGACTGTTAAAGATCACTATGTTCACCCAAACTGCCAGTGTATGCCTTTTTATTGAAAAATGTTCAATCTACTGGGAAATGTAGGTAACTGGATCTTCTGTAGATCTGTGTTGTTGGAAGTCACTCTTTTATGTCATTATCAGTATGTGTCTTTCAGTTGTCATACAAGTCTTCTATTGACTAGTTTTTTCCTTTAATCTTCCCATATATCTGAACAGACTGACTGATTTGTAGCTATTTGGGTGAGTCTATCCTTTCCTTATTTTAGGAAGTGTACTTATATAGTTCAACAATTTCTATATTTCATTATTATTTATTTGTTTCTAGCTTTACCAAGGTTGTTCAGGGAAAATAATTTACAGCAAAATATAGCAACCTACTGTGTCTAGGCTTCAGATGTTATTCCCCTCATAGGGAACCTGGTGGAGGACTAGGACAGACTATCTATGTGAAGCAGGGTCTTCTCCACAACTGTCCTGAAACATATTATTTCTTACCCAAGGGTGAGGAGTTTCAAGTAACAATTTGTGACCATGAAGAGTGAATTTATAATATGTATGCCTATGTATACCAATGCTGTATTAAAGACATCCAGGTTTTTTTGGAGAAAATCTTGGATGTTCCAAGCACAAAGTTTCTGAAAGCAGATGATTTCAATGTTTGATCGAATGGGGCAACACTACTAAAAATTGACAGGGCATCACTTTGATCCTGGTTCTTTTAAGCTCCAAGCTGTCTAGTTTGAATTACATTTGCCCAACAAGATTAGCATACAGACCAGAAACACAAAGGATATCCTTGATCTGACACTTATCTACTGTCAACTCTGCTCGATGGAATGTCCTCAGTGCAGCAAAAGGATCATCTATCTTCATGCATGTGGTTCAACTATCTACAGTTAAAACAGGGAGAAAATGTACTCTACTGAGATGGAGCAAATTTTATGAGGGGAAGCCCTCTAGGGATGACATAAAACGAATCATACAGTTCGTTGAAGTTAATTGTTTCCGTTATCTGATGACTGACATATGAAAAAATAAATGAAAATATAAACAAGCAGATATGGCAAAAGAAATCCACAGAAAATTAAGTCATTTAAATTGAACAAAGACGGAGATCTCTCTCTCTTTGCCCTTTTACCCCGGGTTGGGGCATAGGCCCTCAATCAACTCATGCCAAGTCTTCCTATCTCTAGCTATCTCCTGCAGCTCCTCCAGCTCTTCTTTATATTGTTGATCTCTGCCTCCAAATCTCGTCTCCATGTATTTCTCGCTTCCTTTCTTTCGCTGTCCCTGCGGGTTCCAGGCAAGGACCCTTCTTGTTATATTCCCTCCGGTTTTCGCAAAGTGTGTCCTATCCAGCGCCAGCGTCTTTTTTAACCTGTTCGTTCACTGGAATCTGTCTTGTTCTCTCCATAAGTTCCTCATTTGTGACCCTATCATACCATCTTATTCCTCTATTCTGCGCAGACACCAGTTGATGAATGTTTGCAATTTATGCGCTATTGTTTTAGTTGTTCTCCATGTTTCTGACCCATACAGTAGAACTGCTTTAACATTAGAGTTAAATATCCGAATTTTTGTTCTAGATTTGATTTCTTTGGACTTCCAAATGTTTCCCAGTGCAATGAAAGCTCCTTGCCTTCTGTATTCTTATTTTAACATCTCTATCTGTTCCAACCTCTTTGTCTACGTTGCTGCCCAAATATGTGTATGATTCTACCTCTTGAAGTGGATTTCCCAGGGAGATCGAGTTGTCGTTTGCTTGGTTAATTCTCAATATCTTTGTCTTTCCCTTATGAATGTTCAGCCCTAGTTGCTGGGACCTTTGATTCAATGTGTTAAGCTTATCCTGCATCTGATTTTGTGTATGTGACAGAAGGGCTATATCATCAGCGAAGTCCAGATCATCTAGTTGCTCTGTCAGAGTCCATTGGATTCCATTTCTGGTGTTAGTTACTGTGGTCTTCATAATCCAGTCTATTGTCAGTAAGAACAACAAAGGTGATAGAAGACATCCCTGACGCACTCCTGTTTCTATTCCGAAAGTATCTGTTAGTTTACCTTCATGAAGAACTCTACATTTCATATCTGTATATGTTGCTTTTATTAGGTTAATAATTTTCTGTGGGATTCCATAATGCCTCATTAATTTCCAAAGGGTTTCCCTATCAATACTGTCAAAAGCCTTCTCATAATCAACAAATCCGATATAAAGTGGGGATTTCCATTCAATACTTTGCTCTATTATTATACGTAATGTGGCTATCTGGTCAGCACAGGATCTATTTGGTCGGAAGCCTGCCTGTTCATCTCTTAGCTTTATATCGATGGTATCTCTCAGTCTCTCCAGGATGACTCTGCGTAGTATTTTCCCAGGTACTGACAACAGCATTATTCCCCTATAGTTTTCACACTTCTGAAGGTCCCCTTTCTTTGGTAGCTTCACCAGGTATCCTTCTCTTCAGTTTGCTGGTATTTCTTCGGTCTCCCAGATTCTGCTAAATAATTTATACAGTATTTCTGTGGATGTGTTTATGTTGGCTTTAACCGCCTCTGCTGGAATACCATCTGGACCGCCGCTTTTCCATCTTTTAAAAGTTTAATGGCTTTACTAATCTCCTCCTTGGATGGTTTCTTACAGTTGATGTCCAAGTCAATTTCTGCCGGTTGGATATCTGGGGGTTTGTAGGTGCTGGTCTGTTCAGGAGTTCCTTGAAGTATTCCATCCATCTTTCCATTTGGTCTCTAACATTAGTGATAGTTTCCCCACTACTATTTTTGATCAACCCATTTGATGGTCTGTATTTTCCTGCTAGCTTTCTAGTGATATTGTAAAGATCCCTAAGGTTTCCTTTTCCTGCAGCTACCTCTGCTTCTCTTGCTAGATCTTCTACGTATTGTCTTTTATCTAACTTTATTTGTTTCTTCACTTTCTTGCTAGCTTCTGTGTACTTTTCCTGGGCTATGGCTTTGGCAGTTCTAGTTTTGCTATTATTTAAATCTGCTTTCCTCTTTTTCCTTTCTTCTATTTCCTTGAGAGTTTCTGGAGTTATCCATGCCTTATGATTCCGCTCCTTCTTTCCTAATACCTCTGTGCATGTTTCATTCCAAATATTTTTGGCTTGCTGCCAGCATTCTTCCGCACTCACCTCATCTTCTAATTGCCGAAACACCTCATACTTATTAGAGACTGTGACCGTGAACTGTTCCTTTGTTTCTTGACTTCTGAGGTATCCTACATTATATTGGTGTCTATGTTCATGGGATGTTATGTATCGCTTAAGCTTCAGTTTAATTTTACTTATCAGCAAATGGTGATCCGAATCTACATCTGCACCCCTTAGGACCCTTACATCTTGTAGAGATGACCTGAATTTCTTGTTTATGCATATGTGGTCAATTTGATTTTCTGTTCTGTGATCTGGTGATACCCAGGTTGCTTTATGTATTCTTTTATGTGGAAAGACACTTCCACCTATGACGTATTGATTCGCTGCACAGAAATTAGTGAATAGTTCTCCATTTTCGTTCATTATTCCTAGTCCGTGTTTCCCCATGATCTCCTCGTAGCCTATGTTGTCCGAACCTATTTTGGCATTGAGGTCACCCATCAGAATTTTGATGTTCCCATTTCTCTGATTACCTATAGTATTTTGAAGTTTTATGTAAAATTCCTCTTTTTCTTTTTCCTCTTTATCATTGGTAGGTGCATAACACTGGGTCACATTCAAGAATACTTTCTTTTGGTGGTTCTGAATGTTGCTGTGATTATCCTAGGACTCACTGCTTCCCACTTTATTAGTGCAGTCTCCGCTTCTTTAGATAGCATTAAAGCCACTCCTTCACTATGGGGGCATTTTCTTCCATATGGCCTGAGAACAGCATTGTTTCTCCTGTGTTTAGACGTTGTTTGCCTGCACCATTCCACCTAGTTTCACATAATCCCAAGATGCCAATCCCGTGAAATTTCATCTCATTTACAACCTGTGCTGTCTTTCCCATTTGATACATACTTCTAACATTCCAGGTGCCAATTCTGGAGCTTTTCCTAGGTGAAAGGAAGATAATCTCAGGTGTAGACTCCTTGCGGCTTTCTGCATCGCTTCATACCTCTTCTAGAAGAGCTTCCTTTCCTCTTGGCTGGCACAGTTTTTATTTTATTTTTATGTGACTTGTTCATGGTTGGTTGGATTTTGTGGCTAAAATTTTCTACTGGATAGGGTAGCCAGCCCTACGCCAAACCCCACCTTAGTCGCCTCTTACGACATGCCTTGTAGGTCGCAGTGCTGCTACTCTTTGCTCCCCTTGCGAGCCCGGCAGCACACGGGCGAAAGACGGAGATGCTTTCCAAGAAAGAATAGCATGTTATCAGCATATGTACACATTGTGAAAGCTTTGTACTACATCAGGACAGAAAAGATTGACTGATAATCAAAATACTCATCTATAGAATTTATGGAGGAATGTATAACTTGTAGAAAACAATCTCAAAAATAGAACAGCAAAGGATCAGGTGCAATAGAAAAACTGTCTGCGGAAAGAAAGCAGAACTTGTTTCACAGGACAGAGTTCTTTATAGTCATGATGCTAACAAGAAAATAAGCTCAATAATTTCAAAAGTGACACCTAAATTTCATCCAGGGCATTTCATGAAAAGACAAAGTGTTAAATATGGATAGCTTCTCCTTTGATCTCTAGGTTTACCCACTTTGTTAGACTGCAGTGCCTCCCATGTGGTGTGAAGGCCCGCAAGGGAAACAAAGAACAGTACGACTGCGACCTACAAGGCATGTCGTAAGAGGCGGCTGATGTAGGACCTAGTGAAGCTACCCTAGTAAATAAAAACATCGCAGAAATCGTATGTGCTGGCCTACTTGTAGGCGCATAACTCGCACAACGTACAATTACCCTTAGACTTAGATCACATACAAATCACAGAGTGGTTAACAAGTGGTAAATATGGAATGTTCGAAGAAGAAGACTGCAGTGTAGCAGTTATGTTTCCATGGCGACAACATGGACAAATTACATGGAAATCATACTATAGTTCGTTCCAAAATTTGTGATCATCATTACCGACCGATATAAAATCATCCCCTTGACATAAATTCTTGATTCTTACATAGGTAACAGTGACGGCCTTCCAAAAGTATTTTTTGTCCACCCAAACCTTTAGTTCTGTTAGATTTTTATTATATGTTATTACTATAATTACATCAATGTTGATATGGTATACTTGTCGAAATTTTACATTACGATTGTCAAGTTTGTCTATAAATAAGCATTTCCGTGTTCCACATGCAATTCGGTGCAAGACAAAAATCGGGAATCCCGTGGAATTAATCAGTTCACAATGTATTCTAATGACTGTCAATGGCGTATGTACGCAATATTTACTTTCACTTATAGAAGTGGAAAGTATTATTTGTTCGCTATGTTACCTTTCTTTTTATAATATGTAATAGGGATACGTCTTTGCAAACATTCGCCACCATTTTGTGTATTACTGCTAAACTTTGGTTACCGTTTTTGTTGTGCTTATGCAAAGTTATATAGCTAAAAACGTTTTTGCATCAACTAAGCTACCTACCAATTAGTTAAACATGAATTCGTTAGGTCGTGAGGTACATAAGACTGCATGCAAAAAATTACTTTTATCCATCAGGTACATTTTGTTTCCGGTTTGTTGTTCAAGATGGCGGGACGTGTTTTCTTCTAGCTTGGCCAACAAACTGTTGATCGTCTGCCCGACAAGTCGTCATCGTAAAAATCACCACTGTTTGAGAAACAGAGTTTAGGCTCTAAATGAATCGATGATTCGTTCAAATTTGTTTAATTAAACATTAAAGACCTAAAACAAATAGCAACGAACAGCGAGACATGGAGAGCTATGACCTCTGCCCTATGCGCGCCCACAGGCCCAAGAGGAAAGACTAACTAACTAACATTTTGTACAAATTAAGCCTTAGTGTGATCACGAATTTTGTAACAAACTATAGTTTATCAGATATGTGCTAAAGTCAAGCAGTTCATAACTCTGTGTTCATTAATCACATTGTCATACAATTAAAAAAATTGCGGATCCTCATTGGAAACCCTTACCTCAGCATCATGAACAGAGAGAAGAGCACCATGAAAAGGACAATCTCCATCATATTCCTGGTTACATTCCTCACAATCTGTATTAATGGAAGAGGTGGTTATAGTATATCAATAGTTGCATCTATTAACTCTACTTTTACAAAAAGTACAATACTTATGCAATAAATCACCAAAAAAATCAATAGCACTTAAACAGAAATAATGAATTTATGAAGAATGCATAATAAACTATACATCCATGTCAATGGCCCTAAAATCAACAAAGTGCAAGAATTCAAACTTAGAGAGCACATTCACAGAAGATGGAAGACTAGACAGAATTATAGAGGCTAGAGTTTGAAAAGCAAATGCTGTAACATATCAGCTAGTCCCACTGTTGAGACATCCAAACATCTCATTGACAGCTAAACAGCAGATGATCAACAGCATTTTATACCTACTCTGTGCTACCAGAGCCAAACAAGGACAATGAACAAAAACAGTCTCAACAAAACAAATGTGATATATGTCTAAAAAGTTATCAACTACACTGAAAGAGAGACCAACAACAGGTAAGAGAGACATTGGGACAGAACCTTGCTTGAATTACATTGAGAAACAGAACAAAGTGGTTTGGACACTTAATAAGAATGCAACCAAACTCCACTGTACAGTCTTCTACAACAGAACATCAGGAAAGAAGGTGAGAGGAAGACTATGGAAAAGATGGGTCTATCACCCAAGCTACAAGAAGAGATCAATCCCAGTCAGAATTAGAGTTATTCAGTGCTACATAGAACCAATACTGACATACGGATGCGAGTCATGGACAATGAACAAACAGATGAAAAAATCTCTGAGGGCCACAGAAATGTGGTTTTACAGAAGAATGATGAGAATCCATGGACTGCTAAAATGACTAATGTTGAGGTGTTGAATGAGATAAAGACACAGAGAAAGCTTATCATCAATATAAGAAAGAGGCAGTCATCATTTTTCGGGAATGTGATGAGGAGGGGAGGTTTAGAGCACATTGTGACAACTGGTAAAATCGAGGGTAGACGAGACAGAGAAAATTTTGGATAGCCTGACTTCATGGCACGGTAGAGCGTCAACATCTGAGTTGATAGCAAACACCAACGACAGAGATTTGTGGAGATCAATGATCGTCTACGCCAGCCGGCACGGCACCTGATGATGACAAGAAGAGAACAAGACAAACACAGAAAACCACGATACTGGGCATCAACCTGGTAGCAGTGTGGTGACAAAAGAAGTACTGTAAAAAAAGTTGAAACCTTTAATAAATATGTATAATTACTAAAAGAGACTGTGAACCTCTATACCTATGCCTGGAATGTGTAAAAACATGCTGCAAACAGTGAATGTACTTATCCATATAAAATAGACTTACAAAGAAAATCTTCATCATCTGGAATAGCAAGGGACATATAACTGGTCATTCTCTTCTTCCTGAAAGGATAGATATGAATGTCCTCTTCCTCAGATTCAATTTCTGTTTGTTTCTCTTTCTGCACAAAATTGATGTTTTAAAAAAATAAATAGAATAAAATCAGGAGATATGCATATTCAATTTTGATAAACAGCAATTGTAAATATCTTAATCATCCACAATCATCTCAAGTAATATCTCCTACTTCTAACTTTTAAATGTTCTAATGGTGGCTATTAGCTGGCACATCATCAACATTACATACCCTGTATAAATCTGCACTACACTAGTTTTTAAGTTGGCCTATTTCATTTGGGTATTTCTGATAATTTATCAGGCTAAAAAATGTGATCGATCATGATCTAAATTTCAAACTGTTTAACCAGTTCTGTTTGAGACTATGGTTGTCACATACTGAAATGAGAACCTAGTACTATTACCACAACTGTTATGCATGGATCTTTATCCCTAAAGGGGTCATATACTCGAATGAGAACCTGGTACTATTACCACAACTGTTATGCCATGGACCCTTATCCCTCAAGAGGCAACATACTCAGATGAGAGCCTTTATAAAAGAAAATTCATCTAACAGTTCTAAATTATTATCTATTATCATCAGCACATCTATATTTATTGATTACTGACAAAGTAACTAACATCAATACCAGTTGTACAAATTTGAAATTTTGATGTCATGATTGATAGAACAATCATCATTAGACTTCAGTGAGTTACCATATGTGCTCCGATATCTTTCTTACACAGGAAGATCTCAACAGCAGTGTATGAACTTCTTGTACCGGCTAGGGTCCCCAATGTAATTTAGAAGATGGTGAAAATTTTTGCAGGAATTGTATTTTTTAATCTTTCTAATGAATGAGTACTGATTATCAGTTCTGATGTCAGCATGTTCTTTCTCTGCAATTATATTAGACTGTCCAAAATGCTATATCTCTTAATGTCTGATAGTAATCAACTTTGCAGATTGTCACCTTGTAGTCAAATCTCTCTCATGACATAGAAAAAACAAGTTGATGATTGTATACAAGATTCTCAGCATTTGTCTGTAAAAGATCGTTATTTCGTTCAGATATTTTGTTATTTATTTACTGCCCATGACTCACTTTTTTTTATGTGAGTACCGGTTCTATGTTGCACTGAATAACTCTTATTTGACCTTCATAGACAACAATGTAGCATGCATAGAATGCCTTTCCTTTTCTGCAATGCTCTATTTATCTAATCTATTTTGTTCTTTATTCATTCATATATATGTTGTCATGACTATTAGTCATTGTTTAATAGAACTGACTGTCTCGCACTACACGCCGATCTATAGTAGCTGAGTCTCTTACCAAAATTGAAGAATATACAAGATATGCTGATGGTTCCAATGCATAACTGGTTATGCACACACCTAGCAAGTGTTCCCATTTTATTTGTGACCAGTGTTAGATAAATAAGCTATGTCACTAATATTGATTTTTATGAAATAAATTTATCATGTTTCATTACCCGTTTTTTTGATTTTGATGACATCAACGTTTTTGTAATGTCACTTGCGTCATTTTCTGAACATACTTTCTTTGGTGGGTTGTACAATGTCTTTCTCTTGTTTGCTAAAGAAAGAAAAGCACATATTTATGAGTGCGCTTGTATGCTATTGTTGTATTTCTATTCTGCTGTATTCACATCATTGCTCTTGCAAGCTAATTAGACTTGTTTGCCAAGATGAAGTCTATTAAAGATAATTCAGATATTGATGAACAATTGATTCAAGATTTGAGTGTAAAAATTGGTTGACACTAGTACTTATATAACTAGTAGTTAGGATGAATTATGATTATCAATGTATGGGGACAACACCACACTACCCCAATCATGTTGTAATGGTGATATAGAATAGTCACAACAGCTGAGTAGTATCAATATCAAACAATTTGATGAAGAAACAGGTCTTACAAATGACAATGATAAAAATTCAGAATGCTATCTATTTTATTCTAAATCTTTATCATTGTCATTTGCAAGACCTGTTTCTAAATAAAATTATTCAATATTGATACTACTCAGCTGGTGTGACTATTCAGAATGCTATCTATTTAATTGTTAGTGTCTGTAACTCAAGCGGTAGTGAGCTCGATCACCAACCCAAGCGTACCTGGTTCAAACCCCATGATGGGCAAGATTGGAAGCAAATTTGTTACTGTGGGATTTTTACAAAGGTAAAAATAGACCTCACCGTTCAGAAAGCAATGGCAAACTACTGAACGTATAAGGGGTGTCTAGAAAATCAACGACTCATTTACTGTGGTTGATGGCTACATCCTGTACAGGATATGCCATGATTTTCATTTTTCATTTCATCTATTTAATTACTGTCATTACATCTCTCAAATATTTTTACATGATACATTATTTTAGAACAGAGCCCAGCACACCAATGTCACAGGGCTGAGCTCATATGAAAATTCTATAAAGAACAGATCCTTCATGGAAACCTATTTCTACTGATGACATCAAGATCTTTCTTCATGTAAAGTATATGTGTAGAACTCACCAGTTACCTGACTATAGAATGTGTTGGTCTACTGATGGACTGTGGAATACCTTTTCGACCGTCATTAAATTCGACAAAGTTTGCAGAAAGAGGAATACCATGGAGCTGGATGTAGACTTTAAGGCCATCATTAATTAAATCTGCAACGAAGGTGATGTTCTGATTTACACAGATGGATCGGTAGTTTGCCACAAAAAGTCCGCATGGACCTCCTTCTACTGTGCTATGTAGTTCATTCACTGTCGCTGAGATCTTCCTTTGTAAGAAAAAGATCGGAGCACACATGTTTACTCACCGAAGTGCAATGATGATGGTCCTATCAATCAATCGTTACAAATATTCAGTAGAGAGTTCTAGCTGTTGAAGTGTTTTTGTAACTCTCCTTTCCATCAGTCATTCTATGATATGTGGATTCTCACTGACAGTCATTGACACATCTGAGTCAGTAACTATTATTATACAAATATTACTTATATAATGACAACAATGGTTTATTGAAACTGATGACAGAAAAGTTTGTTGATATTCCTAGGTTTACCTTGAGGTTTCTTGGCTCGTTCTAGAGCTGGTGTCCATTCTGAATCAGAGCCATCAGAGGAATCAAAAAATGGAGGATTGATCAGTCTATTCTTCTCTTTCACTGATTTATTTTTAAGCATAAACTCGGGTGGATCAACTGGAAAACCTAAATAGTGACAAAGATAGCAATTCTATTTAAATACTAGACATGGTTAGCAAACAACACAATATTTAAATATCTTGAAACTGTGAACTTTATCATTTCAGACCTGCATTACAAATTGATTTAGTGCTGGAATATTTACTGAAATATTATGTCCAATCTTTATCTTTGAAAATAGGAACATATACTAATAAATATAATATTTTTATATTATAAATTCCTTAAGGGAGAGAGGACGTGTACATGATTCACGTAATAGCGGCGAATCCACAACACTAACCAGACTGCAAGAACTCAAAGTTAAGTGTGGTGTAGCTCGACAAGAACGCTATGCTGGCAGACAAAGAAGAATTGTAAACCAACAAAGAACCGGTGTCGTTAGTCGCCACACGCTGATGGACATAGTCACATACTGAGGGAGAAATCGGAGCACTTATGGACTAATTTGTTCGACGTGCAATGATGGTGATCCGACGACTAAACTAAAACTAAACTAATAAATATCTTTCTATTCAACAATAAAAGAAGAATCTCACAGTGATTCTGACATTCTGTTGCTATTTTGTTGAAGAAAATTGTCTATGAAGATGTGAATATGATTAGACACTTCTTTATAAAATGAGAAGTTAAGACTAAGACAGATAACAGTAACCATTGGTGATAAAATTGTGATTTGTAGCAAAGAACTATGGGATTCTGAATGGGGAATAAGATAAATACTTTAAAATTTAATAAATAAACTTAACTATCGTTTCTAATATAAAAAAAAACATGTGCTGCTACTACTATAATTTATACTTTTATGTCTCGTATTGACGGTATTCATATATGATATTGCAAACTTAAGTATTTCAAGGTGTAAGTCTAGGTTGTGAAAAGAGTTTAATTTAAATTAATATCTTGAGCTGAAAAAATTGCAATGGAAGCAACAGTTTTCAAATACGTTGACTAGATTATCAATAATATATTAAAAGCTATTAATGATAGAAATAGTTTGCCACGTTCATACTTTATTACTTACCAGCGCGCCGAAGAACTTCAAAGTTTTGTCGAAGATTGCTGTAGGTTTGTTTCTCATAATCAGAGATTGTAGCAAACTCTTCTGCAGAGAAAAACTCCTTAATCGATGACGGTATGTCTTCAATATTAATAACAGGACACTGCATAGTTTCTGAATAATTTTCCGAATAGACGTAGATATAAAATCCTGACTCACTTTTCGTGCATTTCATTACAATTTGATATATCAGAGTCCATTTTTTCTGAAGTTTTCCGCGGTAGAAATGTACGATTTACTTTATCAAATCAGATTCACGTAGTTAATTCCGTATGTTTATAAAATAAACATAACTGAATACAAATAAAACATTAATATAATATTAAATTTACATCATCTGTCATTACATTATAGTTGATGCTATCTCTTGCAGATCTCTTTACGTAATGAAAGAATGTATAACAAAATCTCAAAGTTCGTCTGCTGCAAGTCTGCTCAAACCGTTATTTAGCAGACGACAATGCAGATCCAATGCGGCATAGAACCAATCTTTGACCAGATATATGTTCAGCGTCTATAGCAACAACGTATGTCAAATAGTTTCACTTACTCATATTTCTAAGTTATAACTATATTTTCTGTAAGAAATCAATCAAACTTAACTATTTTTAAAAGTACCTTTGAATGATAAATGTTCTCTGTCTAACAATAATGTATTATTGTATAGACAGAAGCATGTGTTTATTGTAAACTCCAATTATAGGTTAAGTTTAAAACTGCACGATAAAAAATGTGGCCACTTAGACGACTTCTGCTAGAAATTGTATCAAATTACAATGGAAGGAACAACAAAAACCAAAATTAGATGCATTATTAAGTCTTATTCTCATTGCTAAATACTTTATGCGCGCATGATAGTCTATGTATTTACAATTTCATTAGTAGATTGGAAATAAACAATAATACTGAATTAATCACTTTGTTTCATATGTTCATTATTATCATGATTCATTATATTATTCATCGATATTTTGTATTATTTGTGCCTATATCGTGGACTACACTAAATGTTTTCTTATCATACAAGTTTAGTTATTAAGAAAATAGCAGAAAATATTACATTCAAGCCCCATTTAAATGTGGAAAAAATATCGTACTGCTAGTAAGCATTTATCTCACAATAGTGCACATAAATTTTGCGAACTAATATCAAATGTATCGTTCTCTTCATGTAGCATGTCCTTTTCATAACGTTGCACTCACTACAACCAGCCTGAACATCTCTCGATCAGTAACCAGTTATCTCGCCTCCTCAATAGCTATATCATTGATATAAACAATTAGTTACACGTTCTATTAATAGTGCAGTCTTGTTTGGAATTACAACTGTTCGGAATACAACGTTACACTAATAGGAATGATGATCTACAAGGGTGAGTTATTTATTGATCGTCTCGTACAACTGGGAACTTCAACCTCCTTAAATAGCTGGATAGATTCAACATCAATTGTTGTGTCTTTATTAAACAGGCGGTCGCCAAGAGACACATACAGTCAGTTTCAATTAGTTTACAAGTGCTCCAATCTCCTCCACAGGATGTTCTTCTGAGTGGAGCAACTAGCAACACCAACTCTGTGTTGACTTACTACTCTTCTTTGACTTCCAGGATAGTGTTCTTCTCTGGTTACATTCCGTTCAACTTTGCAGCCTGTTTATGGTTGCAGATTCACCCTTATTCATTAAATCATTTACAAATCATATCTCTCTTAGGGCATTCAGAATGTAAGCCATGTCCATTTCTCCACTTTCTATAGAAGCACCGCTTGCAAGATACATCTAAACACGGTTTTGAGATGAAGGATAGTCTTCATTGTATCGGGTTTTCCCCATATGGTTCGGTTCCTCTCTACAAAAATGGCTCGCCATCTACCGAAAATATTGTACAAAGGCACAAACTCCATAACTCCGGCAACAATCCTAGAAGTTTCTGGGAAAATGCACTTGTGAACAAAAATGTTCAGTCCTGAAATGAACAGTCAAGACACTAACATGTGTACGCATGGTCAGCTGCTTAACCACTTAGGCCCCCTCCCCCAGTTACATTTACCTGCAAACAATAACAGAAAATCTGACAAAAGAGCAAGAAGAAAACTAAGAAGCAGGTGGTTACTTCAGTTTATCCACAATGATTAATGGATAATGTAGACCAGATAAGAAATTTATGAACTTTATGCTTAAAGTTTAGGTGGACCTACTATCATGGGCATGCGGGTTATGTTATGCAATCGAGGTCATGGTACATTGGGCATTTCCATTCAGGCTCTGTCCTCCGCTGCAACAGCCATCCCAAAGTCCATTTGCTCACCGTACCCATGAGAAGCTTATTAGTATATCAGTTATATGATGACTATCATCATAGCACTCCGGACATGTCCATAGGTGCTCCGATCTCCGCCTCAGCAAATCCAGCAGCGTCCAGCGACCCAACACGCCAGTTCGATGTTGATTAATCAATCTCTTTGCATATTTAGTATGTCGTTCTTTTCGGGCTGCACCAATATTGACACCTATCTCTTTCAATCTGGTCAGCGAGTGGATTCACAGCCCTGAAACTCCTCTGTTCGGAAAGACTCTCTCAATGTGTGAAGAATGTCACTTCGATTCATTGCAGCTCCATCTGATATTGTAGCTAAGCCAGCCAATCTATCAACTCGTTCATTACCACTAACTCCTGCGTGCCCAGGGACAAAAATAAAGGTGATTTCTCTGATCATTGTCTGTACCAGTACCTCCACCCAGTTGCATCTCACCATTCACGATTCGACTTTACGAATCATGCTCATGGAGTCACTGAGTATGAAAACACGAGAGTAATTGTGAGATGTCAACCAGTTCACCACCCAAACCTCCATTGTCAAGCTACTTGTGGTTGTTGCGTAGGCCCCACTGGCCTCTTATTATTTTTCCTCCTGGGCGTGCTGAAAAAACCCACGCACAGCGTTGTTTGCGAATGACTGAACCATCGTTGTAAATAACCACATCTGTATCATTGATGATGTCATTCAAGATGACCTCCACCTCCACGTTTAGCAGTGATAGATGATTTTGTTCGCAGTTTTTCTTAATAGATGTAATAACGGTGAAATCAGTCGGAAATTGAGGCGGCACAGCAATCCATGCCTCTCCTGTTTCAATTCCGGAAGGATCACATATTTTCCTAAGCGTATCTTCCGCCTGACTCAGCCATGATCTGCCTCTCTTGAGTTGACACCATTTCTCCTTAATGAGTTCTTCTTGGAGAGGATGCTCCTTGTTTGCATTGATTCTTAGATATGATCGAACCCTCCAAGTTTCAATTCTGTTAGCAATAGTTGGGAGGTCAAGAAGGAATCGCATTGACACTCCTGGTGTATCTTTGGTGCATTCCAGAATGATGCGCATAGCCTCATTCTGAATTCTTTCCAGTCTCACTGTTTGCGTAGGACTAATTGTTAGGAGAGCGCATGCATATTCTATACATGACAGAACAATACCTTGGTACAAGAGCACAAGAAGGCGTTGCTCAATGTTAGCAGCCGCCATGATTCTCAGTGCGGATAGTGCGTTGCGAGCCTTGGCAATAACTTGGTCGATATGGTCCCTAAAGCATAGACTGCGATCAAATTTTACACTCAAATAACTCATAGATGCTGTTAATATATAGCAGATAATAACAAGATAAAGTGAACTATATTAGCTAATTTATAGGATAGAACACCTATTATTAGATTCATTGAAAAACAGAGACACAAATGGTTTGGCCACTTGGTGAGAATGAACCCCAATACACCAGTTGCAAGAGCGTACAACATGAAAGTGAAATCATCAAGAGGAAGACCAAGAAAAAGATGGGTTGATGAAGTTATAAACATCTTAAAACTCCAAATACCACAGCATATCAAGCGACCGAGCGTGCACTATCTCGTTATTGGTAACTAAACTACGTCATTGCGCTCCGGACAGACTCATATGTGCTCAGTCTCCCCAACAGATATCGAAGAGTATGCATACTGATAGTTCCTGTGGCTCGCTGATTAAACACACTCCGAACCTGCTGCCTTGCTGGTCGGCTGGGGACAGCCAAAGGCTGCCGGAGAGCGAACCCAGTAAACGCTGGTTGAAATCGGACACATCGACGAAGGACAAGCACCAGAGCTCCAAATGGTACTGAGGATGTAACGTATCTCACCCGTTCTTGGTGTTAGGCTGTTTATATATCACAATAATAATAAGCAAAATGGCCGAAAAAGAACGATCGCGAGAGAAACACACTCCTCACTCTGCCCCTGAGGCATCCAATTCTACTTGTACACCGGGTAACTACAAATTGCTTAAATCGCTGGATCGATTCAAGTTTCTTTTACTGTCCTCATCCAACATACAGTCGCAAAGAGACCGAAGAACATCCCCCTTATCCATCTTAAGCTCACCAACAATCGATGCTTTTGATGCAAATCTTTCCGCTCTCTCTTTACCGTGTGCACTATCTTGATCATCAGTTAAACCTGCGACGCCTAACGGCAAAAAGCAGAGAAGGGCAAAAGAAAGAAAGGATACAAGTAATACAGTAAAGTAAATAATTAAATTAATGAACATATGAAACCGCAAAGAATAACCTTATATATGTGGCTTAGCAGTAGTGAGCTCGATCACAACGATCAAAAGCCGGTTCAAATGCCGCGGCGGGCATAGTTTGTTCCCGTGGATTGTTACAAACGGTAAAAAATAGACCTCACCGTTCAGAAAGCAATGGCAAAATACTGAACATATAAGTGGTGCCTAGAATATCAACGACTCGTTCACTGTGCGTGATGGCGATGTCATGTCAAGAGTATGCCACGATTTCCATTTTATCGTACTAAATCTATTGATAAAATATTAGCTAGGAATTATTTCTTGGTGGTTTGAAAAATAACGTTGACACCGTATATTTCAGCCAATCAACTATCTGGAACTAAATATCACGTGGTACTTGTACAAAATGGCGTACAGTTTGAAGTTACCATAGTTTCTTGTAACATTTTGTTTTGTGTTTCATGTGTAAGAATTGAACGCGAATGCAACACACGGATACTGGAATATTGTCTTCTTTCTATCTTTGGTTTTGATGGTATGTCTAATTTACTTGTTAGTCAAAATAATATTGCATGATTCATGTTCAGACCTGAGCATTTATTTTCCTGTCTCGACGTGCTATCCAACAATGACGAAGTCGAATGTGGAGGTGTTGAATGAGGCCAAGACACAGAGAAAGCTTATTATCAATAGAAGAAAGAGGCAATCATCATTTTTCGGACCTATAACAATAAGAAGGCATAGAAGAAAAAAAATGAAAGCTGAAGGGGTGTCTTAGTAGAACACTCCGGGCAGACCCATATAGATGCTCAGTCTCCTCCAACAGATATCGAAGAGTATAGTATGCATACTAATGGTTCCTGTGGCTCGCTGATTAAACACACCTCTCACTCTGCCTCTCAGGCATCCAGTTCGACTTGAACAATGGATAACTCCAAACTGCTTAAATCTCTTGATCGATTCAACATCGATTTTAATGTCATCATCCAACAGACAGTCGCGAAGAGACCGAAGAATATCCCCTTATCCATCTTCAACTCCCTAACAATCAATGCTGTTGATGCAAGCCTGTCCGCTCTCTCATTACCGCAAACACCCACATGCCCAGGACAGTATATCCACGTAAGCCACTGGAGGTTAGAAACTTCTATAGATGACATCCACTCATACCGAAACCTGCCCTTCTGGATCTTGTGAAGCATTGACTGAGAGTCAGATACAACAACTGCCCCAGTAAATGAAGTCCCAGAAATCCAATGGAGGGCAGCAGTAACGGCTTCAACCTCCATCCTCATACTAGAAGTAGTTGTCCTGTATGCCCCACTTCGCTCTGCAACAACCCTACCATGCGCATTAGCCAAGAAACCCAGCCGGATTTCTCACCACGTTGAACCGACCCATCGGTATATACAACAACATCATCATCCCTTGCATTATCTTCTATCAGCTGCTTAACTGCAAGATCAGCCTTCATGTTGCCCCAATCTCTACATTCTTTTCCAAGAGTAAGGATAACGTTGAGATAGTTGGTCATGCTACCATCTGATGGGATCCATTCTTCCCTTTTGGTAGGGTCGCAACCGTAGTCACCTGACCAATTGTTCTCTCAGCCTGGGCCATCCACGACATGCCACGCTTGATTCTCGTGCCCATAACATCATTAGTGATCTTGTGTAGTGGATGTCTCTTATCCGAAGTGACATACCGTCACCACTATTAAAACATCCAAGCATTAACATGGCAGTCAAACGACAACTTATAAACTGCATATTTATTCCAACTCTCTGCTATCAGTGCCAAACATGGCCCCTGACTAAGACACAAGAAAGAAAGATTACAACATGTGAAATGAGATGTCTATGAAAAGCTGTCAACGTTACAAGGATAGAGTGAGAAACGAGAATATCAGAAGCATCGTTGGTACTATACCATGCACACAGTACATCGAGAAGCAAAGAATCAAGTGGTACGTCCATCTAATGAGAATGAAACTACATTTACTACCATCACATGCCTATAATCGACACTCAGGGTGCAGAGCATGAGGCAGGCCAAGAACACGATGGATAGATAACATCTCAGAGTCCCTGCGAAAGCATGGACTGACAACGCAAGCGCAACACACCTGGCATAAGATAGAAAACTAACTCTCCCAACGACGCTTCACGATAAATGTGGTTAAGATAAGATGTGATTGGTACAACCGGTGATATCGAGGGGAGACAAGACAGGAAGACAGAGAACATTTTGGACTGTTTGACTTCATGGCACGGAAGAACGTCGACATCTGAGATGATACTAATGATAGCAAACACCAGGGACAGAGATTTGTGAAGATCCATAATCATCTACGCCAGCCGGCACAGCACCTAATGATGAGTAGTTTTAAATCATGCTCCCATTCCTTGTTAACGTAGCCGCAGAAAAATAATAAGAGTGGTGCAATGATATGGTGCTATTTATAAAACTACAAGAATACTTTGTTATGTAATGACATAAATATGGTAAAATAACGAACAAGATTCATTCAAACACTTGGAAATCAACGGTAAAATGGGACGAAATATCAATCAAGACATTTAGACATAATATCGGGTCAAAAGGCTCATGAGGTCATGGTGGTAACATGAGCCAGGGTTAGCGAGAGGGCGCGCTAACCAAGACCCTGCCCCTAACCTCCACGCGGTGACCCTGGAAACAGACTCTGGTTCTGGTCTGGCTAAGAGGGGCAGGGATCGGGAGAGGAAACTACTGGTAGTGGTAGCAGTGCAATTACGGAAATACGATAAAGATACATACAAATAAAATGCACAATTCTCCTGACCGATGTCCAACAAGATATTGCCCAAGTCCCTGAACGCAAAGAAACAGCAACGAAACGTCTCAGACATGGATGAGAGGTGCATCCAGTGACCAAACGTATGCCCACGTAGGGCGAAGCTCGAAGCCCTGAGGAGAGGGCAAACATTGCCAGCCCGTCGGCAAGAATAAATAAGACAGGACCGTAACGAATGAAAGTCTACCCTCGTGTTGGTGCGAGAGAAGATTGCAGCTGACCCCGCATTGGTAGCCTGGTGCAGATACATGTACTGGGCAAGGTTTGCCGAGCGCAAAGAACAAGTTGCGTTTAGTGCATATCGAAACTACCCGCCCTGGGAAAACCGTGCAAGGTACTGTGCGATTAAAATTAACATCCCCGGAAGAACTGAGGTTGGTGATGCCTAACGGAACTGCCAGCCTTGGAGCAACTGGGCAAGGTTCGATTGCAGTCGTAACTAACATCCCCGGAAAAACTGGGGCGGGTGATGGCGGCGAGCGCAAAATCCTCAGTTACGCTTATAGTGCCCACTGAAACGACCCTCTACATTGCTTGTACTCGGCCCCATGCCAGTGCTTTGAGGTAATTGCAAATTGCCACGCACGATACGCGTCTAGAAAAGGCTGAGAATGTTCCTTCCCCGGATCAAACTCAAAATGTACGGTAAAGCAAGGCCGACAATGTACGGATCAAACAGGAAGCCCGGGTCCTGAACATTGGCGAAGGCCGATACTTTACACGGTGTTTTATACGAGTAAGACGCCGTCCGAGGACAAGCTGACAAGCCCGAGAAATATTTCTCAGTCAGAACGGGTAAAGCAGCGTAACTCACTGTCTTGGCGTAGATCACAAAGCCCAAATATACGGCAAAGTTGATCGAAAAGGCGAGATCCGAAGGATCGTACCTAGGAAAGCTCACCTAGTAAATCAAAAGCTGGCTGAAAACGGACGGGCGGGCCTAGTCACCATGGGCGCACAATCGTCCCGACGTAGATCACTCCGTTTTTGCCAGTGGACCAATTATACATCACAATAAGAATGATCAAATTGGCCGTGAAGAATGTTAGCAGAAGAAGAAGAAGAAGACATAATATCAATCATGTGGTTCCGGGCTTGCAAGGGAGCAAAGAATAGAACCACTGCGACCTACAAGACCGTAGGGGCTACTGATGTAGGACCTAGGAAGCTACCCTAGTCAATAAAAAGCATTGCAGAAATCGGATGTGCTGGCCTCCTACTTGTAGGTGCATAACTGGCACAACATACAATCGCTCTTAGGCTCAGATCACATACAAATCACACAGAGTGGTTAAAAAGTTGTCAATATGGAGCGTTGGAAGAAGAAAATATAATATATGATCATGACGGTAAAATAAAATAGCAAGTAAGCTGAATACATACAAGTAGATAATATGAAAATCAGAAGAACAGAAACATAATGAATATAATTACTTGGGCATAGTCTTCAATAGTTTCAACATAATATGAGAAGAAGAAAAGTTTAAAATCATCATCGAATAGCTTGTCCTGAGCAGAACTTTGCCACCCCAACAGTCCTCCGGAACTTCTCTCTCTCATAGGCCAGATGTCCTGCCTCTGCAGCCGTCGTGTTCAGACCATCAGTTACATCCTGTTCCATCTTCTCTGTGGTCTTCCTCTTCTTCTCTAAGTTTTGAATACTATCAGGATATAAGGTTTATTTAGCTTTACAACATCAGGCATCAAATGGATCATTAGAGAGTACATGTACACAAGAAGGAAAGGGAAGTGTGAGGGACTGACTATCAACAAGACAGACTCAAAAACATTTCCTGTAGGAGAAAAATGAAAACCCTGACCTACATGTGGGGTACCATACACAAGTAGGGGCCTAATTTCAACAAGGGTTCAATGTTAGTTGTTCTTGTCAAAGATCAATTATACAGGGTATTCATGATAATTGCAGCCCGTAAATGGAGCTAATCTGGCATATATGTATGGAAATAGGAAGGTTCAGTTATGACGTAGTATAGGTCAAGGTTGTGTGACGGTGTGTAATTGTAGTGCGGAAAGGGGCGATGAACAAATGTGACGTAGGACGAGCTAGTCAGAACCGGTAGTAAATAAACACAACTCAATTTGTACCTGGCAACTTTCGAATTGTCAATGGGGCTCCAATTATCTTGAACACCCTGTATATCACAATAAGAATGATGAAATTGGTCGCATCAAAGAACAAACATGAAGAAAAAGAAGCTCTACAACACCTGCTAAAATCCAAGTGTCTCCTGTAACACCATGATCACAATTTACAAAACTGTAATAATAAATTGTTCTATATCGATCCAAACCCTGAAGCACAACAAAACAAGATGCAACATTATTACAGACCTTTGAAAACAAGAGTGAGAAGCAATGGAGATAAATCTGTGGTCCCAACAAGGATGAAAATTATGGAGAGTGAGTAGCAATGGAGACAAATCTGTGGTCCCAACAAGGATGAAAATTATGGAGAGTGAGTAGCAATGGAGACAAATCTGTGGTCCCAACAAGGATGAAAATTATGGAGAGTGAGTAGCAATGGAGACAAATCTGTGGTCCCAACAAGGATGAAAATTATGGAGAGTGAGTAGCAATGGAGACAAATCTGTGGTCCCAACAAGGATGAAAATTATGGAGAGTGAGTAGCAATGGAGATAAATCTGTGGTCCCAACAAGGATGAAAATTATGGAGAGTGAGTAGCAATGGAGACAAATCTGGGGTCCCAACAAGGATGAAAATTATGGAGAGTGAGTAGCAATGGAGACAAATCTGTGGTCCCAACAAGGATGAAAATTATGGAGAGTGAGTAGCAATGGAGACAAATCTGTGGTCCCAACAAGGATGAAAATTATGGAGAGTGAGTAGCAATGGAGACAAATCTGTGGTCCCAACAAGGATGAAAATTATGGAGAGTGAGTAGCAATGGAGACAAATCTGTGGTCCCAACAAGGATGAAAATTATGGAGAGTGAGTAGCAATGGAGACAAATCTGTGGTCCCAACAAGGATGAAAATTATGGAGAGTGAGTAGCAATGGAGACAAATCTGTGGTCCCAACAAGGATGAAAATTATGGAGAGTGAGTAGCAATGGAGACAAATCTGTGGTCCCAACAAGGATGAAAATTATGGAGAGTGAGTAGCAATGGAGACAAATCTGTGGTCCCAACAAGGATGAAAATTATGGAGAGTGAGTAGCAATGGAGACAAATCTGTGGTCCCAACAAGGATGAAAATTATGGAGAGTGAGTAGCAATGGAGACAAATCTGTGGTCCCAACAAGGATGAAAATTATGGAGAGTGAGAAACAATGTAGATATTAATAATTTGTTTAAATCATCATTAATTACCGCCATCATGAATGTTGATAGTATACTAGAGTATATTGAAAGAATGCCAGAGAGCCATAATTCACATATACAAAAAAGATAAATGGGCCACGAAACAGACGAAAAAATCGATGGAGAGATAACATTAAAATATAAATAAGAAATACTAGAAGTCAACAACTGGGAAGAATGGATTTAATATTTCTGCTTCTGATAGATCAAGATCTTCTTCTTCTTTACCCTTCATCTCCAAGGAGGCATAGGCCCTCAATCAAGGCCTTGCCAGTTCTCATGTGCTTAGTTGTGGTTTTTATAGTGAAGTATTTTTACAGGGTGGGGTAGCTAATCCCACGCCAAATCTCCACTTTCACTTTATGCAGCATGAGGTAGGTAATAGTTGTTCTATTCTTTATTTCGAATTCGGCCCCTGTAACCTCACAGGTGTCAGATTTGTATTGTCTGTCATCTTTGACTCTTTATCTGACAGGAGAGATGTGTAGGTGCATTACTGAGATTCTCACTGTCTATGTTGCGATCAGATCTCAAATCAGGCATGTATGCACCTACACTTCTACTTATGCCAGAGTAGCTCTTCTTTGATCCCTACCCACTTAGTCATACAGTAGTCTGTTACCAGTGCCACCCGTGGAGGTGGGGTGGGCTCTTGGTTAGTGCCAGCTCACTGACCCTGGTGCTACTTATATCCATACATTGTTGCGCTTGCGGCCCTGATAGGTAAAGATACTGCTCTGGAAATCTTCTGTAGGGTCCCCCACCTAATTCTATAATTAAGCCCTGTAAACTCAGGAGATCCATTCTTTGTTGATATCCAGAACTATGTTAACAAGATGAGAGGCCGCCGAGTGGTTACCAGGGCCCAAATTTGGGGTGTAAAGAATAGAACCACTGTTACCTGCCACGCATGTCGTAAGAGGCGATTAAGGAGGATCGGCTGAAATCGGATGCATGTATCCGCTAGGGAATGCTAACCTGAAACACATGCTTTGCAGAAAACGGATGGACCAGGCCGTAAGACGCATAACATGGCGCAATGACCTCTCACAATAAGGAATGGGATAACGAATTCTACGGTCGCCAATCTGCCTCGGAGATTTAGCCACGAAGTAAGAATGTCAGACCTACCATCACGAGGGTGGCCAAAACTTACTGCGGAAGAGGTCGGCACAAACGGGAAGCAGAAATCATAGGAATTATATCCTACAGAACTGCCCCAGTATGCAGACTTGAGAAGAAAGAGGTGGCCCACTTACATTAGTGTTCAAGACAAACTGTATGGCGTGGCTGATAATCTGAGGCAGACGGCTGCCTTTATTAGAGAATCCAAAACCCCAATGTAGTGAGAACGCAGAAGACAAACTGTATGGTGCCTGATAATCTGAGGCAGACGGCTGCCTTTATTAGAGAATCCGAAACCCCAATCTAGTGAGAATGCAGAAGATGAGAGACGGTTAGTGCACTCACTTGCTTTGTAGGTAGGTGTTCCCATGATCAAATCCCCAGTTAGAGGGGACATTTGTTCTTCTCTACTGCTCTCAGGTTGACCCAGCCTAATTAGGGTAATATAGAAACACTGGGAAGTAAAAGTGGCTGGTGTGATGTCAACCACATCATTGTATGTGGTTGATCAAAGTAAAATATGACAATACCATATGTTGAATGAGATCAAAACAGATAATTCTTATCATCAATATAAGAAAGAGACTGTCATCATTTTTCTAGCACATGATGAGGAGGTCAGGTTTAGAACACATTGTGACAACCGTAAAATCCTGGGTAGACGAGACAGAGAGAAAATTTTGGATAGCCTGACTTCATGGCACGGTAGGACGTCAACATATGAGTTGATAGTAAACACCAAAGATATATATTTGTGGAGATCCATGATCGCCTATGCCAGCCGGCACGGCACCTGATGATGATGATGACCATATACCACATAGTATGAAAACATGTTCTGGACTTACTTTACTTATGTTAATAAAGTGTATCAAAAATTTGATATGATGGAATTTCTTGACAAAGACTGCACTATAACAGCCTATTTAGAAAAGATTAGTCTTGCAAGCATTACTCCCTACTGTTAAAGTTATTTGACTCAGTTTCCTTTTTTTACCCACAGAAGTAAAAATGGAGTCAAAACTAAGAAAGGACTGCCAGACACTACTCAGACAGCTTCAGACATCCCAACAACTACTCAATAATGAGATAGACGGACATCTTAAACTTGGTCAAACTGTTTCTGAGAAAATAAATTTCTTAGATGACGATGGCAACAGTTTGTCAAAATCAGCATACGCTCGTAACAAATTACTTAATACTGTGAAATATTTATCTGAGGGTGATGACAAGATGACAGTTACAGGTTCCTGCAGAAATGATTTAATAAAAAATAAAGAAAATATTGATTACAAAAACACAGAAGGTGCTACGTTGCAGGAAAATACAGAAGACATATATGGTCCAACCAAACCGTCCTCTCATTTGGACGATAGAGTTAATTTAATGTCCGTACCACAGACTAAACAGACTGAGAGTTACAAGAAACATTCAACAGTAAATGATGATAATGATGCAGTTATATCTTCTTCATGGCAACCAGCAACCCCCAATACTCAACATCGACGGAATATCATCGATCGTCATACTCATGTACCCACCAAACTTAATGCAGATGAGTTGATAGATTTGAACAAAGAGAGAAGACTGAACTTTAGTTACTCTCAGGTAAATCCTGATGATGATGATGATGACATCATTCCGCACCTAAGTTCAGAAAATAATCCAGGCAATCCGTCATGTAACAAGCTCAAAGGTCGAGGGAAAGTTGGGAAAACTAGTGAACAGGCGAGTCTTCATTCAATTAGTTCAAGATGCCATGCTAATGATACAGATGGAGAATATCATCATCAAACACAATCTAAAACTTCTGATAAATTCAAACATTGTGCCAACAATCTACAACATACTTTCAAAGTGCACTTAGAGGATGATGGAAATAATCGTAAATTAAATAACTTCATCAGAGACACTACTATCAAACCAAAGTCACTGCTGAACTCGTCTACTTATAGTCTACACAATCTTAATGCCAGTCGGAAGGTGAATGATACATAAGTTAGATCATACATAGGTTTAGTTATTTCATTTTTCTAAGAAGTCTGAATTTGTTACAGAATATTTACCAGTCTGATGCTGGGGCCCTCAAGGGAAGTAAAGAATAATACCTCTGCGACCTACAATGCATGTTGTAAGAGGCGATTGATGTAGGCCCTAGGGATGCTACCCTAGTTAAAAAAAAATCAGCGCAGAAATCAGATGTGCTGGCCTACTTGTAGGCGCATAACTGGCACAACATACAATCTCTCTTAGGCTCAGATCACATAGAAATCACACAGAGTGGTTGACAGGTGATCGATATGGAGCGTCAAGAAGAAGAAACCTAACTTTTGCTGTGCTTCCACTTTTGCTGCTAAACATCGCAGGGAGGAATAGTTGGTAATCCAGAGCCTGATGGGTGGCACTCATTATAGTCATTCCATGTGGCTGTAATATGTCTCTTCTTCTTCTTCTTACGCTCCATATCGACCACTTGTTAACCACTCTTTGTGATATGCATCTGATGTGAGCCTAAGAGCGATTTTACATTGGCCCAGTTATGTGCCTACAAATAGGCCAGCACATCTGATTTCTGTGATAATGTTTAATTACTAGGTAGCTTCCTATGCCTCTTCCTCAGTCGCCTCTTACAACATGCTTGTAGGTCGCAGTGTTACTATTCTTTGCTCCCCTTGCAAGCTCTGGCAACACACAGGCAAATATGCCTCTAATGTCATTGATCCACTTTCTTCTTGGGTGCCCTCATGCTTTGGACTGAGAACTGCAGTGGTACAATACATAGTCAGGTATTTGATGTCTCTGCATTCTGTTGAGATGTCCAAATCACTTGATTTTTTATTTCTCAATGAATGTGGCACACAGTGTTATTAACAATTCTACAGCCATTAAATGTTCTTGTTCCCAGTGGATACATATGGCTTCAACTGTTGCACTCCCACTACTAATGCTTTTGCTCTTACTACTGCGAAGATGAATATATGTGAATTATTGACCTTCATAGTGATTCAGTCCATTGCCCTGTGGCTTGCTGGTTAAACACACTCCTCACTCTGCCCCTCAGGCATCCAGTGCTACTTGTACAATTGTTAACTGCTTAAATCGTCAGATCGAATCAACATCTATTTCCTTTCGCTCGCTTGAAATATTGTTTATATATTCAATGTTGTCTCTTGTATAAACTTCACTGTCTTTTGTAGCTCACACAGAGGTCTGTGTAGTTTTATGTCGAGTGTTGTTTCATTAGACCAGTGAGTTTGCCTCAGTGTATCATATTCGGGGCAGTCTTGAAGTATGTGCTCTGCAGTCTGGTTTGCCTGTCCACATGTACACATGGCTGAATTGCCAATCTTGAATTTTGTATACATGTGGCTGCGGAGTCGATTGTATCCTGTTCTAAGGCTCAGAATGACTTGTTCCAATCTGCTCATATTATAGTAATCATCTTTTGTTGGTATTTGTGGCTTTCTCATTGATTTAATCATCCTTCTCTTTTGGTGGTAGATAACTGGCACATCCAGTTACTCTTCTGCAGCACCTTCATTGGCCAGTCGGTCTGCTGTTTTATTTTCTGTTATTCCACAGTGAGAGGGTATCCACTGCAAGACGACCCTGTACTGCTTGGACAGTTTAGACAGTAGGGTCTGTAGACCTGGAAATTTAAACATCTATTTGAATGTCTTCATCCAACAGGCAGTTGCGAAGAGGCCGAAGAACATCCCCCTTATCCATCTTCAACTCTCCCACAATCGATGCTGTTAAAAATGTTAATAATGAACACAAACAACATATCTGCCTATACTCATAACATTTCTTTATAAATTATAAATCTATAAATTATTGAATGATTATTTATTTTTCAGAACAGCTCTGGAGTTAGGTTTGACACATCGAGAAACACGCAGGAATCTTTCCCTGACCAGCGCCTACTTGGTTATGATTGGATCGCTGCCTTGTTGGACAACGAATCAGAGCAAATGAACCAATCAGAAAGCTTCTTTAATGAGTTGAGAGAATTCAGAAAAGCGTACAAAGATGAATGTAGTAACCAGTTTTACATGGAGTAAGTACTCACTATCATCCTGTGCACACATGTTAGTATCATTGTTAGTATCTTGTTAATGTGCCAGGTATAATCTAAAAAATTGAAGAGAGTCTCTGGGCTGCGAAGTAAGGTTTTCGACTTTTGTTACAAAGATATGCGGTTCGTTCCCCGGTTATATTTTTCAGGAGATAACGGATCTCAGTTTACGCGACATTGAATTCTTGGTCCAATTGAAGACGAATGATAAAATGAAGGTCCCATATTCAAGTTGAGTATACAAAGAAACTTTGGCAGTTGAAAATCAATAAAGAAGTGAAAATTCCTAAAAATATTAAAATAAAATTCAGAAAAAATGTCTTCTTCTTCACCTTTCAACTCTCAGCGAGACACAGGTCTTCAACAAACTTCTTCCAGCTCTTCAACCCCAGGATAAGGTCTTCAACCTTGTTCCATCCTTCAACAGCGCACAGGTCTTCAACAAACTTCTTCCATCTCTTTCAACTCTCAGCAGAGCACAGGTCTTCAACAAACTTCTTCCAGCTCTTTCAACTCCCAGCGGAGCACAGGTCTTCAACAAACTTCAGCTCTTCAACTCCAGCGACACAGGTCTTCACAAACTTGTTCCATCTCTTTCAACTCCCAGCGGAGCACAGGTCTTCAACAAACTTCTTCTTCATCTTTCAACTCTCAGCGGAGCACAGGTCTTCAACAAACTTCTTCCATCTCTTCAACTCCCAGCGACACAGGTCTTCAACAAACTTCTTCCAGCTCTTCAACCCCAGCGAGCACAGGTCTTCAACAAACTTGTTCCATCTTTTTCAACTCCCAGCGGACACAGGTCTTCAACAAACTTCTTCTCATCTTTCAACTCAGCGGAGCACAGGTCTTCAACAAACTTCTTCCATCTCTTTCAACTCCCAGCGGAGCACAGGTCTTCAACAAACTTCTTCTTCATCTTTCAACTCTCAGCGGAGACAGGTCTTCAACAAACTTCTTCCATCTCTTTAACTCCCAGCGAACCAGGTCTTCAACAAACTCTCTTCATCTTTCAACTCTCAGCGGAGCACAGGTCTTCAACAAACTTCTTCCATCTCTTTCAACTCTCAGCGGAGCACAGGTCTTCAACAAACTTCTTCCATCTCTTTCAACTCTCAGCGGAGCACAGGTCTTCAACAAACTTCTTCCATCTCTTTCAACTCCCAGCGGAGCACAGGTCTTCAACAAACTTCTTCCAGCTCTTTCAACTCCCAGCGGAGCACAGGTCTTCAACAAACTTCTTCCAGCTCTTTCAACTCCCAGCGGAGCACAGGTCTTCAACAAACTTCTTCCAGCTCTTTCAACTCCCAGCGGAGCACAGGTCTTCAACAAACTTCTTCCAGCTCTTTCAACTCCCAGCGGAGCACAGGTCTTCAACAAACTTCTTCCAGCTCTTTCAACTCCCAGCGGAGCACAGGTCTTCAACAAACTTCTTCCAACTCTTTCAACTCCCAGCGGAGCACAGGTCTTCAACAAACTTCTTCCATCTCTTTCAACTCCCAGCGGAGCACAGGTCTTCAACAAACTTCTTCCATCTCTTTCAACTCCCAGCGGAGCACAGGTCTTCAACAAACTTCTTCCAGCTCTTTCAACTCCCAGCGGAGCACAGGTCTTCAACAAACTTGTTCCATCTCTTTCAACTCCCAGCGGAGCACAGGTCTTCAACAAACTTCTTCTTCATCTTTCAACTCTCAGCGGAGCACAGGTCTTCAACAAACTTCTTCCATCTCTTTCAACTCCCAGCGGAGCACAGGTCTTCAACAAACTTCTTCTTCATCTTTCAACTCTCAGCGGAGCACAGGTCTTCAACAAACTTCTTCCATCTCTTTTAACTCCCAGCGGAGCACAGGTCTTCAACAAACTTCTTCTTCATCTTTCAACTCTCAGCGGAGCACAGGTCTTCAACAAACTTCTTCCATCTCTTTCAACTCTCAGCGGAGCACAGGTCTTCAACAAACTTCTTCCATCTCTTTCAACTCTCAGCGGAGCACAGGTCTTCAACAAACTTCTTCCATCTCTTTCAACTCCCAGCGGAGCACAGGTCTTCAACAAACTTCTTCCAGCTCTTTCAACTCCCAGCGGAGCACAGGTCTTCAACAAACTTCTTCCAGCTCTTTCAACTCCCAGCGGAGCACAGGTCTTCAACAAACTTCTTCCAGCTCTTTCAACTCCCAGCGGAGCACAGGTCTTCAACAAACTTCTTCCAACTCTTTCAACTCCCAGCGGAGCACAGGTCTTCAACAAACTTCTTCCATCTCTTTCAACTCCCAGCGGAGCACAGGTCTTCAACAAACTTCTTCCAGCTCTTTCAACTCCCAGCGGAGCACAGGTCTTCAACAAACTTCTTCCATCTCTTTCAACTCCCAGCGGAGCACAGGTCTTCAACAAACTTCTTCCAGCTCTTTCAACTCCCAGCGGAGCACAGGTCTTCAACAAACTTCTTCCATCTCTTTCAACTCCCAGCGGAGCACAGGTCTTCAACAAACTTCTTCCAACTCTTTCAACTCCCAGCGAGCACAGGTCTTCAACAAACTTCTTCCAGCTCTTCCTCTCTCTTGCCATCTCTTCCAACTCTTTCAACTCCCAGCGGAGCACAGGTCTTCAACAAACTTCTTCCAACTCTTCCTCTCTCTTGCCATCCCTTCCAACTCTTTTCATGTTTTACCAATCCTTTTAATATCAGTCTCTAGCTCTCTTCTCCAGGTATGTCTTTCCCTACTCCTCTTTCCCTGTGGATTCCAAAACAGTGCCTGTCTTGCAATGCTTCTGGTCAGTTTCTCAATGTATGTCCTATCCATTGCCAGTGTCTAGTTTTTTCTCTGAGTTCCTCGGTTGTAATCTTATCATACCATCTCAGTCCTCTAAAAAAAAAATTATAAAAAAAAATTTCACCATCTTAAAAATTACTTTAAGGGCCCTTGCCTGTGCTACTGAGTATGCACTGTTGTTGGAATCTTCCTGTGTAATAATGAGATTAGAGTACACATGGTTATTCACTGAAGTGCAATGATGATGGTCCTATCAATCAATCAAAAATTGAAGTTTCATAGAGGCAGCAGAACATATGGTTGTTTTATATGTTATGTTATGCGATCAACGTCATGACACATTGGGTATTCCTATTCGTGCTCTGTCCTCCGTTGCAGCAGCCATCCTGAAGTCCATTTGCTCACAGTACCCATGAGAAGTTGATTAGTATATCTTCTCTCTCCACCACGAAGACGACACTGTCTGGCATGTCCAAACTTGTACGCATGAGAAGTTGATTACTATATCTTCTCTCTCTACCACGAAGACAACACTGTCTGGCATGTCCAAACTTGTACCCATGAGAAGTTGATTAGTATATCTTCTCTCTCCACCACGAAGACGACACTGTCTGGCATGTCCAAACTTGTACCCATGAGAAGTTGATTAGTATATCTTCTCTCTCTACACGAAGACGACACTGTCTGGCATGTCCAAACTTAACGCCTAATTCTTGAACTTGTTCCAGTGTCTGAGACTTGCCCATGTCACATAATTAAGAGCGTACCGCATTTATGATATCGACTCTGTCCATACTTCTGCCCGCTTGAGTTGGGGCATTGTTTGCAAGAAAGTCAGCACGCTCGTTACCCTGCACTCCAGCATGTCCAGGCATGTTGTTTCAAATACTATAATAGACTATACTGTTCATATATCTCACAGAGGACCTCATACACTTGTGGACTTTGAACCGGAACCAGTTGCTGAAGTTCTTAGGGATCCAAGTAAGTTATGAGCATATCATCTTCATCACCATCATCATCATCACCATCATCATCATCACCATCATCATCAAGGTAGACTCGAGTTGAGTGTTTATTTATTAGATCCATAAATGTGAAAGTCTAAAAGCAAAGAAAGCTGAACTAGAAAAAGAATCATTGTCTCAGGGCTGAACAAATATTATCTTTATAGTAGGATTCATGTTACAGTAGTAGGCCTTTGCTTGTGTGTTACCAGGTCTGCAAGGGAGCAAAGAATAGTAACACTGTGACTTACAAGGCATGTCATAAGAGGCAACTGAGGTAGGGAAACTACCCTAGTAAATAAAAAGCCTTGCAGAAATCAGATGTGCTGGCCTACTTGTAGGTGCATAACTGGTACAACGAACAATCACTCTTTGTCTCAGATCACATAGAAATCACAAAGAGTGGTTTAATAAGTGGTCGAGTAGCGTTCGAAGAAGAAGAAGAAGAATATCAGATGGGAGATATAATAAAAGGGAAATAAAACAAACAACTACAATAGATTTAAGAGTTATGTCACTTGTAAACAAGGATCTTCTTCTTTGAACGCTCCATATTGATCATTTGTTAACCACTCTGTGTGATTTGTATGTGATGTGAGCCTAAGAGTGATTGTACATTGTGCCAGTTATGCACCTAAAGTAGGCCAGCACATCCGATTGCTGCAATGTTTTTTATTTACTAGTGTAGCTTCCCTAGGTCCTACAACAGTAACCTCTTGCTGTTTAACAAGTATCAAATAGGCCCATCTGACATATGTACATGTGGCACCAGCAAGATGACAGAGACACACATACTGCAAGAATGTCCAACATACATGGAACAGAGAGAAAACACATGGCCAATCCCCATATCAGTCCAAGACAACGAGATGTACATGGACTCCGGTTGACCACTAACTACTTTAAAAGTATACAAAGCCCGTCTGCCCAGCGTGTTCGTAACGCTTGGACTACGGGTGACTATCCCTCTGTGTGTGCGGGTTCAATTCCGCAGGATGACAGAAAAAGCCACAGATTCCCCAGATTTATGGTGTTCGTGGCACCGAACCGAAGGGTTACGATGTCCATGGCAACGAGCCGAAGAGCTGAAAAGCTCAAGTGCTTCTGGATCGGAAAAAAAATATAAAAAAAATATACAAATCGATGTCTGAAAACGTTGGAAGAAGAAGTAACCTCTTGCGACATGCCTTGTAGGTTGCAGTGGTACAATTCTTTGCTTCCCTTCCAGGCCCCGGCACCACACAGGCGAAACAAAGAACTAAAAATGATGTATTGACTTCATTGCACCATGTTTACATATATGGCTATACTTGTAATTTAGATTGCCAAGTAAAATATCAGAGTTGTCTCTAGTCCAACTGTGTACTCTGTGCATGCTGGAATTTTAGTACAAACTCAGGGATTCAACCTCAAACTCAGGAATTTCCGCGGCATGTGTTCATTAGCTTGGTCTGGGAAATCAGCCCAATACAACATTAGAGCCAAGATTAATATATGCCGCAGCTGTGTGCTATCAACTTTACTATATGGATCAGAATGTTGGAGAATGACAGAACAAGATATGTCCAAACTATCCACCTTTCATTCAACTTGTCTGTGAAAGATCTTATGCATGTTCTACTCAAATACTATCTCTAACCAAGAACTGCTTACACAGTGTCAACAAGAGAATATGAACATCATCATACAAATACTATCTCTAACCAAGAACTGCTTACACAGTGTCAACAAGAGAATATGAGCACCATCATACAAATACTATCTCTAACCAAGAACTGCTTACACAGTGTCAACAAGAGAATATGAACATCATCATACAAATACTATCTCTAACCAAGAACTGCTTACACAGTGTCAACAAGAGAATATGAACATCATCATACAAATACTATCTCTAACCAAGAACTGCTTACACAGTGTCAACAAGAGAATATGAACACCATCATCCAAAAGAAAAGCTGGAGATGGATTGGACATGTGATATGAATGGAGACTAACTTTGTCATGAAAACTGCACTGAGATGAACACCAGAGGTTAGACACAAATCCGGAAGACACAAAATGAACTGGAGGAGAATAGTAGAACAAGAATTGAGAAAAAAAATGAATCAAAGCTGGAACACAATACAGCAGATGGCCAAGAATAGAAAATAATGGTGTGCATGTTGCTGCCCTAATCGTCAGGGTAGTGAGAGGAGAGTGAGAGTGGTCACACTAGCGTAGCATGTTATCAACTTTGCTTTAGTAGACGCCCATCATAATGTTGATAATTTTGAGATGCATATTTCACTGATTATTGTCCGCAGAGGTACAACCTTATATTGTGAATGAGCGACTGTTTACAGAAGCACTTCAGTCCGGTTTGATCAATTATGAAAATGAAGATAGTCCAACAAACAAGGGAAGTAAGAAGAAACCTACAGCAGACAATCCTAGATTTGTTCGGTGAGTTGCTTCCTCTTCTTCTATATTGACCCTGAAAAGAGTGTTTAACACATTGTGCCAGAGCAAGGTTGTGCTTTCAGTCCGACACATTTGTTTTCAGCGTGTCATTTTTTGAAAGTGTATACACGCTGATGGTTCTAGTAGCTCATTGGTTGTGTGCACACACTGAATTCAACCTTGTAGGTCACAATTTCTACTACATTGTATTTGAAACTTTTGGAGTCTCAGGACAGCACATTCAACAATATCTGTGTTGATATCTAACATGCCATTATTGAATGTCTTTAAAATATTGTTCTTGTAAATTATGTATTGTTCTCACCATAGCCACCCCTGAGACTAGTCTTTCGCTTCTACCAGCCAGGAAACCCTGCGATTGTTCTTGTAAATTATGTATTGTTCTCACCATAGCCACCCCTGAGACCAGTCTTTCGCTTCTACCAGCCAGGAAACCCTGCATGACCAAGAACAGTAGAGTCATATAAATGTACCAAGTTTTGAGACCTTGATATATGTTACCTTCTCATCCCAGAGACACTGATGAGGATGCTATCCATGCCTTTTTTGTTATAGATTTCTTTCTTCTGAATATTGTCTGTACTGTGTTCTATCCTCTCTTTTATGTTGTCACTGTCAGTAAAGCACATAACAAGATGTTTTGTCAATACAAATTGGCCTGGCATATAAAGAGATATGTTATCAGTTATAAAATGCAACCTGCTGCCTTGCAGGTCGGCTGGGGACAGTCAAAGGCTGACGGAGAGCAAACCCAGTAAACACTGGTTGAAATCGGACACTTCACCGAAGGACAGGCACCAGAGCTCCAAATAGTGCTGAAGATGTACGTAGAAAAACGGTTCTTGGCTCAGGCTATTTATATATCACAATAGGAATGATCAAAATGGCCACAAAGAACGAGCGCAAGATAAAAGAGAGAGAGTTATACAATAACAACTGATAACAAACATCTTAACCATATTTGATCAACATAAACAGTTATGTGAAAACTTATCATCCTTCCATACATCCTGCCTAAGGACAATTTTCAGAATTATTTGAAACTATCATTACAGTACTTTGTTCTCATTCCTCAGAGTATGTTTGGAGGGTGTATAGGGCAGAGAAATAAAGGTTGCAGGCCAGGAGCAGTCGCCACCACATGTGCAAGTCATCAGTTTTATTTTCATCTCAGCAGAACAACTTTTGACCGTACCTTGGATTTGAACACAGAACGTTTCTGTGAGGAAACAATATCACTGCTACTACCCATTCTGCCAGCAGATCTCTGTCAGAATTGTGTGAACTAACAAAACCAGCAATCAAGAACTCTCTGAACTAACAGAAGAACATGTATACAAGCATTGGATGAAGGTCACGTTCTTAGAAGAGACCAGGACAGAACTTCCATATTATTGTACTGGAAATACTATCTCTAACTAAGAACTGCTTACACAGTGTCAACAAGAACTGCTTACACAATGTCAACAAGAACTGCTTACACAGTGTCAACAAGAGAATATGAGCACCATCATACAAATACTATCTCTAACCAAGAACTGCTTACACAGTGTCAACAAGAGAATATGAGCACCATCATACAAATACTATCTCTAACCAAGAACTGCTTACACAGTGTCAACAAGAACTGCTTACACAGTGTCAACAAGAACTGCTTACACAGTGTCAACAAGAACTGCTTACACAGTGTCAACAAGAGAATATGAACCCTATCATACAAAAGAAATACTGGAGATGGATCAGACATGTGATGCGCACAGAGACTAACTTTTTCACAAAATCTGTGTTTAGATGGACACCAGAAGGCAGTGGCGGCTCGTCATTAAGGGCTAGTGGGGCCGGGCCCCACCATAATAATGTGTAACGTGTATTTATTATTGTATAAATTAAAATATAACCTAATCCAATACCATGATTTTCCACACATAAATGTGTCTGGCCCCACCAACAAAAATTAGCACGAGCTGCCACTGCCAGAAGGTAAACAAAAACATGGAAGACCTAAAACAACCTGGAGGAGAACAGTAGAACAAGAACTGAAGAAATGAATCACAGCTGGAATACAATACACAGAACATCCACTAACAGAAGAATTGTGTGCATTCGTTGCTGCCCTAAATGCCAGTGCCCTAAGTGATGGGAGACACTGATAAAAAGGAAAGCTAACTTTCACGCAAAAATCAGTCAGAAGTGCCATACAAGTCGCCCTGACTATGCCTAAATTGATAACGGACGAACACAAGAAAAGAATAAGAAAAAAGTATTCAAACTAATAAGAATATTTCATTCAGACTTGTATTAAATATGGCAAATCATTTGTTATATACATTATTTTCAGTGTCAGTATTCCAAGATCAACCCTTCAGACTCCACATCGAATGAAACCACATCGCAGAAGAAGCTTTGATTCGAGTAATTCATGTTCTCTCATGGACGTAAGTACCAACTTCATCTAACATCAACAACTTGGGACTGTTAGTTAAAAGTTATCAATAGTTGACACATAAACATATCTGTTTAAAGTCTCTTTTGTCCATGTTTTGCGGGGCTGAAAAGGGAGCAAAGAATAGTAACACTGCAACCTACAAGGCATGTCGTAAGGCGACTGAGGTCGGAATCTAGGAAAGCTACCCTGGTAAATAAAAAGCGTTGCAAAAATCAGATGTGCTAGCCCACTTGTAGGTGAATAACTGGCACAACGTACAATCGCTCTTAGGCTCAGAGTACAAACAAATCACAAAGAGTGGTTAACAAGTGGTCGATATGGAGCGTTAGAAGAAGAAGAAAGTCTCCTTGACTGCAGCTGTAATTTCAGCCATCATGTGCAACCAATTCTTGTTCTTTTGGATGGGTTAACTTTTTGAGCTTTCGTTGTGAGGTTATCATGTTTTGAACTGCTTTTTTCCCAAGTTATCTTTGACCTCTCTTCTCTTGTGGGTGTAGCTCTCTGTGCTGTCTAGAAGTATTACTTATCTTTATACAAGTACCTCTCTCTCACACACTAACCCAACCTATACTTATCTAATGATATTTCAGCATTGCCTGCTTGGCTGGGAGAATGCACTACCATCTATGATACCGACTGCCAAATCCTTAGATCTGCATACAGCAGCTGGAACTCGTAGTGATTATCAGACAACTGTAAGTATTGTAACTCTTACAAATCTGTGGGTTTTTTGGTTATGTATACCACATTAATATAAAGAAGAGCTGGAGGAAGCTGCAGGAGATAGCTAGAGATAGGAAGACTTGGCATTAGTTGGTTGAGGGCCTATGCCCCAAACCCCGGGTAAAAGGCAAAGAGAGAGAGATACCACATTGGATACTGTTTGTTTTTCCATGTCTAGTTTTTCACAAATTTGTTTCGTTTTTATTCACATATTGAGATGCTTGAAGAAAGCAGTAAATAAAACAAGAGACCATATAAGAAATGAGGAAATTAGAAAAACAGTCGGAACAACACCTGTTGTTAGATTCTTTGAAAAACAGAGACTCAAATGGTTTGACCGCTTGGTGAGAATGAACCCGAATACACCAGTTGCAAGAGCGCACAACCTGATAATGGAGTCATCACAAAGAAGGGGCAGACCAAGAAAAGATGGATTGATAGAGTTACAGACATCTTAAAACTCCACAATACCACAGCATATCAAGTGACTGAGCGTGCGCTATCTCAAAAACCGATCATCAGTTAAACCTGCTACACCTAGCTGCAGAAAACAGAAGGACAAAGGAATGAAAGAAAGTCACATACTTTAATTTTAGGCATCTATTGTCTGATTGTACAGGGTGTTCAAGATAATTGCAGCCCCATTGACAATTCAAAAGTTGCCAGGTACAAATTGAGTTGTCTTTATTTACTATTTAAACCGGTTCTGACTAGCTTGTCCTACGTTACATTTGTTCATCGCCCTTTCCGCACTACAATTACACACCGTCACACAACCTTGACCTATATACGTCATAACTGAACCTTTTCATTTCCATACATATATGCCAGATTAGCTCCATTCACGTGCTGCTTTTAAGTTGAACACCCTGTATATATTATATCTAGCGTATAGGAAGTCTGAATTTCTTCACTTCTGTTGTATCCTTTGCTTGATCGCACTTCTCGGTAACATTAGACCGAATAGCTTAGCCGACAAATCGGAAATTCCTGTTAGATGGGGGTTGGTTTTTGTATTTGTTTGATAGAACACTATGTGCTTTGTTTTGCAATTTTACTCAATTCTATGCGGTCATGATTATTTATTGGTGAAAAATGTTAATAATACTGATATTCCTTAGCTTTAAACTTAACTTGTTGCATAATATAACTTTGATTTAGCATGCTGTGCTGTTTTTAAAATGAAATAGTCTGTATACAGCAACACTGGAATGCGAGGATCACGTGACAGTTTTGGTCTTAATTTCCTAGAAGTTTTACCTGAGTCCGCCGTCCGTATGTTTATTGGAAGCCGCAGCTTGAGAAAAGTATTTTTGTCAAAATGTCACTGTATTTTGTTTTTGTACTTTGTACACAGCAGCAATTAAATTTGTATGTTTGTTGTCATGGTTTATAAATTTTTCTTCTTCAATCCTACAGACACTGGCTGAAGCTGAAAGGCTAGCCTTAACTTCTAGCCATGCACAGTGGCCATTTGAAAAGCCCAACCCCCGTCTTCAGCTGTTTCCTTTATGGAAAAAACACTATATGGATTCGGCCAGCAACATGTCTATACCTGCAGCATCCAGTACTAACAGCTCCATTAGCAGAACTTTAGATGGAGAAACTATCAAGAGATCCACAGACAAACTCCTTAATTCAGCATATTTAACTATGTATGAGATGGAGAGATTGAAAGAGGAGAGGAGACTAGAGAGTTTGATGAGAGGAAGAGAAAAGATAAAATAAGTTATGTACTTCATATTTTAGCATACTCCTCATTTTTGATGATTTTCTTATACACAAATTAGCAACTAGAAACTGCAACAGTATAAATACACTAAACAGAAAAGCACAGGCCACAGTCTTCAGTCTTAGAATTGAACACTGCGGTCTCAGAGCACACCTCCGTAGAATGGGTCTCAGGGACTTGGCTGTCTGCAGCTGTGGAGCACCTAAGCAGTCCCCAGAGCACATCTTGCAAGACTGTCCCAGCTTGAGCAGTGTGAGAATGGAGATATGGCCAACAGAAACAACCCTACAAGACAAACTATGGGGGACCAGTGAAGACCTCAAACGCACCGCCCTGTTTATGACACATACCAGAGTAGTCGCATAGCAGAAGTTGATCGCAGAAGAAGCAACTAGAATCAAAATTGTAACTACCTGCTTCCAGTGATGTCAGTGATTATTGATGTTGTAGTATACATTGATGACTCAGTGATTTGAGTTACTCCTTCAGGACCAAACGCTACACTAAAGGGCGTTTTGTATTCTAAGAATAAATTTCCCCTGGTCCACTAAGAGTTAAGGTGATCACCCTGCTTGTGATGATGTCAGTGATTATGCAATTTCAAACAGTCGTTTCCATAGTGATATTGACCAGTTTCCTTTTTATAATTTTCTTGCATGCCATGAGGTTTATCTGTCCAGTAATGCTGCCTTCAATATCAGAACTTCAAGAACTAACTGGTCTGGGGGATATACATAAAGAAATATGAAAAAGAGGATGGACTGAGCATGCGCCCAGGATAAGAAAAACGAAGGTGGTCAAGACACCCATTGCAGTGAACATCACAGGGACAGCAGGAAAAATGAAGGTGGTAAAGACACCCATTGCAGTGAACATCACAGGGACAGCGGGAAAAATGAAGGTGGTAAAGACACCCATTGCAGTGAACATCACAGGGACAGCGGGAAAAAATGAAGACCTAGGGGCACATGAGGGTGAACTTTTGAAGCAGAGTTGAAAGACATGCATAGGACTAGGTTTGAGCTGGAAAGCAAGGGACACAATCAAATTTAGTAGCAAGTTTTGTTCTGTCATATCAGCTCGCTCTTGGGCATGATGTGGACTGTTAGTGATTTTTACTATCTATCATCTGCCTTCACCTCTAGGGAGGCATAGGTCTGCAACCAAGGTTTTCCAAGCCCTCCTATCCAAGACCATCTTTTCCAGATCTGTCCACTCTCTCCCCATTTTCTTGTATTTCATTTCCATCTATTGCTTCATCAAGTCATTTCATGAGCCCTTCCTTGCGGGATCCTTCTTCTTCCTCTGGTGGTGAGCTATGAATTTCCCTGTTTGTGGTTTCTGTTGCTGTCTAGTGTTTTAACAGGGTCAGCTAGCTAGCCCTATGTCCTACCTCCTTAGTCGCCTCTTACAACATGCGTGGCAGGTAATAGTGGTTCTATTCTTTACACCCCTGTTTGGGCCCAGCAACCACTCGGATGGTCTATCATCTGTATTGGTATTACTTTATCCTGATGTTACAATGTACTTGAACCTTTCTCATCTCATGTTAGTTAGTTAGTTTGTTCCTTTCATGCCAAAGGCGACACATAGGGCAGAGGTTTTAGATCTCCATATGATGCGGTTCTTTGCTAGCAGTTGGAGATCTTGTATTGTTTTACATCCCAATAGTTTACTTTCTTGTAGGATTGTTCGTTGAAGAGTGGTCTTTGGTCTTCCACGTTTACGTTTCCCAACTGGTGACCACATGAGGACTTGTCAATTTAGTCTCTTTTCGTCTGATCTAAGAACATGACCTAAATATTTCCACCTTCGTTTCCTTATAATATTTGATACGGGTTGTTACTGTGTTCTATCTCTCACTGTGTTGTTAGAAATGAAATCACTCCATTTTACTTTTAATAATTTTCGGAGACATTTATTCTCAAAGCTGTCCAGTTTCTTATCAATTTTCTTTGTTGATTTCCAACTTTCACAACTGTAGGTCAGTACAGGAATCACACATGACCTAAACAATTTAACTTTTGTGCATATACTAAGGTCTTGAGATTGCCAGATATTCGTTAATTTAGTGAAGACATTAGCTGCTATAGCAATACAAGAGTTTATTTCTTTCATCGTGTCTCCGTTGTTTGACACTTTACCACCCAAATATGTAAAATGTGTATAACTTTCTCTAGTGTTTGGCCATTTATTACGATGTTGTCTGTCGAGTTTGTGAGGTCCATAATTTTGGTCTTGGCAGAATTAATCTGGAGACCAACCTGTTCTGCAAGTGTGCAAAGATTGCTCGTTAGTTTGTGGGTTGCTTGTGTGACTGAATTCAATATGGCCACATCATCGGCAAAGTCAAGATCAAATAGTCTGCTGTTATTAAGCCATTTGATGCCTAGTTGATCATCTTGGGTGTATTTGCGCATGATCCAGTCTATAGCCATCTCATGACCAACATAAATAAAGACTGTCCCACTTATAATCTATATACTCTACCTGGGATCTGTTTCTAATATATAAACATAACTACATTTTCTTTAAAAAAAAAAAGAAATTTTCTTGTAGCTTTGTTTACATTTTCTGAAAGTATACAGTGGGATTCTCATAGGACAGAGACATTAAGGCCACTTGTCTGAGACTGCCATCATCTGTGTGCTGGTCATCGGTTTGATTTTCTCCACCACCAAAAACAAAACTGTTGAGCTTATCGAGAGTTCGAACACAGGATGTTTCCTTCAGGAAACCCCATTGTGTTTAACCATATAACCACACTCTTTCCTATAACTCTCCCTATCTTATATGTATATTCATCTTTGTCCCAGGTCATTCTGGGGTGAAGGACAATAAGAAAGCGGATGCGCTGGCGAGCAATGCTCCAATCGAGAATGGGTCTTCTATGGACAAAAGTGATATCATCGATGCTCTAATAGAAAACATATGCTCTGAAGATTTAAACGAAGAAGATAAAGTGTATTCTCTATCTTGGTTGCGCAAGTTGTGTATACCACGTACCCATAGATGCAACAAGACGGGAAAACCATGAGAGAAACCCCAGTAGATACATCAACCAACACAGAACGTGAGTTGTTAGTCTAAACACATGAGATACATCCTGAGAGAAACTCCAGTAGATACATCAACCAACACAGAACGTGAGTTGTTAGTCTAAACACACTGAGATACATGCTTGGGAGAAGATTGGAGCAATTGTGGAGATATGCCTGATGAAGATGATCTTCAAATGAACAATATATATATTCAGTTTTTTAAATAAATAATTCAATAACCTTTATTAATCTGACTAATTTTTGTGTTCTGTTGTCTTGTATATAATTTTGTGTTCTGTTGTCTTGTATATCATTTTGTGTTCTGTTGTCTTGTATATAATTTTGTGTTCTGTTGTCTTGTATATAATTTTGTGTTCTGTTGTCTTGTATATAATTTTGTGTTCTGTTGTCTTGTATATAATTTTGTGAGAATGATTCAAATAGATTTACCAACATTTATTATTTTTGTCTATTGTCTTTGCGCAGGTAGATGATGGAATTAGTTGTCCACTCTTGCCGTTAGCGTAGGGGAAGGAGCTTTAATTTGTGTTCTAGGGCCAAATAAGTCATCCCTCTTGTGTTATATCCGCGTTTATTTAGTGTGGTCTTGATATTGTCTATCCATCTTTTCTTGGTCTTCCCTTGGCTCTAGTACCTGATCTCTTTTTATTGTATTGGTGGTTGGTTGTATTCCATTCTCATTAAATGTCCAAACCACTGTATTTGTTGTCTTTCGATGTATTCGGTGCATGAAGTTATGCCAACTCTGCTTCTGATGTCCTCATTTCGTAGTCTATTTTTCCTGGTGACCACCGCTGTCTTCCTCAAGCATTTCATTTCACACGTTCTGAGCTTTCTGTGGTGTGTTGCTGTCAGAGACCAAGTTTGGCCCTGGTAACAAAGTGTTGGTAGGAAAATACTTTTATCATCTGTCTTTTCACTTCGATCTTGATCTTTGGGTGTTGTAGTAATGATGCCAGCTGGTAGGTCACTGCATTTGCTCTTTGACACCTTGTCTCTATTTTTCTATTGAGTTTTCCGTCCTCTGTGAAAATCCTACCTAAATATTTGAATTCAGAAACTTGCTTTACTCTGGTGTTGTCTATTTGTATGTTTGCTTGGCTTGGTGTTCTGCTGATTTTCATGGTCTCGGTCTTTTGTGTGTTGATTTTCATGTTACACTTCCTGCATGGCTGGTTTCAGAAGAGGCAGAGGAACTAGAGAGCACATATTAAATATGAGAATCATCATTGAAAAATGTAGAGAGTATAACATAGACCTATTTGCTTGCTTTCTTGTTTATTCACATGCCTTTGATTGTGTAATACATCACAAGTTATGGAACATAATGTCAGAGATGGTGTTCTCACCTCATATAGTGCATATTGTACAAATGCTATATAAAGACCAAGAAGCAGCTGTGAGAATAGAAGAGGGAACATCAGAGAGGTTTGGCATAGGCCAAGGAGTTAGACAGGACTGCATTTTGTCACCGTACCTATTCAACATGTGTGCTGAAAACATCATGAGGAATGTCAGAGAATCTGCAGAGATGGAAGAATACAACGCTCTGGTGATCGGAGGTCATGAACTACCTGAATTATGCTGACGATACAGTGCTATTATCTACATTACAGATTGGTATAGAGAACTTGATATAGTCACTTCAAGAGAACAGCGAAGATTAAAACCTTTATCTCAATACAATGAAAATGAAGATATTTACAACTGATACAACAGAATTGATGGCTAATATATGTCTCAACGGTCATAAAATAGAAAGAGTCGACAACTTTGAATACCTTGGGACATTGATGACAAATGACGAGAATGCTATAAAAGAAATTAAAAGAAGGTTGAGCATTGCTTTACAAAATCTAAAAGAACTAACTAATCTATGGAAGGGAACTGATATAAGAACTAACTAATCTATGGAAGGGAACTGATATAAGAACTAACTAACCTATGGAAGGAACTGACATAAGAACTAACTAACCTATGGAAGGAACTGACATAAGAACAAAAATTAAGTGTTTAAGAGCCTACGTTTTTCCCATGGCAACATATGTTTGTGAGACATGGAACATTGATAAAGCGGCGGAGATCATTAATGCATTTGAATGCAAATGTTACAGAAGAGTACTTAGAATATCATGGACAGAGAAAAGAACAAACGCTTCCGTTCTGCAACAGCTTGATATGAGAGAGTTGGTATTAAAGAGCATAAAAACAAGAAAAATTAAATATTTCGGACACATCAAACGACATGAGTGCCAAGAGAAGATAATTTTGGAGGGAATGTTGCCTGGAAGAAAAATGAGAGGAAGACCTAGAAGACGATGGGTGCAAGATATCATTGAAGATCTGAGAATGACTGCTGCTGACGCCGGTCAACTTGCACAGAACAGAGACTTTTTCAGGATTGCTGTCATGGGAGCCAAGTTCCGGAAGTGACAAGCTACTTGATGACTTCCTGTATGTTATTAACAATGAATTCATATGTTGTTGTAGCTGATCTTCATAGATTAGACTTTGGTTATTTACGACAAGTAATCCATTGATTTGTTTATTTAATTGATCGTAGTTTTCATTTTCTTTGTTGATAAGATCTTGTCCGCACTGTGCCTTCGATTTATGTGACGCTTTTTATTTACTAGGTAGCTTCCTAGGCCCTACATCAGTCGTCTCTTACAACATGCCTTATAGGCCGCAGTGGTACTATTCTTTGCTTCCCTTGTGGGTCCCGGCACCACACGGGCGGCTCATGACCCTATAAACGTTTATGGCTAGGCGATGGATTTTGTTGTTTGTTTAGTAGGGATTAAAGCCTTTAAGCCGAGACACGCTCCTTTCAACCTAAGGCGAACCTTTTATTGGTTATATCAGAGCGTGTAGGCCAACAAACATGGAAAAATAAGAATTATTATTATTTTTTTGTTTTAAATGTGTCAGAACTTTTAGTGAATGTCACGTGTTAGTCATGTCTAATCAAAGAGACCAAAGCCCATGTCTCCCTTAGACTCTTCACTTTCCTCCTTGGCGGCTTCCTTGGCAGCAGGTGCAGCTGCTTTAGCTGCTGGAGCAGCGGCAGCAACAGGGGCAACTACAGCAGCAGCAAACTTGGATGGATCTTTCAAGAACTCTTTGGTCCTTTCAGCCTCCTTAAAGGTGTAGTCTGTCTCTGCAGCAATAGCCAACAGGCGCTTGAATCCATTGACTGATGAATGTGGGGCTGAGAATGAACTCCTTTCGGAGAATCCAGTAGTATGATATATAGGCTAGGAACACCAAAAGAAACAAGTTTTATGGTTTGATTTCAATGTTGTGCAATTTTTTTTCGTAATCCCTAATTACCTGTTTACTGTCTAGTTATTTACCATACTCATTGGCTCTGGTGGTTCTGTTTATCCTCTTCTTGGTTTGATTAAGATCCTGTCTTATCTCCAACCTCCCTTCCATTTTTCAAGAACCATCTATCGTCAATTAGCGGAACCAGACCGCATTTTAACTTAACAATATTGTTGTACATGTTGTCTCCCTTGGCAGACACTCTCTCCTAGATTATTTCCCTTTAATTGTTATAAATGTCATCAACCCGACCTTGACCTCGTACATCTAGTTCATTCTCAATGTAACATTCAGATCATGCGGACATTTATCTTCAACAAATGGGCATTACCGACACACACAAAAATGCTGAGAGATCTCCCAAAACAGATTTGAGATGTCCATATTGCAATGATTCACATAAAACTAAGTTGAACAAGAGAAATAATTGACAGGCAAGCTTCCTTCTTGGATACAAGTCACGCCGATGCCATTTGTTTCAGTTTCTCCCAAAGAAGAAAGGCAAGATATATAACATATAGGGAAACTACATTAGCTTGAAGTTTAAAAAAAATTGATGTTCTTACCAGTGTTGTATTATCATAAGTTAAGACAAGATATTTGTCTGTGTAGCAACAAACACGTGAAAACAGCTTTAAGCAATTAAACCATTCTTATACAACCAAACAACAATCAGAATACTAAGAGCATGCAAATTCCCAGGGGCAACGTATGGGTGTGAAGCAAGGACATTTAATAAAGCAGTGGAAAAACATATATGTGCTTTTGAATATAAGTGTTACAGAAGAGTCCTTAGTATATCTTGGACAGAGAAGAAAACAAATAGATCTATCCAGAAAGAACTCAAAATCAAAGAAAACTGACTGATGCTACAAATAAGAAAGAGAAAATTGAAGTATTTTGGACATATAAAAAGACATGAAGGGCTGGAGAAGACTATCATGGAAGGAGGCATACCGGCAATGAGAAGAAGAGGAAGACCACGGAGAAGATGGATTCAGGATGTAACTGGTGGTTTGAACATGATGGCTGCAGAGGCAGGACATCTGGCATATGAGAGAGAATTTCCGGAGGACTGTTGGGGTGGCAAAGTTCTGCTCATGATAAACTACTTGATGATGATGATGCAATCAAAAAGTTGTTATTGAAGATAAAAAGATAAGATAAGATAAGACAAATTGAAGTTTATTCAATCAGTGCACGGTTCCATTCCGCTGTAAGTGCCAGCGTTAAAGTGTTTGCTCAGTAGTTTCAGCAACGATTTCGCAGACATCAACTTGACCAAACAAGACGTGAGTAACGCACACTAGTGTTTGAGACCAGCTCTTTTAGCATCGACCTACGTCGCGTCTCTTGTATAGTCTGTCCATTAATTCGTGAGCACGTTTGAAATTGATTTTCTCGAAAACTACCTGTTGGATCTCAGTGATTTTTGCATGCAGCCTTAGAATATCCATGACGCTAAAATAAAGCTAACCAGTAGTCCATAGATGCTACGGATTTTGCACATCGGCGAATTCCTTTGATCTTTTATGACAATTGCAAATACGGGGGCTCCAATTTTAGATTTTACAGTAATCCCTAGAATTTGTCCATGTCAATTCTATTCATAGGTGTATCTCCATATTAACTTGATAGGTCAAGCAATTAAGTGTGTTGCCCTTTATGTGCAATCGTGAACTTGGATACAATATGCAACAGTTAGTCCTCCCTTCGGTCACCATTAGACCCCAGGGTGTCTTAACTTCACCACAAATTGTATGATAGTAGACGCATTTGGATATGGAAATGCATACGTTGCTATTTCTCAGTCTGTAATCAAAATATGATTCGTATCATCCCGAATCTGACGATTCCATGAGGTTGATAATTGTTACTGGCTGGACAAATTGTAATCCATCTCGGTGCCAGTACTCGTCTTCCTCTCGGAGCACATGTTCAACACACTTCTTCCAGAACTGCATGTCTATCATTGAGAGGGACTCACGTGTCAGAACTTCAACATCACACATTTTAAACGTCCTGTTCTGTTCGGCAACTTGCCCTTTTACTTTAGCCCAGACAAGCTCTATCGGATTGAGCATGATATGGAGGTAGTCGCAAAGACGTGTGGCCGTATTCCGCAATGATTTTGTCAATATGAAACACCTTTGTCTTATTTGTCATCCTTACCAGGTGCAACAACTCGGGTTTCAAATATGTATCATCGAAGCTGACATTTTCTTTAGCAATCCAAGTCCTAATTTGATCTTTTGTATTTGATGCAGTTGGTAATTTGTCTTCCGCTGATACTGCGTTGTGATAGGATGCATTATCCATTACCAAGCATGATGGTCTGTTTAGAATTGGAAGTAGATCTTTCTCCATCCAGTGCCTGAAAATATGTCCATTCATTTCTGTGTGGTATTCCCTACCGTCGGTACTTTTTGATTGGAAAATAAGTCCAGCGTCATGGACAAGACCTTCTTCACTGCTTCCTGCATGTGTTAGTATAGTACGTTGGCCTTTGCTGCTTGGTATTTTTCTTTTATGTTCACCGTCTACTGATTGCCATTCTTTAGCATTGGTGTGGTGAGCATTGACCCAGGATTCGTCCAAATATACAATATCATAGCCTTGCCTCCGCCGCTCACGGATCTGCCTCAGGTATTTACTTCGGGCAGCAATTAAATGTGGCTTTTCACAAATAATATTCCTGCCGCCTATAGTTTTTCTGAAGGTGAAGCCGGCGGCTCTTACAATTTTCCATAGAGTACTTTTAGAAATGTCTATGCTGCAATCTGATTGCAGTTTTAATTTCAGTTTCCTGAGAGTAACAAGTTGATTTGTCGCAAAACATTTTCAAGAGCTCCGTCTTATGACATCTATGTCAAAGTCGTCAATTGTTCTTTTCCTTCGTTGCTTGACATTAGTGCACTTTGTATCCTGTTTAATTCATCGGGAAAAGGATTCTCTATTCAGACCAAGCGCCAGTTGCGTTCGTTTCTCAGGGTTATGAATATCGCAATATAGATGACCTCTCTTAGATTCCCTACGGCAGTGTTGGTATAGTAAAACTGTAACCTTCTGCATTGTTATAAATGTGCACTTCAGACTCATTATGAATGTGATATCAATGTCATTTTTGATAAGCCAACAAATATGATACAATAGCTTCATACAAATAGCGAGATACACCTATAACTATAGGTAAACACGTAAAACAAAGTACTACAGTTTTACAAAATACATAAACAGTGACGATAAACAGCAACGTTTCGACCAAAGGCCTTTATCAAGCAAACAATACAACAAGAATGACGAATTTCGAGGAACACTACAAATGGACGATTACATGTGGAAACATAAACCTATCAGATAGGTTTATGTTTCCCCATGTAATCGTCCATTTGTAGTGTTCCTCGAAATTCGTCATTCTTGTTGTATTGTTTGCTTGATAAAGCCTTTGTCGAAACGTTGCTGTTTATCGTCACTGTTTATGTATTTTGTAAAACTGTAGTACTTTGTTTTACGTGTTTACCTATTTTTCCAAGTTTTACTGCAGTATCCACCCTTTTACCTATAACTATACAACGGTATCCCAATTATAACGTCATATGCTTTCCGCTTTCAAAGTCGACTGGGTTAGGTGCACGGGAATTCGTGAAATTGTTGTTTACTCACGATATTTCAATGTTACCATAATGTAATTTTAGAACAACGCATCTGTGTACCGTAGATCTGTTACTATTGTGTACAATCCGGTGAGGTTGATTTTAATATAACCTGAAGAAGAAATATTTCAAACTACATCAAATTTTCTTGGAAAAAATATTTCTCTAGCGTCATGGATATTCTAAGGCTGCTTGCAAAAATCACTGAGATCCAACAGGTAGTTTTCGAGAAAATCAATTTCAAACGTGCTCACGAATTAATGGACAGACTATAGCAATTCATCAAATATTATCCCAGTCAAGTCCTACGTCACGTCTCTTGTAGCAAGACATCAAATATTATCCCAGTCAAGTCCTACGTCACGTCTCTTGTAGCAAGACATCAAATATTATCCTAGTCAAGTCCTACGTCACGTCTCTTGTAGCAAGACATCAAATATTATCCTTGATAAAACATCTCAGTACTGACTCTGGTCAAGACATCAAATATTATCCTTGATAAAACATCTCAGTACTGACTCTGGTCAAGACATCAAATATTATCCCAGTCAAGTCCTACGAATCATTACACTTATATTGTTCTATAATCAATTCTTCATTCGTCCATGAAACCTTGAGTATTTTATTAGTTTAGTTTTTCAGTTGGGGGGAAAAGTGTGGGAAGGGAGGAGGGTGTAAGTTGATTCTGAATACTTGTTGCATGCACATTGTCCCCCACATGCACACACTGTTGCACCAGCACACACACTGTCGCGCACATTCTGTCACACACACACACACTCGCACACACTGACACATACACACACATTTAACTGTAAATTTTACAATGCTCAATTTAGCAAGTGACATAAAACAAAAACGAATATTATGTCGTAAAATAACACAGAAATAAAAATAACACAACGTTAGGCATAAAGTTTATGTCGTAAAATAACACAGAAATAAAAATAACACAACGTTGGACATAAAGTTTATGTAAAATAACACAGAAATAAAAATAACACAAAGTTAGACATAAAGTTTATGTTGTAAAATAACACAGAAATAAAAGTAACACAAAGTTAGACATAAAGTTTATGTAAAATAACACAGAAATAAAAATAACACAAAGTTAGACATAAAGTTTATGTTATAAAATAACACAGAAATAATAATAACACAAAGTTAGACATAAAGTTTATGTTATAAAATAATGCAGAAATAAAAGTAACACAAAGTTAGACATAAAGTTTATGTTATAAAATAACACAGAAATAATAATAACACAAAGTTAGACATAAAGTTTATGTTATAAAATAATGCAGAAATAAAAGTAACACAAAGTTAGACATAAAGTTTATGTTATAAAATAACACAGAAATAAAAGTTGTTTCATGATACACTTTGAAATATCGTCATCATCATCATCACTTGTCCTCGTCGATTCCAAGGACACATAAAGCATAGATGCAAACAATGTCAATTCAATTCAATTTTGTGCTTTTCTTTTTACCTCGAACCTAGTTATATGGATATCTTGTTTCAAAAGTTTTCCCCCATGTGTCCTAATGCCACCCTTTTTTTTTCTCATTCTCTCTACGGTGTCCACTCCATTGCTTGTCTGGCTGTCTTTCTTGTTTCATCATGAGGACATGTGCAATCCATCGATCCTTTGGTACCTCTTTATCTATGTCTCACAGACTCGGCCATCTCACCATAAGTTGAGGCAGATTTGTATTCCCATGTAGTGGTTACTGGTATCAATGAAGTGAAGTGGTTACTGGTATCAATGAAGTGAAGTGGTTACTGGTATCAATGAAGTGAAGTGGTTACTGGTATCGATGAAGTGTAGTGGTTACTGGTATCGATGAAGTGAAGTGGTTACTGGTATCAATGAAGTGAAGTGGAGATACATGATATTCAACTCGTATTTTCAGTTTATAGACGTTTATGTGTGGATACTGTGGGTGTTTATGCGTAGAGGGTGTGAGTGTTTATGAGTGGATGGTCTATATGTTTATGTGTGGAGGGTGTGTGCACTAGACCATACATTACGTTGATCTCATTTAGATTACTGTTGTACCCAACCTCTTGACAGTCCATCACAAAATGGATCGTATATAAGCGCAGTTTTCATAACAGAGTTAGTTAAATGTTCGACCCATCTCTAGCATCTGGTTTGAATGATGGTGCTTATATTCTCTTGCTGACACCGTGCAAGCAGTTCTTGGTTAGAGATAATATTTGAATGATGGTACTTATATTCTCTTGCTGACACCGTGTAAGCAGTTCTTGGTTAGAGATAATATTTGGTCAGAACACACGTAAGATCTTTCGCAAACATGTTGTATGGAAGATGTATTAGGACAGAACACTCATAAGGTCTTTCGCAGACAAGTTGTATGGAAGGCTTATTTGGTCATAACACGAATAAGATATTTAGTAAACAAGTTATATGAAAGATGGAAAGTTTAAACATTTCTTGTTACATCTGTCATTCTCCAGCCTTCTGGCCCGTTTAGTAAAATTGATAGCACACATCTGTGGTATATACTAATCTTGACTCTGATGCTGTATTGGGCTAATTTCAGACCGTCTGAAGAGTCATGAATATACTTCGTGTCTTACTTAGTCGTCTTTTAACTCTTTCGCTCCGTTTTTATTTTACCCCCGGACGCACTTATATTGTAATGAGTGCCGAATTAACTAGTGTACTGGTTTTGCGTCATGTTAAAAAATACAGCAAACCAGTATATCGTCTGAGAATAGCGAATGAGTCAGATCCAGTACCATCTTCGTGACTGATAACACTTCCAAGATATGTGAAAGCAGTTGTATTTAAAAGAATTGTATCTTCTAGTGTGACTGGTGCTGGGGTGATGATGTTCAGATAACACTTCCAAGATAAGATATGTGGAAACCAGTTGTATTTAGAAGACTGTTATCTTCTAGTGTGACTGATGCTGGGGGTGATGTTCAGAATAATGATTTCTGTTTTCTTCTGATTTGAGTTTCACGCCAACAGTTTGTGTTATATTACTATAGAATTATTTGAATAATAATCTTCTTTTTCTTCTTCAAACGCTCTATATCGGCCACCTGTTTAACCACTATTTGTGATTTGTATATGATCTGAGAAGAAGGGCGATTGTACGTTGTGTCAATTATGCGCCTACAAGTAGGCCAGAACTTACGATTTCTGCAACGCTTTTTATTTACTAGGTAGTTTCCCCTAGGTCCTTCCTCAGTCGCATCTTACGACATGCCTTGTAGGTCACTGCCTTGTAGGTCACTGCCTTGTAGGTCACTGCCTTGTAGGTCACAGTTCTACTAATATTTGTTCTCTTTGGGAGTTCCGTTAACACACAGGCACAGTAAAAGCCTACCTCAGAGACTGCAAATCAAACAGCAGTTAGTGTAGTTTTCAAATATATTGTTTCTGATGAACTGCTTCCAAATTTATGACACGAAACTATTCCAATACTTGGACAAGCTAGTTCTAATAACGTTTTACGAAACTGTGAACTCATGGCGATGTATGTGATGAAATTAAAAGCACTATTGAGAAGTGATAGAAGATCAATGTAGTCTCCAAGAAGCGCATACACATCAGTAAAGAAATCCTCAACAAATATACATAACAATACCAGAATAGACTGTGGAAGCTCAGAGATGATATACAGAGCGATTATAGCAAGCAACATGATAGTTGTGCGACGATTTTGGCTGTGTCCGTTATTGCCAGTTAAACTATCACCCTTTAGTCTTCTTGCTCGTTTGTCCGTTTCCCTGAGGGTATGACAAAGCAATCCACCAAAAATCGAAATCAGAGTACAGGGGACAATTTTCCCGGCAACAGGGTAAATAAAGAATGTAATTGTGTGAAGAATTTCGCTATCTTTTCCAAAACTTGGCAAAGTTAAATGCCAGTTGACTAATCCTGTGTTGTTGTTAAAACATGCCTCTAACCCCGTGGCCATGCAGTTGGGAATAATCAGTAAAACGGCACCGAGGTATGTGACTAATATAACTAAAAGTGTTGAGCGACAGTCCAACAACCGGACACCGCTAGATGTTGACCGAATGAAGAAATATCGCATGGCAGCCATGATGACACCTAGCCAGATAGATGACGTATGAGATATCAAAGTCACATTCATATGAACGGCCATGAACGTATTCCAAGGTAAGCTTCGTATTCTGTGGAAGAAAGGAAAGAAATAACAATATTGTTAGCACATTTATTAAAGAGAAATAGTGGCATATCCTTTACAGGACGTAGCCATCAATAACAGTAAACGAGTCGAGGATTTTCTAGGCACCACTTATACGTTCAGTAGTTTGCCATTGCTTTCTGAACGGTGAGGTCTATTTATACAGTTCGTAAAAATCAAAGGAAACTAATTTGCTTCCAAATATGCCCGGATGTTGAACCAAGTACGCTTGAGTTATGATCTAGCTGACTACTGCTTAAGCTACAGGCACTCACACATTTATTGAAGGGAAATATAAATATGCATAGAATCATAGAACAGGCAGTAATTTCCCCACAAGATCTCATCTTAACTCTTAGTAGACCAGAGCAAAAGCTATTTTTTCACAAACCATTTGTTTTTAGAAATAAAAAACGCTCTTTATTGTAGCTCCTGGTAAAAAGGGTAATATTCAAAGCCACGTAGTGTGGGGTTTGGTCTACAATGAGTTAAGTTAGAAGAAAAAACCAATACACCACCATCTTTAGGCTTACAATGAGTTAAGTTAGAAGAAAAAACCAATACACCACCATCTTTAGGCTTCACAAAGAATAACGCAGACTGCAGGCCCATCTAAAAAAACTTAACAGTTGCCAGAACTGACCACTGCACTTGCAAAAAGGGTCCTTCAGGCCTTCCAGACCCCCAGGTCCGGTACAGATAATTCAAACCTGTCCCCTGCTCAATGATTTGAGGTCTCAAACATAGCCCTTTGATACTAATGTGAAAGAGAAATTGTGGGGCACCGCTAGGTCCTCCTACTAACAACTAGATTCATAAAGGCAACCCATCTTCCTGGTTAGACTTCCTTGAGCACAGGAAACTGATCACAGAAGTAGAACAAAAAATTTCCCCTTGAAACTGTTTTTAATGAGAAGAAATATGAACTTCCTCAGGGACTATTGACAGAAATAATGAACTAATCGGACGGAAATAAATTAGAACAGAATTGTTTTTCTTCTCTCTCTCTAAAGCTAACAGCATAATTAGTTACGGGTTATTGGTTATTGGTTATTGGTTACTAAACTGACGTCATTGCACTCCGGGCAAACCCATAGGTGCTCAGTCTCCCCAACAGATATCGAAGAGTATGCATACTGATGGTTCCTGTGGCTCGCTGATTAAACACACCTCTCACTCTGCCTCTCAGGCATCCAGTTCGACTTGAACAAAGGGTAATTCCAAACTGCTTAAATCGCTTGATCGATTCAACATCGATTTTAGTGTCCTCATCCAACAGAGAGTCTCGAAGAGACCGAAGAATATCCCCTTATCCATCTTCAACTCCCCAACAATCGATGCTGTTGATGCAAGCCTGTCCGCTCTCTCATTACCGTAAACACCCGCATGCCCAGGACAGTATATCCACGTAAGCCGCTGGAGGTTAGAAACTTCTATAGACGACATCCACTCATCCGAAACCTGCCCTTCTGGATCTTGTGAAGCATCGACTGAGAGTCAGATACAACAACTGCCCCAGTAAATGAAGTCCCAGAAATCCAATGGAGGGCAGCAGTAACGGCCTCAACCTCCATCCTCATACTAGAAGTAGTTGTCCTGTATGCCCCACTTCGCTCTGCAACAACCCTACCATGCGCATTAGCCAAGAAACCCCAGCCGGATTTCTCACCACGTTGAACCGACCCATCGGTATATACAACAACATCATCATCCCTTGCATTATCTTCTATCAGCTGCTTAACTGCGAGATCAGCCTTCATGTTGCCCCAATCTCTACATTCTCTTCCAAGAGTAATGATAACGTTGAGATAGTTCATCATGCTTCCATCTGTTGGGATCCATTCTTCCCCTTTGGTAGAGTCGCAACCGTAGTCACCTGGCCAATCGTTCTCTCAGCCTGGGCCATCCACGACATGCCACGCTTGATTCTCGTGCCCTTAACATCATTAGTGTTCCTGTGAAGTGGATGTCTCTTATCGAAGTAACCCGCATATATGCCTTGGTTTGGGCGATTGCATGACGGGAGCGTAGTGACAGAAGGCCAAGCATATATCTCATCTTCACAATGGGGTATCTCTAGTGCAGCCCAGAACTATACGCATACCTTCATTCTAAACCCGTTCAAGTCGTTCACATTGTGATCTTGATATCGTAAGAATTCCGAGTTACGGGTAGTCAGGAGAAAACAAAGACAAGCGAAAACAAAAGAAAATAGGATGGAAACCGAGGAAAAACCCACAATCAAACTTTGAAATAATTTGCAACACAGATAGGGACACAAGTATAAAGTTTATGAAAAAAACTTTCAATATTACTCGTATGTCGTCTCCGCATTGAAGGTTGACTGTACTGTATCTCCAACAAGTTCTGTACATTGCCATGACGGTACAAAACTAAACTTGAAGCTGCTTTGAATGATGTATGCATGTTTGTTATATATATATATCTCGATCGTTCTTTGACGGCCATGGTTAGTGACTCGGTCTATTAACCCCGACGTTCTGAGTTCGAATCACTGCGACAGTTGCTTGCAAATTGTTTCCGTTGATTTTAACAAAAAGGACGATGGCGCACCCGTTCAGAAAGCAATGGCAAACTACTGAACGTATAAGTGGTGCTAGAAAATCAACGACTCGTTTACTGTAGTTGATGGCTACGTCCTTTAGGATATGCCACGATTTTCATTTTCAACACCAAGAACGGGTGTGATACGTTCACATCTTCAGTATCATTTGGAGCTCTAGTGCTTGTCCTTCGGCGACGTATCCGATTTCAACCAGCGTTTACTGGGTTGCTTCCGTCAGCTATTGACTATCCCCAGCCGACTTGCAAGGCAGTAGGTGTTTGTTTAATGTGTATACATGTGTGTATGTATGATATTGTCTCGCCTCTAATATACAAGCAGAATAAGCTTATAGCATGTGTTTGTGTAAACATATCGTTCTATCGAACCTTACCTGATTATTCTGTGTACATGTGTGTATGTATGATATTGTCTCGCCTCTAATATACAAGCAGAATAAGCTTATAGCATGTGTTTGTGTAAACATATCGTTCTATCGAACCTTACCTGATTATTCTGTGTCTAGCAAAGACGTAGCGTTTGTAAAAGACACTCTCAGTAAAGCCATTTTATTGAATGGCTCGCTGGTTGATTCTAAGATGAAGGCTCGTACTGCAGACTATGCAATTGTGCCTAGAGATAAGGATAAATGGTTCCAATCCTGTGTTTGGTGGTTTGTTTATTCGGAAGCTCCTAGTGCTTGTACACTGTCTATTTATAGATCCCGACGGTACACATTGTCAGATTATTGTCTGTTCAATTTCTGATGTTTTTCTCCCAATTGTATCTCTTGTCTTTTCATTGTTATCCCATCCTCCCTTCCAAGATGGTTTTCAAGATTGTGTCATGTCTCTTATTGTAGCCAACATATTTTTACTTCTTCAAACGTTCCAAATCAACCACTTCTAACCACTCTTTGTGATTTATATATGATCTGAGCCTAAGAGCGAGTGTACGTTGTGCAAATTATGCGACTACAAGTAGGCCAGCACCTCCGATTTCTGCGACTCTTTTTATTTACTAAGGTAGCTTCCTATTCCCTACTTCAGTCACTCTTACGACATGCCTTGTAGGTCGCAGTGATACTATTCTTTGCTCCCCCTGAGAGCCCCGGTAACACACGGGCGCATTGAAATATTTCCTGTTTTCTAATTTCTATTTCCTTGTACAGTTTTATTTTCCCTTCTAGTTGTTAAAGTTAATTAGTTGTCTTCTCTTTCCAAAACCCACTGGCTCTATTCTTCTGTACATCCACATTTCACAAGCTTCAATTCTTCTCCACATCTGTTTGTTCATTGTCCACATTTCTGCCCCACACAACAATGATGACAACAAATAGAATATTAAAAAAATAAATAAATAATAATAATAGCAGCGGCGGCTCGTGATCATTTTTGTTGGTGGGGCCAGACATAATGTTCGGAAAAATCATGGTTTTAGGTTAGATTATATTTTAATTTATAAAACAATAAATAAACGTTCATCATCACCCAAGGTGCGTTCAAATTGGGGTGTAAAGAATAGAACCACTGTCACCTGCCACGCATGTCGTAAGAGGCGAAGAAGGAGGTTTGGCTGAAATCGGATGCACATGTCCTAAACGTGTAGAAGTCTATGCGTTTAGGGGCCTACCAAACCAATGTGCAATGTATACACGTTCTTGGCAAAGATCAAACGTATCACAAAGTGTGATTAAAATTGGTCGTAAAGAACGAACGTAAAGAAGCAGATCAAGGTGCGTATCCTTTATAGGACGTTGCTCTCTTTGCAGCACATCTGAAATTCACTCTGTCTCTTGCCAGTTCACCCACTTCGTCGATGGTCATATTCATGGTTTCTTTAATATCTTGTAACATCTTCTTTTGGTCTGCCTCTGCGTCCTGGGACCCTGCCCTCTAGTATTGTTCTTTCCAGGCCATGATGTGACGCTTGATGTGACCAAAGTATGTAATTTTTCTGTATAGTATGTTGTTTATCAGCCAATTCTCTTTAACATTTAGTTCTTTCAGGACATCAGTGTTCTTTCTTTTTCTGTCCATGGTATTCGTAGGATCTTTCTGTAGCATTTAGTTTCGAAGGACTGATTTTCGTTCTTAATTTTTGTGTAATAGTCCATGATTCACAACCATAAGTAGCCACTGGAAAATGCATGCTCTCAATATTTTTAATTTTAGTATTTTGCTGGTGCTTTGCCACATGTTCTTCATTGTGTTAACTTCTTGATTGCTATTGCCAATCTTCTTGAGATCTCTTTGGAGCAGTCACTGTTATTGTTAATTATTGAGCCCAGATATTCGTAGCTCTCTACACATTGGAGTTCTTCATTGTTTATTTGGATGTTAGGTGAGCCTTTTGCTTTGTCAGTTGACATGATTTTTGTTTTTGTGTATTCAAATATAGATGTTGGTCTTCACTATGTTTTTGGTCGTCATGATTAGGTTTTCCAAACCTTCTTTGCTGGTGAATAATAATACTGTAATGTCTGCGTATCTAAGCCTGGTATGATTTGCCCCTATAGTGAGAGGGTCATAATTGACATAGTTGGCATCGTCTTTTACATTCCTCATGATGTTCTCCTCATATATGTTGAATAAGTATGGTGACAAAATACATCCCTGTCGTACCCCCTTTTGAATCTCGAACCATTCAGTTATTTTACCTCCTATTTTAATGGTTGCCTGTTGTTCGTGGTATAGAGATTCTATGAGTTGTATTATGTGTGTTGGAAAGTGTATGTCTTTCATGATGTTCCACATTTTCTGGTGTTGTATATGGTCAAAAGCCTTGCTATAGTCTATGAAATATGCATGTAGGTCTATGTTGTATTCTATGCATTTCTCGATAATGAGTCTCATGCTACAAATATGATCTCTAGTGCCTCTATCTCTTCTGAAACCTGCTTGTGTTTCGTGTATTTCATCTTCTAATTTTTGTTCCATCCTCTTCATTATGATTTTTAGTAGGATTTTGCTGGCGTAACTTATAAGGGCACGTTACACATTATTTTGGTGGGTTTGGCCCCACTGGCCATAATGACGAGCCGCCACTGAATAATAATAATAAAAGAAATGGTGATTGAGAACACAAGAGATTAAGTTAAGCTTTCAAAAGGAGAATCTAATCCCTTGATCTATAATTTCGTAGGAAGGTGATGTGTAGAGAAAAGTTAATCCCCGAGTCTATAGTTTCACATGAAGGGATGTGTTAGAAGCTTTGCAATTGATCTTCTAATTTAAATGTTAAATGACTTTTGTCTTCTTCTGGATGTTTATTGTCCCAAACTTATCATGACACAATCCCAGGTCTAATCATTTGTCCACATCTGGTCTGTATGGTAACTCAATCACCTGGCTCAGACATAGCTTAAGAAAGAGTGGACGGTTTCTTCATAGTAAGACTATTTGTGTTATCACAGAAGCAAGAGCTTATCCCAAGGTTTTAGGAGGATAATTAAACGTATAAGTAACAGATAAGTAACGGATAAGTAAAACACGTAATTACAAAGTACTGTAGTTTTACAAATTACAAAAACAATGACAAAATACAGCAACGTTTCGACCAACAAGGCCTTTATCAAGCAAACGAACAAACAGGAGTGACAAATTAAAATGAAACACAAATGGACGACCAAATACAAACGTATCTAAGGAAAATCTGGAATAAAACGAATAACGAAATAAATGTAACACAAAAAACACACATAAAAACTAGAAATGAAAGGAAAAGAAACAATGAAACATCTAGTAAATATATAGCTTGAATACATGCAACATATACCCATATAGATTACAAAGCAGGGAAGAGAAAGTACTAGAAGCATAAGAATGGAATATAACATGAATACATGCAACATATACCCATATAGATTACAAAGCATGGGAAGAGAAAGTACTAAGAAGCATAAGAATTAATACGTTGAGCCCGCGTGGTCAAGTACCATTCAAGAAATCAACCGATTCTCCGAGCAAATCGATTGCGATCACCCGAGAACATGATCGGATGGCTGTGACTGGACATCGTGAGCACCTAAATGAGCCAGTGTCATTGAAATGGGTGCTAGGTCAAGAGCATTGGCGTATGTCGCGTAAGGTTGGCAGAATCGGTCACTGGCTTTCTCTGTCTTCTCGATATAAGCCTTGTTTCATTAATTTGTCCTCCTGTTTGTTCGTTGCTTGATTAAGTGCCTTGTTGTCTAAACTTGCTTATTTTGTCATTGTTTTTGTAATTTGTAAAACTAAGTACTTTAAATTACTGTTTTGCCAATCAAATGGTTTACTGCGGTCCATATATAACATACTGAATAATCGGATAAGTAACGGATATTAAACATAACGTAATGTATAAGTAACGGATAATTAAACGACAAGTAACGTAAGTAACGGATAAGTAACAGACAATCAACTTTGCTCAACATAAACTGTTATTTCTGCTAAGATGAAGTCAAAAAACTTTGGGATATGCGTGTTTGGTTGTTGGTTGCTCCACCTCACCACTACTACACACTACTTTGCACACTCATGTACCTCGATGCTAGTCATAGCTATACGTTTCTCTATATAGCTATTAACTACTGATTATCTCTACTAATACTTACTATACTAACATAGTACTGATAAGTAACATATACGATAGTACACGTAATTAACTGTAGGCTAAGCTACTAGACTGTGTACGACTACATTACTGACATACGACTAGTAACGTAGCGCTACACACTAATAACGTAGCTAACTAGCTACTTGCTACGCATGCTGCTGCTATCTGCTGACCTAGCTACTACTACAAACTTGAATGCTGTATCGTTGTACTGCCACTCTCACTACTACTGACTACTACTCACTCTACTACTATTACTCTGTCTGCACTTGTACTACACTATTACTACTACTATTACTGCTACTACTACTGCTATCTGCTGCTGCACTACTCTACTACTCTATAGCTACTACTACTCTCTGCTGCTGCTGTACTACTGCTGCTGACTACTCTGCTGCTGCTGCTACTACTACTACTACTGCTGCTGCTGCTACTACTGCTACTACTACTGCTACTACTACTACTAACTACGACTACTATTGCTACTACTACTAACTGCGAATACTACTATTAATACTACCACCACTACTACTACTACTACTACCACTACTGCAACTCTACTCTGCTACTACTTTACTCTACTATTACTACTGCTACTACTACTCCACTCTACTACTACTTTACTACTCCACTACTGCACTACTACTCTGCTGCTACTATTACTACTACTACTACTATTACTACTACTACTACTACCACAACTACTACTGCTATTACTACTACTACTAACTACCACTGATACTACTACTAGCTACGATTACTACTATACTGCTGCTAACTACACTACCACTCTACTCTCTACTACTACTTCTACTAATACTACTACTAATACTACTACTACTACTACTACCACTACTAATACTAATTTACTACTACTACTACTACTACTACTACAACTACTACTAATACTACTACTAATACTACTACTACTACTACTACTACTACTAATATTACTACTACTACTACTACTACTACTACTACTACTACTACTACTATTCATAAACTATACAAATGATGTCTGAGTGAAGGTAAAATGACATCAGAAACATAATATTAAGTAAGTTTGTCAGACTAAATGCCTTCATGTTGTTGACCTCATTACCCTCCCATGAGTTCAAATAGGACTCTATATTTACCTGTACTAACATACCTGTACTCACCTGCTTTCTGCATTCATCAGGTAATAGAAATAAGCAAAAGGAATATAGGATGTCATTGTCACCATGTCTGCTATAGCAACACCTGTTAGAATACAGTTTATACTGTTTCTCATCTTAGGTTTTGTCAAGACGATGATGTTGATGATGTTGGTAACGATGCCATATGTGCAGATTATCAAGGAAATGTAAGAGTGGGCTCTCTTGTAGTTCTGCTGTACCTGTGAGAATTAAAGAGAAATAAAAATGTGCAGATTATCAAGGAGATGTAAGAGTGATCGATCTTGTAGTTCTGTTGTACCTGTGAGAATTAAAGGAATGAAAATGTGTATGAAGTCGCAGAAAAGGCAGCAGGCATTCACAATACCATACCATAAAGCTAGATTTGTATTTAATTACTCTACTGGCGTCATAGCAATCCATGCAGACCCATAGGTGCTCAGTCCCCCCAACATATATCAAAGGGTATGTATACTGATGGTTCCCGTATCTCGTTGATTAAACACACGCCTCCCTCTAGTCCTCAGGCACCCAGTTCTACCCGTAAAACAGGTAACTCCAAACTCCTTAAATTGCTGGAAAGCTTCAATGGCGAAACACATAAAAAAGTACTGTAGTTTTACCAAATACAAAAACAATAACATTACACACAACGTTTCAACCAAAAGGCCTTTATCAAACAAAGATACAAAGAAGTGAAGAATTTCCCTTCTCACACAACACACAACATATCGATTATATCCCTTATATCGATAATATGGAAAGATTTAGCATCTATTTTAATTTCTTCATCCAACAGGGTCGCCAAAAACACTGAATAACATCCCTTGTATTTATCCCCAACTTCCCGACAATCGATGTTGTTGATACAAGCCTGTCCAAAAGTTAACTATAATCAAATAATACACCTTCTGGAGATGCCTTCAGACAGGACACTGTCGACTACAAACATCTCTTCATGTAATGAAAGTTCTACAAAGTGACAAGTGTACTTGAAAAAATAAAAGTTTCTGAAGACTTTCTGCAAACATTTGCACTGTTAAGTATCTTAAAGTGACTCAGATCTGGCAAATCAATTTATCGAAGACTGAATACAAGGAATCGATTCCTCTCTGCATGGAAAACTAATCACAGAAAACTGGATTCATGGATGAGTGCTTCTGTTATCAGTTATATGAGGACTATCATCATAGCATTCCGGACACGTCCATAGATGCTCCGATCTCCGCCTCAACAAATCCAGCAGCGTCCAGCGGCCCAACACGCCAGTTCGATGTTGATTAATCAATCTTTTGCATATTTAGTATGTCGTTCTTTTCGGGCTGCACCAATATTGACACCCATCTCTCTCAATCTGGTCAGCGAGTGGGATTCACAACCCTGAAACTCTTCTGTTCGGAAAAACTCCCTCAATGCGTTAAGAATGTCATTTCGGTCCATGACAGCTCCCTCTGATATTGTAGACAAGCCAGTCAATCTATGATCCATGACAGCTCCCTCTGATATTGTAGACAAGCCAGTCAATCTATGATCCATGACAGCTCCCTCTGATATTGTAGACAAGCCAGCCAATCTATGATCCATGACAGCTCCCTCTGATATTGTAGACAAGCCAGTCAATCTGCGATCATGACAGCTCCTCTGATATTGTAGACAAGCCAGTCAATCTATGATCCATGACAGATCCCTCTGATATTGTAGACAAGCCAGCCAATCTATGATCCATGACAGATCCCTCTGATATTGTAGACAAGCCAGCCAATCTATGATCCATGACAGATCCCTCTGATATTGTATCCAAGCCAGCCAATCTATCAGCTCTTCACGGATGAGTTCTTCTGTTTCGACATCTGAGCGTGGGAAACTGATAACAGCAGAAGGAGATGAAGTAGTATATATAAGAAATATAAACCACAAAATTCTACAGTCAAATTGAAAAATGCCAAGTCAATAACAGAGTTATATTGGAGATCGATCAACTGTTAATAATAAAAATATTGACGGTACCAGGAAGACAAATTAATCAAGATGAGTGCACTATTTATTGGATATGAAGAAAGTAAATCAAATAAAGAGTAGTTTGTACTAACTGGTACGACTATTCAAATCATTATTGATTACTTTTTACTTCTTTCTAATCCTTCCTTTTTTCTTCATCTGTTCTCTTCTCTCTCTATTCTCAGATTATTTGTTCCATTCTCTTTTCTCTCTATTCTCAGATTATTTGTTCCACTTTCTTTTCTCTCTATTCTCAGATTATTTGTTCCATTCTCTTTTCTCTCTATTCTCAGATTATTTGTTCCACTCTCTTTCTCTCTATTCTCAGATTATTATTCTTCCCTTCTCTCTATTGTTAGATTATTACTTTCTCTTTTCTCTATTGTTAGATTGTTTATTAATTGTTTCGTGTTCTATTATGACATAATTAATTCCTTTCTTGTTCTCTCTATCTCTGTATACTTGACTCCATCGTTCTCTCTATCCACACACTATTTCCACATAATATTGTCATTATTTGTACATTTTTGGGTTCCTTTTTCTTGACTATCTTCATACTTTTATTATTTTCTACTTCCTATCTCTTCCCATCTCACCCTATCTTATTCTGTTATTTAATCACTTTGTTCATCTATATTATGTATTCTGTTGTCTTCTCTCTCTCTCTCTCTTTCTCTTCTTCAGCTATGTATTTATTCCTTCTTTTTTCGGTATTTTCATATTATTATTATGTTTTCTACCCGTCTCTCTCTCTCTCTCTCTCTCCTCTCTTAGGGAGTCTCAATAGCGAAGTGGTTAAGTCGTTTGCTTGTCTTACTGAAGGTAGTGGATTCGAATCTGAACCAAGAGAAATGTGTAACTTTTTATGAAATCACTAGCATGATTGTCAGAGAACACTTCTCTTTGTCTCTTTCTCTCTCTTTCTCTTGTCTCTTCTGTCTTCTTTCTCTCTGTCTCTTTCTCTCCTCTCTCTCTTCTTTCTCTGTCTCTTTCTCTCTTTCTCGTCTCTTTCTCTCTGCCTTTTCTGCTCTTCTCTCTGTCTCTTTCTCTCTGTCTCTTCTCTTCTCTTTCTCTGTCTCTTTCTTCTCTTCTTCTTTCTTTCTCTCTTCTCTTCTCTCTACTCTTCTTTTCTTTTATCTCTTTTCTCTTCTTTTTCTCTGTCTCTTCTCTCTATCTCTTCTCTCTCTTTCTCTACCTCTTTCTTCTTCAACTATTCATCATCTCTCCTCTTCTCCTCTTTTCTTCCCTCTCTTTCTCGTCTGTCTGTCTCTGTCTCTCTTCTTCAACTATTCACTCATCTCTCTCCCTCTTTCTCCTCTCTTCTCTCTTTCCCCTTCTCCTCTTCTGTCTCTTCTCTCTTCTCCTATTCCTCATCTCTCTCTCTTTCTCCTCATCTTTCACTCTCTCTCTCCTCTCTCCTTCTCCTCTTCTGTTCTCTTTCTCAAATTTCACTCTCTCATCTCTCTCCTTCTCTCTCTCTTCCAACATTCACTCATTTTCTCCCTCTCTCATCTCTCTCTCTCCTCTCTCTCTCTCTCTTCTCTCTCTTCACTATTCCCTCTCTCTCCTCTTTCTTTCTTCTCCTCTCTCTCTCTTACTTCCATTCCTATCTCTTCTTCTCTACTCTATTCCTCATCTCTCCCCTCTCCTTTATCTCTCCACTGTCTATCTACTTCAACTATTTCATCTCTCCTCGCTCTATCTATCCCTCCTCCTCCAACTAAACACCCCCATCTCTAAAACAAATACTCAATGAAACATTCCGGATGTAACAACTAGTAGCCAGGTTTTCTCAAGAAGCTTGGTTAAATGGAATTTAAAATCCATATATTAAAGCAATAACCGAATCTTTGAATTGAAGTTATTGGTCAGGACAAGACAACCAACTAGCTTGTTGAATCAAAAAATTGATTTGAAGCCGGTGTCTCTTCAAGGTACTCAACTATTGATCTTTTACAGGTATCGTAAAGTACTCTCTCTCTCTCTCTCTCTCTGTATGTCTGTGTTTCCGCATGGCTATCTGTGTCTATGCATGGCTAGTCTGTGTGTATGTCTGTCTCTCGTTGTTTGCTTCTGTTAGTGACTGTCTCTGTCCCATTCTACCTGTTTCTATCTCTGTGGTTAAGTTCGAAAAGTTACCAACAGCTTCATAAAAGACAGAGTCACCAACATAAGAAAGAAAGTTGGCACAGAACCGTGCTTGCATTACATTGAGAAACAAAGAATGAAGTGATTTGATCACTTAATAAGAATGCATCCAAACTCCACAGTATACAGAGTCTTCTACACAGAACACCAGAAAGAAGGCGAGAGGCAGACCACAGAAAGATGGTTAGATGACATAGCAAAATTCTGTCAAAGAGCAAAAATAACAATCACCCATGCACTATACAATCCAAGACAAAACACAGAAAATCACGAAACTGTGCAACAACCCGGTAGCAGTGTGACGACAAAAGAAGTAACTGTCTCAGTCTCAGTCTACCTGTTTCTCTCTCTGTGGCTAAGTGGTTAAGCCCTTGCCTTGCGAGTCGAAGGTCGTGGGTTCGAGTTCGAACCGTGAGGTTCTGCTCAAGAATACATTTTTTCACAAGAGACCCCTAAGATTATTGCCGGAGCTACGGAGTTCGTGCTCTGTGCAATACTATCGGCAGGTGGCGTGCCATTTCTGCTTAGAGGGACCGAGCACTATGAGGTAAAACCCGGTGCAATGAAGTCAATCCTTCTGCTTTAAAACCCTTTTCAAAACGCTTTCTCATTCCATGTGTTATCATCTCTTTCTCTCTATGCCTGTCTCTGTTTTATTATGAGTATTTTTGTCTCACTCTTTCCCTCTCTGTCTGCTTTTATCTCGCTATCTATGTCTATACATTACGCTCTCTGGCTGATCATCTCCCAGTCTATTTCTGGAGCTATAACCGCTGAAGAAGGCAATAAGTTACCCTGACAGCTTTCTGATTCATATTTTTGTTACTACTCGCATAAAATTAGATAACTATAGGATGTTTATATAGTCACTTGAGTGTTTATATAGTCACTGTGTAAGAGAGTGGTTTATATAGTCACAATGTGTAGTGAGAGTGTTTATATAGTCACTGTGTAGTGAGGTTTATATAGTCACTGTGTAGTGAGTGTTATATAGTCACTGTGTAGTGAGAGTGTTTATATAGTCACTGTGTAGTAGAGTGTTTTATTGTCACTGTGTAGTGAGGTGTTTTATTGTCACTGTGTAGTGAGGTGTTTATATAGTCACTGTGTAGTGAGTGTTTGTATTGTCACTGTGTGTGAGAGTGTTTATATAGTCACTGTAGTGAGAGTGTTTATATAGTCACTGTGTAGTGAGGTTTTATATAGTCACTGTGTAGTGAGAGTGTTTATATAGTCACTGTGTAGTGAGTTTTATATAGTCACTGTGTAGTGAGTGTTTATATGTCACTGTGTAGTGAGAGTGTTTATATAGTCACTGTGTAGTGAGAGTGTTTATATAGTCACTGTGTAGTGAGAGTGTTTATATAGTCACTGTGTAGTGAGAGTGTTTATATAGTCACTGTGTAGTGAGAGTGTTTTATATCAGTGTGTAGTTTAATAGTCATGTAAGAGTTATATAGTCACTGTGAGTGAGATGTTTGTATAGTCACTGTGTAGTGAGAGTGTTTGTATTATCACTGTGTGGAGAGTGTTTATATAGTCACTGTGTAGTGAGAGTGTTTGTATAGTCACTGTGTGTAGAGTGTTTGTATTGTCACTGTGTAGTGAGAGTGTTTATATAGTCACTGTGTAGTGAGAGTGTTTATATAGTCATTGTGTAGTGAGAGTGTTTATATAGTCACTGTGTAGTGAGAGTGTTTATATAGTCACTGTGTAGTGAGAGTGTTTGTATTGTCACTGTGTAGTGAGAGTGTTTATATAGTCACTGTGTAGTGAGAGTGTTTATATAGTCACTGTGTAGTGAGAGTGTTTATATAGTCACTGTGTAGTGAGAGTATTTATATAGTCACTGTGTAGTGAGAGTGTTTATATAGTCACTGTGTAGTGAGAGTGTTTATATAGTCACTGTGTAGTGAGAGTGTTTATATTGTCACTGTGTAGTGAGAGTGTTTATATAGTCACCGTGAGAGTGTTTATATAGTCACTGTGTAGTGAGAGTGTTTATATAGTCACTGTGTAGTGAGAGTGTTTATATAGTCACTGTGTAGTGAGAGTGTTTGTATTGTCACTGTGTAGTGAGAGTGTTTGTATTGTCACTGTGTAGTGAGAGTGTTTATATAGTCACTGTGTAGTGAGAGTGTTTGTATTGTCACTGTGTAGTGAGAGTGTTTATATAGTCACTGTGTAGTGAGAGTGTTTATATAGTCACTGTGTAGTGAGAGTGTTTATATAGTCACTGTGTAGTGAGAGTGTTTATATAGTCACTGTGTAGTGAGAGTGTTTATATAGTCACTGTGTAGTGAGAAGAATATTCTGGAAAGCCAGGCAAAATTCAGTAGAGCAAAAATTAAACACAAAAAACTTCCTGCAAATTATTTTCACCACCTCCAAATTACATCAGGAACCTCGTCGTGCTACGGAGTTCGTGCACTGCAGCTGAGATCTTCATGTTTAAGAAAGAGATCGGAGCACACACAGTTACTCACCGAAGTGCAATGATGATTGTCCTATCAAATCACTCAATCTTCTATATTACATATATTTCTGTTGTCCTTGCTGACCCTAGCTTTGTTCCTTGACAATGTGTCTAGTATTACACTGAAGAAGAATTTGGTCTCAATCCTTACAAATCTCTTTACTCGTTTATCTATGAGATAGTTCTTGAATTCTTACAAATCTCTTTACTCGTTTATCTATGAGATAGTTCTTGAATTCTTACAAATCTCTTTACTCGTTTATCTATGAGATAGTTCTTGAATTCTTACAAATCTCTTTACTCGTTTATCTATGAGATAGTTCTTGAATTCTTACAAATCTCTTTACTCGTTTATCTATGAGATAGTTCTTGAATTCTTACAAATCTCTTTACTCGTTTATCTATGAGATAGTTCTTGAATTCTTACAAATATCTTTACTCGTTTATCTATGAGATAGTTCTTGAATTCTTACAAATATCTTTACTCGTTTATCTATGAGATAGTTCTTGAATTCTTACAAATCTCTTTACTCGTTTATCTATGAGATAGTTCTTGAATTCTTACAAATCTCTTTACTCGTTTATCTATGAGATAGTTCTTGAATTCTTACAAATATCTTTACTCGTTTATCTATGAGATAGTTCTTGAATTCTTACAAATATCTTTACTCGTTTATCTATGAGATAGTTCTTGAATTCTTACAAATCTCTTTACTCGTTTATCTATGAGATAGTTCTTGAATTCTTACAAATCTCTTTACTCGTTTATCTATGAGATAGTTCTTGAATTCTTACAAATATCTTTACTCGTTTATCTATGAGATAGTTCTTGAATTCTTACAAATCTCTTTACTCGTTTATCTATGAGATAGTTCTTGAATTCTTACAAATCTCTTTACTCGTTTATCTATGAGATAGTTCTTGAATTCTTACAAATCTCTTTCTCGTTTATTCTATGAGATAGTTCTTGAATTCTTACAAATCTCTTTACTCGTTTATCTATGAGATAGTTCTTGAATTCTTACAAATCTTTTACTGTTTATCTATGAGATAGTTCTTGAATTCTACAAATCTTTATCTCGTTTATCTAGAGATAGTTCTTGAATTCTTACAAATATCTTTACTCGTTTATCTATGAGATAGTTCTTGAATTCTTACAAATCTCTTTACTCGTTTATCTATGAGATAGTTCTTGAATTCTTACAAATCTCTTTACTCGTTTATCTATGAGATAGTTCTTGAATTCTTACAAATCTCTTTACTCGTTTATCTATGAGATAGTTCTTGAATTCTTACAAATATCTTTACTCGTTTATCTATGAGATAGTTCTTGAATTCTTACAAATATCTTTACTCGTTTATCTATGAGATAGTTCTTGAATTCTTACAAATCTCTTTACTCGTTTATCTATGAGATAGTTCTTGAATTCTTACAAATCTCTTTACTCGTTTATCTATGAGATAGTTCTTGAATTCTTACAAATATCTTTACTCGTTCATCTATGAGATAGTTCTTGAATTCTTACAAATCTCTTTACTCGTTTATCTATGAGATAGTTCTTGAATTCTTACAAATCTCTTTACTCGTTCATCTATGAGATAGTTCTTGAATTCTTACAAATATCTTTACTCGTTTATCTATGAGATAGTTCTTGAATCCTTACAAATATCTTTACTCGTTTATCTATGAGATAGTTCTTGAATTCTTACAAATCTCTTTACTCGTTTATCTATGAGATAGTTCTTGAATCCTTACAAATCTCTTTACTCGTTTATCTATGAGATAGTTCTTGAATCCTTACAAATATCTTTACTCGTTTATCTATGAGATAGTTCTTGAATTCTTACAAATCTCTTTACTCGTTTATCTATGAGATAGTTCTTGAATCCTTACAAATATCTTTACTCGTTTATCTATGAGATAGTTCTTGAATTCTTACAAATCTCTTTACTCGTTTATCTATGAGATAGTTCTTGAATTCTTACAAATATCTTTATTAACCCATTCACGCTTTCGATCCAATATACAGGCACCCAGTATTTTTTAAAAAGTTGACACAAAGCCATTTTATCGGCTAAATAAGTATATATTGCTATATGAATGCGTCTGGAGGTAAAAATGATTACGTAGAGGAAGGGAAGGGTTAATGTATGTACTACATGAATATTTAATTCTTACAATTTTCTGTATTCATTTTTATACCACATACATCTTCAGTATGGGTCTCTATGTCGAAGTGGTTAAGTCGTTCGCTTGTAGTTCTGAAGGTTGAGGGTTCGAATCCGGACCGAGTCACATGTGCAATTTGTTAACTCCTAGTGGACCAGGACAAAAGCCATTTAGAGTAAAAACGCCACCCACTTAATGTGGCTCCTGGTACACAAGGAGTTAAAGAGATACATAAGATTGTTGCTGGGATTACGGAATTCATGGTTTATGCAACATTCTCGGTAGATGGCGCGTCATTTCTGCCGACAGGGACCGAGCCATACGGAGAAACCCGGTGCAAAGGGAGTTAATAATTTGTCTTTAGATATTTTATTTTATAGCAGTCATTAATCTTTACAACTATTTTGGTTAAATGTATCTTCAATGTAAACCTTCAGTGGGGGTTATTATGGCCAAGTGGTTAAGGTATTTGCCTGTGGTTCTAATGGTTAAGGGATAGTGATTTGGTCTATTAACCCCGACGTTCTGAGTTCGAATCACGCTGCGGACAGTTTGGTTGCAAATTGTTTCGCGTGGATTTTTACAAAGGACGATGACACCAACAGTTCAAAAGCAATGGCAAACTACTGAACGTAATAATGCCTAGAAAAATCACAAACAGCGTTAAAAAGCTCGGTTTGATTCGCAAAGTCCTGTAAAGAATATGCAATTAACTTAACTCTAATGGTTCTGGGTTTGAATCTGGACCGAGTCACATGTGCAATTGTTTCCATGTTCCATGATATTGAAATTGCTGGAATCTTCTACGATTGTTGCTAGAATTACGGATGTTATGCTTTATTCAACATTTACGGTAGATAGTCTTCCATTTCTGCGGATAGGGACGTAGCCATATGGAGAAACCCGGCACAATGAAGTCAATCACGGACTTTAGATCTTTTTCTATAACAGTCCTTACAATTCTCTCTTTTGTTTTCATTTTTCTATTGTCTATTCCCAGGTGGAAGATGTAGTTGGCTGTCCACTCTTGCCGTTAAGCGTAGGGATGGGAGCTTTAATTTTCGTTCTAGGGCTAGATGAGTCGCCCTTGTTGTGTTGTATCCGTGTTTATGTAGTTTGGTCTTGATATTGTCTATCCATCTTTTCTTGGTCTTTCCTTAGCTCTAGTACCCGATATCTTTTTATTGTATGCTGTTATTGGTGGTTGGTTGTATTTCATTCTCATTAAATGTCCAAACCACTGCAATTGTTGTCTTTCGATATATTCAGTGTATGAAGTTATGCCCACTCTGCTTCTGATGTCCTCATTTCGTAGTCTTGTCTTTCCTGGTGACTCCCACTGCCTTCCTCAAGCATTTCATTTCACACGTGATGAGCTTTCTGTGGTGTGTTGTTGTCAGAGACACTTTCACTTTCATTTATCTTCCATCTAAATCCTAATATCGTCCTGCTGAATCGGGGACTTTATTTACTTTACAAAAAGCAAGTTTGTATTTGATTTATAAAACTATTTTATCTTCCACGTGCATTGAACCTGTTCTCAATTCGATCGCCCAGGTCCACATTTCTCACGCTTTGATGTCACACCGAGCTGTCAATCACTTTTTCTTTGACATAAACATTGTTTGATGAAATCAAATTCAAACAATTCCATTTTCTCGACCTCTTTCACCAAACCCTCCCTCACATCTCTATCATCAAACAAGCTCGTATCTTCATCAAGAAACACACCGATTTCTCTGTCACTCCATCAGCCCGCTTTCCTCAACTGATCATGTAGAAAACGAGACAATCTGATAAAATGGTGATAACTGGGCTGACGTATCGACCTACATGTCTTTATCCAGCACTGGGGTACACATCACAAGTTGTTAATGACGGGGCCGTTCATATCTTCAAAGTTTCATGTTTCTATGGATTATCTATTATTATGTTGGCTGTTTCTTTCTTTCTTTCTTTTTTCCAGATGTCTAAGGTTATAATGAATGTCTTTGTAAGAAACATGGCCTCTATCGTACATTACTCTACTTTTGTCAAAACTAGTTTTTAAAATATTATTTAAAATTGATTGATTGATTCTTCTTCTTATTCGAGCGCTCCATATCGACAACTTGTTAAACCTCTCTTTGTGATCTGTATATGATCTGAGACTAAGAACGATTGCACGTTGTGCCAGTTATGCGCCTACAAGTAGGCCAGTACATCTGATTTCTGCGAGGTTTTTATTTACTAGGTAGATTCCTAGACTCTAGACCCTACCTGATTTGCCTCTTACGACATGCCTTGTAGGTCGTAGTGTTACTATTCTTTACTCCCATTGAGGGCCCCCACGACACACGGGCGGATTGATTGATTGATTGATTGGACAATCATCATCGCACTTCGGTGAATAAATATGTGAGGTCCGATCTCTTTCATACACAGGAAGATCTCTCTCTCTCGCGATCCCGGCCTAGACCGATGAACCAACTTTTATCATGAATTTTACCGTGGTTTTAATGGACTCCGTTCCTCCGTACAGTTTCTCGCGAAGCTCTGTGTTTTGCGGCCAGGTTTCGTTTCTTACACCTACTATCTGTTGACAATCCTGCAGAACGTGTTCTGCTGTCATGTCCGTCTAAGGGTCGCTGCCCTGAAAGAAAATTTCAACCCGCTGCCTTGTGGGTTTGGCTTGGGACAGCCTAAGGCTATCGGAAATCGTAACGCACACAATAGCTGGCTGAAATCGAACACCCCACCGAAGGATAAGCAACTGTGCTCAAATAGGTGCTGAAGGTTGGTGCACGTACATTACGTTCTGATGTTTGGCTGTTTATATATCACAAAGAGAATGATAAAAATGGCCTAAGAACGGTGGCGAGAGAGAGAGAGAGAGAGAGAGAGAGAACTCCGTAGCACCGGCGAGAATTCCCGATGTAATTTGAAGATGATGACAATTATTGTTGAAATTTTATTTTAGTATTTTTAATGAATCTTGCACGGGCTGCGATTTTACAGCCTACTATTATCGCTTTCCAACTACCAAATGTTCTTTAAAGTGCTCAATTTAAACACGGAACCTAGATTTTTTTTTCCATTTTCGATATGACTAGTAACTCGATCTCACCTACACTGAGATTAGAGATCTTTAGAAAAATATTACAATTTCTTCAGACGGGAATCGAACTGAATACGTTTGGATCCAGGGCGAGCTCATTCCTATACGCCACAGAGCCTCCCATTTGAGATACGCCACAGACCTCCCATTTGAGAACGACAAGCCTTTACAGAAGCCTCCCATTTGAGACACGCCACAGAGCCTCCCATTTGAGACACGCCACAGAGCCTCCCATTTGAGACACGCCACAGAGCCTCCCATTTGAGACACGCCACAGAGCCTCCCATTTGAGACACGCCACAGAGCCTCCCATTTGAGACACGCCACAGAGCCTCCCATTTGAGACACGCCACAGAGCCTCCCATTTGAGACACGCCACAGAGCCTCCCATTTGAGACACGCCACAGAGCCTCCCATTTGAGACACGCCACAGAGCCTCCCATTTGAGACACGCCACAGAGCCTCCCATTTGAGACACGCCACAGAGCCTCCCATTTGAGACACGCCACAGAGCCTCCCATTTGAGACACGCCACAGAGCCTCCCATTTGAGACACGCCACAGAGCCTCCCATTTGAGACACATCACAGAGCCTCCCATTTGAGACACGCCACAGAGCCTCCCATTTGAGACACGCCACAGAGCCTCCCATTTGAGACACGCCACAGAGCCTCCCATTTGAGACCGATCTTTTAATATTCTAAGTCCCTTGTATTCAATTTCAGTACAATCAAATATAAAAACAAAAAAACCAACTAACCCTGAACAAGGTTTCGTATGCCGGTGTGATGTTTGTGTATCTAAGAGGGCAATGAATCAAGTCTCCAGGCAATGTTGGCAGTGGCGTCGGTAGAAAATCCTGCACAGACTCCCCTGATGCCATTGTTGAAGTGAAAGTTAAGGTCGACATTGGAGTATTCAATATCTGTGAATGAGATACAAGGGAAAATATCCTGATTATTTGTTTGTATGTGTGTATTCTCTTGTCTTTGTAGAGTGTGTGTGTGTGTGTGAGTGTGAGAGAGAGCGAGAGAGAGAGAGAGAGAGAGTGATGGGGTGTTTAGGGAGAGAGAGAGAGAGTGAGAGATATAGTAAGAGTGAGAGATAAATATGAGGGAGTCAAAGATGGTATGATAGGGTCACAAATGAGGAACTAATGGAAAGGAGTCAGAGATTGTATGATAGGGTCACAAATGAGGAACTAATGGAAAGAACAAGACATATTCCAGTGAACCCAAAGGTTTTTAAAAACGCTGGATAGGACACACTTTGAGAAAACATAAGGGGAATATAAGAAGAAGGGTACTTACCTGGAGCCCACAGGGAAAGCGAAAGGGAGGCCTAGAAATACATGTAGACTAGATATGAAGGTAGAGATCAATAATATAAAGAAGAGGAGGGAGCTGCAGGAGATAGAGAGCTAGAGATAGGAAGACTTGGCATGAGTTGGTTGAGGTAGAGATCAATAATATAAAGAAGAGTTGGAGGGAGCTGCAGGAGATAGAGAGCTAGAGATAGGAAGACTTGGCATGAGTTGGTTGAGGTAGAGATCAATAATATAAAGAAGAGTTGGAGGGAGCTGCAGGAGATAGAGAGCTAGAGATAGGAAGACTTGGCATGAGTTGGTTGAGGCGGAGATCAATAATATAAAGAAGAGTTGGAGGGAGCTGCAGGAGATAGAGAGCTAGAGATAGGAAGACTTGGCATGAGTTGGTTGAGGTAGAGATCAATAATATAAAGAAGAGTTGGAGGGAGCTGCAGGAGATAGAGAGCTAGAGATAGGAAGACTTGGCATGAGTTGGTTGAGGTAGAGATCAATAATATAAAGAAGAGTTGGAGGGAGCTGCAGGAGATAGAGAGCTAGAGATAGGAAGACTTGGCATGAGTTGGTTGAGGCAGAGATCAATAATATAAAGAAGAGTTGGAGGGAGCTGCAGGAGATAGAGAGCTAGAGATAGGAAGACTTGGCATGAGTTGGTTGAGGTAGAGATCAATAATATAAAGAAGAGTTGGAGGGAGCTGCAGGAGATAGAGAGCTAGAGATAGGAAGACTTGGCATGAGTTGGTTGAGGTAGAGATCAATAATATAAAGAAGAGTTGGAGGGAGCTGCAGGAGATAGAGAGCTAGAGATAGGAAGACTTGGCATGAGTTGGTTGAGGTAGAGATCAATAATATAAAGAAGAGTTGGAGGGAGCTGCAGGAGATAGAGAGCTAGAGATAGGAAGACTTGGCATGAGTTGGTTGAGGTAGAGATCAATAATATAAAGAAGAGTTGGAGGGAGCTGCAGGAGATAGAGAGCTAGAGATAGGAAGACTTGGCATGAGTTGGTTGAGGTAGAGATCAATAATATAAAGAAGAGTTGGAGGGAGCTGCAGGAGATAGAGAGCTAGAGATAGGAAGACTTGGCATGAGTTGGTTGAGGTAGAGATCAATAATATAAAGAAGAGTTGGAGGGAGCTGCAGGAGATAGAGAGCTAGAGATAGGAAGACTTGGCATGAGTTGGTTGAGGTAGAGATCAATAATATAAAGAAGAGTTGGAGGGAGCTGCAGGAGATAGAGAGCTAGAGATAGGAAGACTTGGCATGAGTTGGTTGAGGTAGAGATCAATAATATAAAGAAGAGTTGGAGGGAGCTGCAGGAGATAGAGAGCTAGAGATAGGAAGACTTGGCATGAGTTGGTTGAGGTAGAGATCAATAATATAAAGAAGAGTTGGAGGGAGCTGCAGGAGATAGAGAGCTAGAGATAGGAAGACTTGGCATGAGTTGGTTGAGGTAGAGATCAATAATATAAAGAAGAGTTGGAGGGAGCTGCAGGAGATAGAGAGCTAGAGATAGGAAGACTTGGCATGAGTTGGTTGAGGTAGAGATCAATAATATAAAGAAGAGTTGGAGGGAGCTGCAGGAGATAGAGAGCTAGAGATAGGAAGACTTGGCATGAGTTGGTTGAGGTAGAGATCAATAATATAAAGAAGAGTTGGAGGGAGCTGCAGGAGATAGAGAGCTAGAGATAGGAAGACTTGGCATGAGTTGGTTGAGGTAGAGATCAATAATATAAAGAAGAGTTGGAGGGAGCTGCAGGAGATAGAGAGCTAGAGATAGGAAGACTTGGCATGAGTTGGTTGAGGTAGAGATCAATAATATAAAGAAGAGTTGGAGGGAGCTGCAGGAGATAGAGAGCTAGAGATAGGAAGACTTGGCATGAGTTGGTTGAGGTAGAGATCAATAATATAAAGAAGAGTTGGAGGAGCTGCAGGAGATAGAGAGCTAGAGATAGGAAGATTTGCACGAGTTGCTGAGTAGAGATCAATAATATAAAGAAGAGTTGGAGGGAGCTGCAGAGAAGAGTAGAGATAGAAGACTTGGCAGAGTTGTTGAGGTAAGATTCAATAAATAAAAAGAGTTGGAGGGAGCTGCAGGAGATAGAGAGCTAGAGATAGGAAGACTTGGCATGAGTTGGTTGAGGTAGAGATCAATAATATAAAGAAGAGTTGGAGGGAGCTGCAGGAGATAGAGAGCTAGAGATAGGAAGACTTGGCATGAGTTGGTTGAGGTAGAGATCAATAATATAAAGAAGAGTTGGAGGGAGCTGCAGGAGATAGAGAGCTAGAGATAGGAAGACTTGGCATGAGTTGGTTGAGGTAGAGATCAATAATATAAAGAAGAGTTGGAGGGAGCTGCAGGAGATAGAGAGCTAGAGATAGGAAGACTTGGCATGAGTTGGTTGAGGTAGAGATCAATAATATAAAGAAGAGTTGGAGGGAGCTGCAGGAGATAGAGAGCTAGAGATAGGAAGACTTGGCATGAGTTGGTTGAGGTAGAGATCAATAATATAAAGAAGAGTTGGAGGGAGCTGCAGGAGATAGAGAGCTAGAGATAGGAAGACTTGGCATGAGTTGGTTGAGGTAGAGATCAATAATATAAAGAAGAGTTGGAGGGAGCTGCAGGAGATAGAGAGATAGAGATAGGAAGACTTGGCATGAGTTGGTTGAGGGCATATGCCCCAATCCGGGTTAAAAGGTATGAGAGAGAGAGAGAGAGAGAGAGAATAGTCATATGTCATCTCTGATGGTCACCTATAACCAATACGATCTGACAACACAATACAGTAAAACTACATAGATAGCGTATCAGAAATAAGCCATAATTCATATCATGAAATATATTGTGGAATACGTCGCAAGGTACGTGTTTTTTCATTGGCGAAACACGTAAGACAAAGTAGGGCAGTTTTACAAATTACAAACACAATATACAACGACCCTTTCTACCAAAATCGCGTCCGTGTATTGCCAGGGCTCGCAATGGGAGCAAAGAATAGTAGAAGAAAGCAGCGCAGAAATAGTATGTGCTGGCCTACTTGTAGGTGCATAACTGACACAACGTACAATCGCTCTTAGACTCAGATCACATACAAATCACAAAGAGTAGTTGACATGTGGTCGATATGGAGAGTTGGATGAGGAAGATTAAGAATACAGCTATGGATGGTGCTCTGCATCTCCAGGCCGGACCATTTCTTTTATAGTCATTCTACTTGTTAGCACAATTCGTCCTGTGTTGCTGGGGAGGGGAGCAAGAAATAGTAACACTGCGACCTACAAGGCATGTCGTAAGAGGCGACTGAGGTAGGGGCCTAGGGAAACTACGTAAGTAAATAAAAAGCGTAGCAGAAATAGGATGTGCTGGCCTACTTGAAGGAGCATAACTGACACAACGTAGAATCACTCTTAGGCTTTGATCACATACAAATCACAAAGAGTGGTTAAACAAGTGGTCGATATGGAGCGTTGGAAGAAGAAGAAGAAGAAGAAATTATTACAGCTGAAGTAATGCTCTCTTTCCTTAATAACTCTCTCTCTAAACTGAACTGTGATAGTCTATGCTCTTTACCAGCGTTTCTCAAAGTGGGCGGTACAGTCCCCTAGTGGGCTCTGAAGAGTTCTAGGGGGCGATAGTGGGTTCAGAAGAATTTGGGGGCGTTCAGGTGATTATGGGTCGGTGGCTCCTTAAAGAAGAAATTAATAATGTATATTTTAAAATAAATTATTTTCGTGATTTTGCGATTGAATAATCATTTAAAATTTGATTTCTGCATTTTAATTCATCTTATGTCCATCTTACACGATCCAATTTTTCATCAATTTTCTGTTTCTTGCATATAATCAGTTGAAAAATGACCATGTAGGACAGAAATATATATCAATTTTCTATGTCAAAGAGAAAATAGAGCATATATATATATATATATATATATATATATATATATATATATATATATATATATATATATATATATATATATTTTTTTTTTTTTAAAAAAAAAAATATATATGGGGGAGTTGGCAAACTGTTATAATGTGGAGTGGGGCGTTACAAAGTTTATGTTGTGCAAAGTTGGTGGTGGGCCGAAAAAGTTTTAGAACCTATGCTATACAAATGTCGAACTACCAATCTATTCATATCAATAGCAATGTAACTATCTGTAGAATTCTCACTGAACAATGCCTGCATTTCTGTTCTACCCACTGAGTTTACTTTTACTATCTCTGTAAAGTGGTACTTTCTCTTCTCTGTCAAGTGGGGACAATAACATTTCTCTCTCTCATACCTCTCTACCTGTCTCTCTTTCTCTTTCTCTCTCTGTCTCTTTCTTTCCTTCAACTATTCACTTATTCACTCCCCCGTTCTCTTTCTCTCTGTTTCTTTCTCTCCTTCAATTATTCCCTCATTCACCCCCCGCTCTCTTTCTTTCTGTTTCTTTCTCTCTCTTGTCTTTTTCTTTCTCTGCTTCAACTATTCACTCATTTCTCCCTTTTCTCTCTCTGTTTCTTTCTCTCCCTGTTTTTCTCTCTCTGTCACTTTATCTATATTTCTTTCTCTCTGTGTCTCTTTATCTCTCTGTCTCTTTATCTATATTTCTTTCTCTCTGTGTCTCTTTCTTTTTCAACTATTCAATAATTTCTCTCTCTCTTTTTCTCTATCTCTTTCTCTTTAGCTGACTCTCTCTCCCTCTTCTTCAACTACATTTCTAAAGTTTCTATAGATTCTATTAATTGTTTGTACATTGTACACGATTTCCACAATTCCTGAACACACTAAGGTTTAATTTGAACTAAATCTACCTGATGTATAACAGTAATTTTGTGCAGGCAATCTTATATACCTGACGACCTTACGAATTCATGTTGAGCAAATTGGTAGATAACATGCTTGATAATATCATGGAAGGAGAGGCGTTAGTTTATCGAGCACTTTTATCAATTCTTCATCAGTTTTTATATCCTCCAGTACGCACACAAGTAGAATCTCATCGTCTACTAGATCCAATCAACTGTCCTCGTGTTAGTGTGCCGCCTTTTCCTTCATTATTTGCTCATACTGTGGATACTCTTATGTCAGCGCTGCTTGGATTTAGGAACGTGCTCGGCATATTTGGTACAATTGCTATCTCAATAGTTTGTTAGTCCAATAGAAATCTCATGGTTTTACTGTTATATCTCTTGTGCGTCGGAGAATGTGTTCTCGTGTATCTTGTGAAATGAGATGCTTGAAGAAAGCAGTAAATAAAACAAGAAGAGACCATATACGAAATGAGGAAATTAGAAGAACAGTTGGAGAAGAACAATCGGAACAAGACCATCTTTTCCCAGATTTCTCCACACTATCCTAATTTTCTTGCGGGCAGCCTAACTTCCTATCGGATTTAATCGGGTCACTTCATGACTCCCTCCACGCTGTGTCTTCTTATTCTTTCTCGGGTGGCGAGCTTTGAATTTTCTTGCTTGTTTTTTCTGTAGCTATCTAGGGTTTTTACGGGGTGTGGTAGCTAGCCCCACATCCTTAGTCGCTTCTTACGACATGCGTGGCAGGTAACAGTGTTTCTATTCTTTACACTCCTAATTTGGGCCCCGGTAACATCTCTCGAGCGATTAATACTACTACCACAACTATTATACTGCTACTTCTGCTACTACATGGCAACTGCTTTATTTATTATATGTCATCTTAGAGAAACAGGACGACATAAGGAGACCCTGAAACGAACTTTGCTGAGAGAGGCAAGAAATATCGGTCTCAGTTCCATGGAGGAGATTGAACGAGTTGCCCAGGATAGAGCGGTATGGAGAAATTACTTGCAGGCCCTATGTAAAGTACGTATGTACGAGAGGAATTGTTGTTGTTCTTAGAGAAACAGAGAGAGAGGAAGGGCTGATAGAGAGAGGGCAATAGAGAGAGGGAGACAGAGAGAAAGAAAGAGAGAGAGAGAGAGAGAGCACTCGCGAGAACAAGCGAGATTTGTTGCTATGGTGATGAACTGCAGTTTACTGTTGTTGATTAGCTTTTGTTCCAGAGATTAGAAATGATGTCCTTAGGGTGCGTGTTTTTGATTAGCACGGACAATTTAAATGGCAGAAATAATCCCGTTTTATGTAACGCAGTGACAGAACGTTAGACCAGTCGTCGACCATACAGGCACTGTTCAGGTTTATTATATATAAAATGTATGTAGCATTTAAATAAATAAATAAATAATTCCTATCGTACCGTTATACGTTACAAAGGGCCTGCAAGCAATTTTTTCATACCGCTCTATCCTGGGCAACTTGTTTAATCTCCTCCATGGAACAGAGACTGATATTTCCTGCCTCTCTCAGCAAAGTTCGTTTCAGGGTCTCCTTAGGTCGTCCTCTCTTTCTTGAACCATTTGCATCCCACTTCAATACCTGCTTTGATATTCGTTGATCATTTCTTCTCAAGGTGTGCCCAACATATCTCCATCTTCTCTTTCTTGTAACAGTTGTCACTAGTGGTTGACCAGACATTTTCAAGGGCCCAACATATTCCATCTTCTCTTAAATAGGTTGACCAGTTCTTCTCAAGGTGTGCCCAACATATCTCCATCTTCTCTTTCTTATAACAGTTGTCACTAGTGGTTGGCCAGACATTTCTTCTCAAGGTGTGCCCAACATATCTCCATCTTCTCTTTCTTATAACAGTTGTCACTAGTGGTTGACCAGACATTTCTTCTCAAGGTGTGTCAACATATCTCCATCTTCTCTTTCTTATAACAGTTGTCACTAGTGGTTGACCAGATATTTCTTCTCAAGGTGTGTTCAACATATCTCCATCTTCTCTTCTTATAACAGTTGTTACTAGTGGTTGACCAGACATTCGTGATCATAATCGATATCACCTTCTAACAGTTCGTGAACAGTATCGATACTATTATACCCTTCAGTGAACAGAATCGATACAACATACCATTCATGAACAAAATCGATATCACCCTACTCCGAATAGAGATATAAGCATATAGTATTCTTCAGTAGAAAGCCAAGTGTATACATACTATAGTCTGTTTACAAATGTTTGACCACATTCTTCTTCTTTCTTCTTCTGGTTCTCACTAGATTGGGATTTCGGATTCTCTAATAAAGGCAGCCGTCTGCCTCAGATTATCAGCCACGTCATACAGTTTGTCTTCTGTGTTCTCACTAGATTGTGATTTCGGATTCTCTAATAAAGTCATAATGGCAGCCGTCTGCCTCAGATTATCAGCCACGCCGTACAGTTTGTCTTGGATGCTAGTGTAAGTGGGCCACCTCTTTCTTCTCAAATCTGCATACTGGGGGCAGTTCTGTAGGATATAATTCCTATGATTTCTGCTTCCCCGTTTGCGCCGACCTCTTTCTGCAGTAAGTTTTGGCCACCCTTGTGATGGCAATTCTGACATTCTTACTTACTGCTTGGCTAAATCTACGAGGCAGATTGGCGACCGTAGAATCCGTTATCCCATTCCTCATTGTGAGAGGTCGTTGCACCATGTTATGCGCCTTACGGCCTGGTGCATCCGTTTTCTGCAAGCATTTGTTGCGGGTTAGCCTTCCCTAGCGGACACATGCATCCGATTTCAGCCAAGCCTCCTTAGTAGCCTCTTACGACGACATGCGTGACAGGTAACAGTGGTTCTATTCTGTACATCCCAAATTTGGGCCCCCGGTAACCACTGGGGCGGAACGAGTTCAAGTTCAATTTTCTCGAAAAGTATCTGTTGTAATGATATGAAATTTTGCATGCAGTTTTATATTTACATTGATCAAAGGAATATGTCATTCTTCTTTCTTTCTTTCTTTTGTCCTTCTCTGCTTTTTTGCCGCTAGGCGTAGCAGGTTTAACTGATGATCGGTTTCCGAGATAATGCTCGCTCGGTCGCTTGATATGGTGTGGTATTGTGGAGTTCTAAGATGTCTGTAACTCCATCAACCCATCTTTTTCTTGGTCTGCCCTTTCCTCTTGATGATTCCATTTTCAGGTTGTACGCTCTAGCAACTGGTGTATTCGGTTCATTCTGACCAAGTGGCCAAACCATTTGAGTCTCTGTTTTTCAATAAATCTAATAGCAGGTGTTGTTCCGACTGTTCTTCTAATTTCCTCATTTCTTATATGGTCTCTTCTTGTTTTATTTACTGCTTTCCTCAGGCATCTCATTTCGCATGTGGTAATTTTCCTTTCTTGTTCTTTTGTCAGTGCCCATGTTTGGCTCTGGTAGCACAGTGTTGGTATAAAGATTGAATTTATAATTTGTCCTTTAGTCACTACTGGAATAGCTGGGTGTTTCAAAATTGGGGTAAGCTGGTATGTAATGTTGTTGGCTTGCTGGATTCTAGTTTCGATCTCTCTGTCCATTGATATGTCATTGACAGGTCGAAATGCATCTTAGATTTTGTATGTGGGTAAATTTCTTTTAAAGTTGTGATAAAGAACTAATTTTACAGTAATACACATCATATAGGTTAACGATAGCATCACAGGCGGATCCATATTTGTATAGCAATGGGTCATCATCATCAGGTGACGTGGCGGCTGGCGTAGGCAATCATGGATCTCCACAAATCTCTGTCGTTGGTGTTTGCTATCATCTCAGATGGTTGACGCTCTACCGTGCCATGAAGTCAGGCTATCTAACATTTTCTCTCTCTGTCTCTTCCTCTGTCTTGTCTACCCTCGATTTTACCAGTTGTCACAATGTGTTCTAAACCTCCCTCCTCATCACATGTCCGAAAAATGATGACTGCCTCTTTCTTATATTGATGATAAGCTTTCTCTGTGTCTTGATCTCAAAACCTCCACATTAGTCATTTTAGCAGTCCATGGGATTCTCATCATTCTTCTGTAAAACCACTTTTCTGTGGCCCTCAGAGATTTTTCGATCTGTGTGTTCATTGTCCATGACTCGCATCCGTATGTCAGTATTGATTCTATGTAGCACTGAATAACTCGCATTCTGATCGGGATTGACAAGGACTTGTTGCAGATAATGCTTCTCATTTTCAGGAATGATGTTTTCGCTTGTCCTATTCTGCTCTTCATTTCTGATCGGCATCTGTCATCTGATGTTACCAGGACTCCGAGGTATTTAAATTTGTGTGTGAAGCTGTTAAATCTTTAAACATATGTCCTGTTACACTGACAAGATTTTTTATATACCCCATACAAACAAACATGGAAATAAACTGTACACTGTACAAAACAAAAACAAATTTTGTAAGGTCGTTTATATTTCAAGTCTATGCCAAATTTCATCATCTCAGTTCAAATGGTTGCACAGTTATCGATTTTTAAACATGGAAAAACATTTGTAAACTCACTATAATTGGAGATGGGTTGACCTTAGAGCTGTTGCTGTCGGCAAAATGTTACTCTCACTGTGAGAATTCTTCTTCTTCTTCTTCTTCGATCGTTCTTTTCGGCCATTTTGATCATTCTTGTTGTGATATATAAACAGCCTTTTCCAAGAACGGTTATTACGTTGTGTCAATTATGCAAATATGGTGACTAGGCCAGCACATCCGATTTAGTGCCAGCATTTTATAGGGTAGCTTGCCCTAGTTTGTACAAGTTCTCTCTAACGATCCGTTGTGCCTTTTGGCTTGGATCTATGCCACAGAGGCTTTTGTACTACAACGTTTCTGACTGAGTGTGGCGTTCCTTCTGTATCGTATGATAGGCACTCTTTAATGATCTTTTAATGTTGTATATTTTGGCTTGGATCTACGCCACAGAGCACTTCCTACTTTGCATATGACTGGGTGAGGTCGTTCCGGTATAGGAGCATTTACCACCCTTCTAGGACTGGTCATTGGGAACGGTCATGTCGGCTGCTTTGTGTGTTCATTACTATTTTACGATCATCTTCTGCCGTATATTTGGGCTTTGTGATCTACGTCAAAGAGTATGTCTACACTGTGCGCCCATTTCTTGCTGTGAGGTCGTTCCGGATTAGGAACATTTCTCAGTCTTTTGGGACACATAAGCTTGTCCTGGGACGGCGTCATGCTCGTATAACACACCGTGAAAAGTGTCGTCCTTTGCCAATGTTTGGATTTGGACAGCATGTCAAGTCTTTACATTGTCGGCACTTGACAATTTGCAGTTACTACCTGCATTTTCCTGGCCCCGGAAACACTAGACTAGGGTTGCGCACAAATAATGTAGAGTCGTTTTATTAGGCGCTATCAGCGCAACTTAGATGTTGTTCACCAAACATCACCCGCCCTGGTTTTTCTGGGGATGTTAGTTGTGAGAACAACAGTACCGTGCCCGGTTGTTTCCGGGGATGTTAGTTGTGAGAACAACAGTACCGTGCCCGGTTGTTTCCGGGGATGTTTGCTGTGAGAACAACAGTACCGTGCCCGGTTGTTTCTGGGGATGTTAGTTGTGAGAACAACAGTACCGTGACTGGTTGTTTCAAGGGATGTTAGTTGTGAGAACAACAGTACCGTGCCCAGTTGTTTCCGGGGATGTTAGTTGTGAGAACAACAGTACCGTGACCGGTTGTTTCTGTGGATGTTAGTTGTGAGAACAACAGTACCGTGCCCGGTTGTTTCCGGGGATGTTTGCTGTGAGAACAACAGTACCGTGCCCGGTTGTTTCAGGGGATGTTAGTTGTGAGAACAACAGTACCGTGCCCGGTTGTTTCAGGGGATGTTAGTTGTGAGAACAACAGTACCGTGCCCGGTTGTTTCTGGGGATGTTAGTTGTGAGAACAACAGTACCGTGTCCGGTTGTTTCAGGGGATGTTAGTTGTGAGAACAACAGTACCGTGCCCAGTTGTTTCCGGGGATGTTAGTTGTGAGAACAACAGTACCGTGACCGGTTGTTTCTGGGGATGTTAGTTGTGAGAACAACAGTACCGTGACCGGTTGTTTCTGGGGATGTTAGTTGTGAGAACAACAGTACCGTGCCCGGTTGTTTCTGGGGATGTTAGTTGTGAGAACAACAGTACCATGCCTGGTTGTTTCCGGGGATGTTAGTTGTGAGAACACCAGTACCGTGCCTGGTTGTTTCTGGGGATGTTAGTTGTGAGAACAACAGTACCGTGCCCGGTTGTTTCTGGGGATGTTAGTTGTGAGAACAACAGTACCGTGCCCGGTTGTTCCAGGGATGTTAGTTGTGAGAACAACAGTACCGTGCCCGGTTGTTTCAGGGATGTTAGTTGTGAGAACAACAGTACCGTGCCTGGTTGTTTCTGGGATGTTAGCTGTGAGAATAACAGTACCGTGCCTGGTTGTTTCTGGGGATGTTAGCTGTGAGAACAACAGTACCGTGCCCGGTTGTTTCTGGGAATGTTAGTTGTGAGAACAACAGTACCGTGACCGGTTGTTTCAGGGAAGGCAGTTTCGTTAGACGCTAAAACGCAACTTTAGGATTTGCGCTCGGTCAACTTTACCCATTAGATATATCTGCGCTTGGCCTCTTGTACGGAGTTTACCGCAATCTTCCCATGTGTCGACACGATACGTTACAGTGTTTTCAGAGACCCTTGCCGAGATCTTTGATTTGTTACTCTTCGTTCTCATTGATTCTTGCCCCACAACTGACAATTTATTTGCGGCCACTTACTCCGGGGGAGTTGGAATTCGTTCACAGACGACACGTACACTACTGTTTCTTACGTTTCAGCAACTATTTGGGCAACTTTTCATCGGACATCGGCCAGGAGATGCTTGCAATTTGTTCAGGAATTTTGGACCTGCATTACTTTTTCGTGCTTGCCCTACTACCACTACCTGTAGTTCTCCATTGATCCCTATCCGAATAGCTAGACAGGAACCGTTGTCTGTTTCCATGGTCACCACGTGGAGGTGGGGTAGGATCTTGAATAGTGCCAGCTCACTAAACCTGTCGCGACGTTGTCCCTAGAATTGCGCCTTTGACCCCACTGTGAGAATTGAATCTGGGACCTTGCGTCTACACACCAAGTACACTAACCACTGCGCTGTAATAGTTATTTTCGAGTCGAGAATAATTACTAAGTATTGCTAATCTGCCAGCGGAACAGACATCAATGCATACAATATTTAGAGAAATCTAACAGCGGAACAGACATCAATGTATACAATATTTAGAGAAATCTAACAAGGGGACAGACATCAATGTATACAATATTTAGAGAAATTTACCAACGGGACAGACTAATGGGCAGGTGACATCGAGGTAATTCTGAATAATTTTCCCCCTAGGACATTCCTTCCATCTCCACTTAATGTTTATAAAAAAAAAGCTACCAGCTCAATCGCTATTGTAAAACCTTGCTTGTTCTAGACCAGTGGTTCCCAAACTTTGCATTACCGCAGACCCTCTATTAAATAGAATTTGCTGCCGTGAATCTTCAAAAGTTTCTATATATGAAAATAGACAGGAATGAATTATCTGTGTGTTACAATAGTAAACAATGTCTGCAATTTAACATTTTAATAAACAGGAATAGGTTTCCTTTTGCCTTGAACAAGACGCGCCATCATAAGCATCATCAGTACATTTGCTTTTCAATTTCAGTCAGAGATCCATCCTGAAGCTCAGACAAAATGTATTGTAGCAAAATCCAATGCAGGCCAACGTTATTTATTCTATCTTTCCCAAGATCATTCCAGCCAATTACTTACTTAAATTTCATTCTTCTAGCGATGGAGTTACTATTACATCACACCAACAGTCAAGCTGGCTTCAATTTCTCAGACTGCGTGACATTTCAAATTATTTTTCATTTTGTCCTGTCAGACATTTCAACTTCGGTCTGATCTGAGTCCCTTAATTTCTCAGCAGAACTAGTTTACCACTGTTTTTCTTTTCTTTTGTCCTCTCTGCTTTTTTGCCGTTAGGCGTAGCAGGTTTAACTGATGATCGGTTTCCGAGATAGTGTACGCTCGATCGATTGATATGCTGTGTCCTTCTCTGCTTTTTTGCCGTTAGGTGTAGCAGGTTTAACTGATGATCGGTTTCCGAGATAGTGTACGCTCGGTCGATTGATATGCTGTGTCCTTCTCTGCTTTTTTTTGCCGTTAGGTGTAGCAGATTTAACTGATGATCGGTTTCCGAGATAGTGTACGCTCGGTCGCTTGATATGCTGTGTCCTTCTCTGCTTTTTTGCCGTTAGGGGTAGCAGGTTTAACTGATGATCGGTTTCCGAGATAGTGTACGCTCGATCGCTTGATATGCTGTGTTATTGCGGAGTTGTAAGATGTCTGTAACTCCATCAACTGTTCTTAAAATATATTTTTCTGTTTGAAATGTCAAAGATTATACTATTTCTTGAAAAGACTTCCTTAAAGACCTAAACAGAACAGACCAGGTCATTATATTTCCACTACGTACCGGACACTGCAGACTCAACAAACACTTATATAGACTAGGAGTAAGTCAAACAGCTTTCTGCCAGTGTCAGCAGTAGGAACAGACACCAGAGCATATCCTGCAAGACTGTCTCTCCTGGGGTTCTTGATTAAAAACTCGTGTGCTCCTCTCCTGGGTGAGCTGAGAAACAACATGTACCACACCCAATCGACCTGAAAACTAAGCTTTGGAGACACATGACAGATCTGAAACTGACTGCCCAGTTTATGATCATGGTAAATGAATCGCACGACCAGAGATCGCTGACAAAGAAGAATACTATTTCTTCAAGCGTTTGAGGATCCCCCTATGAGTACCACTCGGAACCCAGTTTGGGATACGCCGTTCTAGACAATACCAAAAAAACCTGACGGCTTTCTATCGCCATTTTTAGAGTGAATAATTAGATAAACGTCATTGGTAATATAGGTCAAGTGAAGACTTCGATCAGGAGAGAGTGACACTAATGGAAACGTGGGATGTACAACTACTCCACAAGCACGCGCTGAAATTAATTATGTCACTGTGCCCTCATTATAACACTTTCCATCTTGTTCTCATTGCATTGACACGCAGATTAGACTCGGCGACGACAGACACACTCGATGGAATAACAACAAATTGGAATATGAAAAGAAAAAAATTACCGAACATTTACATTATTTAAGTCTTCTTCTTCTTTGAGCGCTCCATATCGACCACTTGTTAAACCACTCTTTGTGATTTATATGTGATCTGAGCCTAAGAGCAATTGTACGTTTTGCCAGTTATGCGCCTACGAGTAGGTCAGTACATCCGATGTCTGCGATACTTGATATTTACTAGGTAGCTTCCCAGTTCCTACATCATCGCCTCTTACGACATGCCTTGTAAGTCACAGTGGTACTATTCTTTGCGTTTCTGGGCCCCGACACCCCCTACATCAGTCGTCTCTTATGACATGCCTTGTAAGTCGCAGTGGTACTATTCTTTGCTTTTCTTGCGGGCCCTGACACCCCTACATCAGTCGCCTCTTATGACATGCCTTGTAAGTCGCAGTGTTACTATTCGTTGCTCCCCTACCGAGTCCCGACAGCACATGAGGGAAGAATCATATCAGATATTAACTTTAATAATAAAAGCAACACAAAATAAAACCATTCACAATTTAACGTTTCCATTTATCAATGAAGCATGACCAGATTCCAATATCATCTTGTGGTTTTGTGTCTCTTTATTACCAATAGAAATGAAAACTAGTGAAGATTAATCATGATGGCATCTTATTGGATATTACAGGAGATGTTCAAGCGTGAGATATTTGTGTTCATAACAATTATTAGATTCATATGCACAGGCAATCAATCAATCAATCAATCAATCAATCAATCAATCAATCAAGTGACATGCCTGCTGGAGAAGGTGATCATATCTCTCCACACCTTTCTTTCTCTCTCTTCTGCAGTTTATCAGGTCTGATACCGATCTCTTATCGAACCATAATGTCAGACCATCCAACATCCCCTCCCACACTCTATCTTCAATAATGTTAGACCATCCAACATTCCCTCCTCCTCTGCCTTCCATAATATTAGACCATCCAACATTCCTCCTCCTCTGCCTTCCATAATGTCAGACCATCCAACATTCCCTCCCACACTCTATCTTCCATAATGTTAGACCATCCAACATTCCCTCCCACACTCTATCTTCCATAATGTTAGACCATCCAACATTCCCTCCTCCTCTGCCTTCCATAATGTTAGACCATCCAACATTCCCTCCTCCTCTGCCTTCCATAATGTCAGACCATCCAACATTCCCTCCTCCTCTGCCTTCCATAATGTCAGACCATACAACATCCCCTCTCCCTCTATCTTCCATAATGTCAGAACATCCAACATTTCCTCCTCCTCTGCCTTCCATAATGTCAGACCATCCAACATTTCCCCTCTGTCTTCCATAATTTTAGACCATCCAACATTCCCTCCCACACTCTATCTTCCATAATGTCAGACCATCCAACATCTTCTCACTCTGCCTTCCGCGAGCTCCTTCTCTGTATTTTACCTGATGTTACCAAATGTTCCAAACCTCCTCTTCGCAATACATGCCTGCGAACCTTGGTTGTCTAATGTCCTATAATTATGCTGCGTCCATGATTATAGCTGATCTAACAGAATCATAAGGTGTCTATGATTATAGCTGATCTAACAGAATCCTAAGGCGTCCATGATTATAGCTGATCTAACAGAATCCTAAGGCGTCCATGATTATAGCTGATCTAACAGAATCCTAAGGCGTCCATGATTATAGCTGATCTAACAGAATCCTAAGGTGTCCATGATTATAGCTGATCTAACAGAATCCTAAGACGTCCATGATTATAGCTGATCTAACAGAATCCTAAGGCATCTATGATTATAGCTGATCTAACAGAATCCTAAGGCGTCCATGATTATAGCTGATCTAACAGAATCCTAAGGCGTCTATGATTATAGCTGATCTAACAGAATCCTAAGGCGTCTATGATTAGAGAAAATCTAACACTATTCCGAAGCTGACGAAGCTTAGATACAGAAAGGAAGTTTTACTCATATGATACAAGAGACGGGATGAGAATCAATTTCTCAGAACATAAAACGAATGTGATAATATAAATTTCATCATCCCTGTATGTGTGTTGGTGTGTGTGTATGCGTGTGTGTGATTGTTTGTATGTTGGTGTGTGTATGATGTGTGGAAACCTACACATCTGATCAGATCAGATCTGGAGAAAACTGAGGAGGTTGCAGTGATACGTAATAAATTGACGTTTCAGGAGAAAGACACGTATGTATGGTATCACATAAGCAAGCAGAGACATGTATGTATGGTATCACATAAGCAAGCAGAGACATGTATGTATGGTATCACATGAGAAAGCAGAGACATGTATGTATGGTATCACATAAGCAAGCAGAGACACGTATGTATGGTATCACATAAGCTAGCAGAGACATGTATGTATGGTATCACATAAGCTATAGTCTGTCCATTAATTCGTGAGCACGTTTGAAATTGATTTTCTCGAAAACTACCTGTTGGATCTCAGTGATTTTTGCAAGCAGCCTTAGAATATCCATGACGCTAGAGAAATATTTTTGTCCAAGAAAATTTGATGTAGTTTGAAATATTTCTTCTTCAGGTTATATTAAAATCAACCTCACCGGATTGTACACAATAGTAACAGATTTACGGTACACAGACGCGTTGTTCTAAAAATACATTATGGTAACATAGAAATATCGTGAGTTTCACGAATTCCCGTGCACCTAACCCAGTCGACTTTGAAAGCGGAAAGCATATGACGTTATAATTGGGATACCGTTGTATAGTCATAGGTGTATCTCGCTATTTGTATGAAGCTATTGTATCATATTTGTTGGCTTATCAAAACTGACATTGATATCACATTCATAATGAAGTGCACATTTATAACAAGCAGAAGGTTACAGTTTTACTATACCAACACTTCCGTAGGGAATCTAATAGAGGTCATCTATATTGCGATATTCATAATCCTGAGAAACGAACGCAACTGGCGCTTGGTCTGAATAGAGAATCCTTTTCCAGATGGATTAAACAGGACACAAAGTGCACTAATGTCAAACAAGGAAGGAAAAGAACAATTGACGACTTTGACATAGATGTCATAAGACGGGAGCTCTTGAAAATGTTTGCGACAAATCAACTTGTTACTCTCAGGAAACTGAATTTAAAACTGCAATCAGATTGCAGCATAGACATTTCTAAAAGTACTCTATGGAAAATTGTAAGAGCCGCCGGCTTCACCTTCAGAAGAACTATAGGCGGCAGGAATATTATTTGTGAAAAGCCACATTTAATTGCTGCCCGAAGTAAATACATGAGGCAGATCCGTGAGCGGCGGAGGCAAGGCTATGATATTGTATATTTGGACGAATCCTGGGTCAATGCTCACCACACCAATGCTAAAGAATCGCAATCAGTAGACGGTGAACAGAAAGAAAAATACCAAGCAGCAAAGGCCAGCGTATTATACTAACACATGCAGGAAGCAGTGAAGAAGGTCTTGTCCATGACGCTGGACTTATTTTCCAATCAAAAAGTACCGACGGTAGGGACTACCACACAGAAATGAATGGACATATTTTCAGGCACTGGATGGAGAAAGATCTACTTCCAATTCTAAACAGACCATCATGCTTGGTAATGGATAATGCATCCTATCACAACGCAGTATCAGCGGAAGACAAAGTACCAACTGCATCAAATAACAAAGATCAAATTAGGACTTGGCTTGCTAAGGAAAATGTCAGCTTCGATGATACATATTTGAAACCCGAGTTGTTGCACCTGGTGAGGATGACAAATAAGACAAAGGTGTTTCATATTGACAAAATCATTGCGGAATACGACCACACGTCTTTGCGACTACCTCCATATCATGCTCACCTCAATCCGATAGAGCTTGTCTGGGCTAAAGTAAAAGGGCAAGTTGCCGAACAGAACAGGACGTTTAATATGTGTGATGTTGAAGTTCTGACACGTGAGTCCTCTCAATGATAACATGCAGTTCTGGAAGAAGTGTGTTGAACATGTGCTCCGAGAGGAAGACGAGTACTGGCACCGAGATGGATTACAATTTGTCCAGCCAGTAACAATTATCAACCTCATGGAATCGTCAGATTCGGGATGATACAAATCATATTTTGATTACAGACTGAGAAATAGCAACGTATACATTTCCATATCCAAATGCGTCTACCATCATACAATTTGTGGTGAAGTTAAGACACCTGGGGTCTAATGGTGACCGAAGGGGAGGACTAACTGTTGCATATTGTATCCAAGTTCACGATTGCACATAAAGGGCAACACACTTAATTACTTGACCTATCAAGTTAATATGGAGATACACCTATGAATAGAATTGACATGGACAAATTCTAGAGATACTGTAAAATCTAAAATTTGAGCCCCCGTATTTGCAATTGTCATAAAGATCAAAGGAATTCGCCGATGTGCAAAATCCGTAGCATCTATGGACTACTGGTTAGCTTTATTTTAGCGTCATGGATATTCTAAGGCTGCATGCAAAAATCACTGAGATCCAACAGGTAGTTTTCGAGAAAATCAATTTCAAACGTGCTCACGAATTAATGGACAGACTATAGCAGAGATATGTATGTATGGTATCACATACGCAAGCAGAGACACGTATGTATGGTATCACATAAGCTAGCAGAGACATGTATGTATGGTATCACATAAGCAAGCAGAGACACGTATGTATGGTATCACATAAGCAAGCAAAGACACTATGGTATCACATAAGCAAGCAAAAATGAATAATAAAATAATAAAACTAACAAACACCCAACGTATCGACTATAAGTCTTCTTCAGGGAACATACAAAAACACGCACATTGAATTCTAAATGAACTAAGTCATGAATCTAAATAGGATGGATGTAGATTCTGGTGTGTGTATGCGTGTGTGTGGTTGTATGTGTGTCACAGGATGGGGAGTCCAACTCTGGAGTCATGAAATGTAAACAGTTTATTCATGCAGGAATATGTAAGCTAAGGCTAGTATTTTCAACAATCTTCACCTTTCAACTCTATTCACCTTTGAACTCTCTTCACCTTTCAACTCTATTCACCTTTGAACTCTCTTCACCTTTCAACTCTATTCACCTTTGAACTCTCTTCACCTTTCAACTCTATTCACCTTACAACTCCCAACATACTTTTGTGCTCCACATGTCTTCAACAAACTTCTTCCAGCTCTTCCTCTCTCATGCAATCCCTTCCAGTTCTGTCCATGTTTTACCTATCCTTTTAATATCAGCCTCCAGTTATCTTCTCAAGGTATGTCTAGAACTTTCCTCTTCTTCTTTCCCTGCAGGTTCCAAAACAGTGCCTGTCTTGCAATGCTTCCGATCGGTCTACTCAATGTATGTCCTATCCATCGCCAGCACCTCTTCCGTAGCTCGTTCTCCACTGGTATCTGCTTAGTTCTTTCTCTTAGCTCCTTGTTCGTAATCTTATCATACCATCTCAGCTCCTCTATTCTATGTAAACATCCGTTTATGAAAGTCTGTAGTTTTCTGGTGGTTTCTATTGTTGTCTTCCATGTTTCTTTACTGAGATGTAAATTAATTAAGATGCTTAGAAAATGTATACATTTTATACCGTGTTCAATAAGCCATTATACTAGGTCATTGATCAATTCATGCGAAGCTAGCAGTGAAAAACTACAGCATTTGTGAACTGGGAAAATCAATTAAGAAATCAGATCAAAATTTGTTTGTTTATCTAAACAGACGAATTAAATGAAGTTTATATCTTTATCTTGTATTAAGTTAATGTCGGTGAGGCTTCTTATGAAAGAGGATTATATCAAATGAAAATAATTTACAGATAAGATTTGTGTACGACGGTAAAAGAGAAATTCAGGACAAGTTAATGAGATTTTGTCATCCACATTGAGTAAGTTATTTGTGAATGCTGAATATTCTGTTTTCACTTCTTCTATCAAGGAAACATCAATTTCTTGTAGACTTTTTTTTGCAAAATATAATGGAATCTATCATTTTCATATATAAATATTCTTTCTTCTTTTTAAAAATCAGGTTCTGCCTCACAGCGTCAGGATAAGAAGAGATTTCCAGAACGGGCTTTTGTGTGCACTTCATGAATAGTGTCTTTAGTCGCCTCTGTTAACTCTCAGTCCTACCTTTTGCGTGGACTGTATTTTGCTTTGTATCCACTGTATCCACTGTATCCACTGTATCCACTGTATCCATTGTATCCATTGTATCCATTGTATCCATTGTATCCATTGTATCCACTGTATCCACTGTATCCATTGTATCCATTGTATCCACTGTATCCATTGTATCCATTGTATCCACTGTATCCACTGTATCCATTGTATCCATTGTATCCATTGTATCCATTGTATCCACTGTATCCACTGTATCCATTGTATCCATTGTATCCACTGTATCCACTGTATCGGGGTAGCATTGCTTTTGGAGGCGCACTGTCTGTTGGTAATCTGCTTACGTGGCCGAACCATTTAATTTGTTGTTTCTTGATGAAGTCTAGTACTGATGTTGTACACACGTTTCTCCTGATGTCTTCATTTCTCAACCGGTCTCTTCTTACTACTCCAAATATCTCTGTGGTGACTAGTTTTCTCCTATCATTTGATGTCAGCGTCCAGGTTTGGACTAGTTTTCTTCTATCATTTGATGTCAGTGTCCAGGTTTGGCACTGATAGCATAATGTGGGAGAAAGATTGTGTTGAACAATGCTCTTTTTGTCTTCATTGTGACATGTTTGCATTTTAAAATTTGCCCCAGTATTATTTGATTTTCTGTGTTATAAAAATAAGAGAAAAATAAAGGCACATTATGTCACCAAGACAGGAGTCATTTTTTGGTAATGGTTAAACCACGTAAGCTTATTTAGCCACGTAAGCCCTGACCTACTTTGTAAGGCACGACTCACATTATCAAATTATTCGACAGGGAACAGTTGAGGAAGGGGTGGTAGACATGTGGAGGAGGACAGAGACAATCTTGTAGTGACAACATTTAAACATTGCAGGGCCATGCAATGGGTGCCGAGAGAAATCAAGATTTCTGGTACGAATTCTGTTCCTGGTAATTGTTTTTTCTTCATGGAGAACCTAATCCATGTTCATTGTCTATTTATTTGCCATACTCATTGGCTTCTGAGATTCCCCTGGTGGTTCTTTAAAGTTCATTATTATCTTGTTGCAAATAAATTTGAAGCAAACTATGAATGATGTGTGTATGTATGTTATATGTATATACTTGTGTGTGTGTGTGTGATGTTGTTTCGTCTGATATTGTTCGTTGTTCATTTGTGGATCATCTTCATCGCACATTGGAAATATCCACAATTGCTTCGGCTCCTCCCAAACATGTATCTCAGAGAGTTTAGGCTAACAACTCCCGTTCTGTGTTGATTGATGTATCTACTGCGATTTCTCTCGTGGATTTCCCGTCTTGCTGCACCTATCGGTATGCACAACTTGCGTAACCGAGATAGAAAATACCCTTTATCTTCTTCGTTGAAATCTTCAGAGCGTATGTTTTCTCTGAGAGCGTTGATAATATCGTTTTTGTCCATAGAAGACCTACTCTCGATCGTAGCATTGCACGCCGGTGCTCTCTCATATACACCCGTGTGTTGTCGGGGACTGCAGGGGAGCAAAGAATAGTAACACTGCTACCTACAAGGAATGTCGTAAGTGGCGACTGGGGTCTCACCCTAGGGAAGCTGCCCTAGTGAATAAAAAGCATCGCAGAAATAGGATGTGCTGGCATAACTGGCACACAGTACAATCGCTCTTAGGCTAGGATCACATACAGATCACACAGAGTGGTTAAACAAGTGGTATACATAAAGCGCTTGAAGAAGAAGAAGAAGTCACCTGTATACAGGCACGAAAAGCTAATGGCATGTGTTTGTGTGCAAGCAATGTTCAAAGTTGACCTAATATTCTGTGTTGTGTAGACAACGCTACTTAACAGACACGATAATGTGAAGCTCTTTTGTCGGAGAGCTTGCTGCTCAGGCTCTGAGAAACGCTCGTCTGCAGGGCTAGGAAATGGGTGCCGTGAGTAATAAAGGTTTGTGGTTCCAATTCTGTGTATTTAATTGTTTTTTCCGGAAGCCCAAAATACTTGCTTACTCTCTATTCATTTACCATCATCATCAGGTGCCGTGACGCTGGCGTCGACGATCATTGATCTCCACTAATCTCTGTCCCTGGTGTTTGCTATTGTCTCAGATGTTGACACTCTTCCGTGCCATGAAGTCAGGCTGTCCAAAATTTTCTCTCTGTCTCCCTCGATTTTACCGGTTTTTACAATGTGTTCTAAACCTTCCCCATTCTCATTACTTGTCCAAAAAATATTGATTGCCTCTTTCTGATATTAATAATATGCATTCTCTGTGTCCTGACCTAATTCAACACCTTCACATTAGCCTCGTCTTCGTGGTAGAGAGCCACGGTATAGTGATCAACTTCTAATGCGCACGGTTAGCAAATGGACGTTAGGATGGCTGATGCAGCGGAGGACAGAGCACGAATGGGAATGCCCAATGTGCTATAACATCGATCGCATAACATAACATAAACGTAACACATTAGTCATGTTAGCATACTGATAACACGACGAACTAGTCCGAGCACAGCTCCTACACATGTGTTCAAAAAGTTGAAGACAGACAACTAAGAACGACTTTGTGTGCTGATGTTTTCATCACGATACCCCAACAATCCTAACTAATAATGTTATATAATTATAGACTTGCAACACCTCAAACTGATTTACTTTGGGTACTCGTGGTAAATCTGCATGAGATTATACAGAAGTTGATAACTAAAACATGACCAGGCTGGTTTCTTGTATGCACTCACAATCACATGCACGCAAACTTCAATAACCTCGACGCTGGAATGATCTATCTATGTTCCTTTTACATTGTTCTCTTGCTTAATCAGTGATCGTGTACATGTCTTAACAAGATAGCGGTGACTTGTGCACTGTGTCAAGGGACGTGTCTAGGGACGTGTCTAGGGACAAGCCATACATGCTGAATATCGAATTTTGCAACACTTACATAGAATGTAGACAAGGGGGTTGTCTAACGATGGTTTGAGTTTATCGTACACAGGAGCATACGCACAGACATGCACACAGGAATATACACACTAACACGCACACATGGACATGCACGACACACACATACACATGGACAAACGCATAGGAACATGCACACGGATACGTCCACAGGGACACACACACATACATACACATGACAACACACACACAGACACATACACATGAAAACACTACATAAGACAGAACACAGAACATCAGACACACACACACACATACATACACATGGACAAACAGACACATACATAAGGACAAGAACACAGAAACATACACGACAAACACACACACACACACATACACATGGACAAACACATAGGAACGTATACCAGAATAAACACATACAGACGGACACAGATATACACAGGCACAAACACACAAGTAGATACATACAAACACACACACTCGCGCAGGTACATACATACGTACACATATACACGAACACACACGCATACACAAACCCACACACACATGCAGGTACATACATACGTACACACATATACGCAAACACACACACACACACGTGCAACACACAGACGTACACTGCACAAGAATATACGTTCGAAAGCTCATGTACAACCTACACACATACACACACAGACGCACACTCACGCGCACAAACATATTCACCAACGTGCATAAACACACACACACATAAAGACACACACACATAAAGACACACACACATAAAGACACACACACATAAAAAGAAAAATCTGAAAGACAAGCGGCAAGAGAGAATTAATATGCATGGCCTAGTTGTCAATTAACAAATGCTCAGACGAGGATCTCAATTCTTGTTGAGTTTGTCTCTCTCTCTCTCTCTCTGTCTCTGTCTCTCTCTCTCTCTTTCTCTCTTCTATTCTTTCTTATCTCTAATCCAGTTTTGCTTCACAGAGTCAGGATAAGAAATTTCTAGAACGGATTTTTGTGTGGGCTTTATTAATAGCGTCTTTTGTCGCCTCTGTTATCTCTGATGTCCACCTTTTGCTTGGCCGGCTCTTTGCTTTGTATCCATTGTATCAGAGCAACATTGCTCTTTGAGGAGCACTGTCTGTTGGTAATCTGCTTACGTGGCCGAACCGTTTAATTTGTTGTTTCTTGATGAAGTCTAGTACTGATGTTGTACCCACTTTTTCCTGATGTCTTTATTTCTCAACCGGTCTCTTCTTGTTACATCCAGCATTCTGCGCAGACACTTCATCTCTTTTGTGACTAGTTTTCTTCTATCGTTTGTTGTCAGCGTCCAGGTTTGGCACTGGTAACATAATGTTGGGAGAAAGATTGTGTTGAACATTGATCTTTTTGTGTGTTCATGGTGACGTGTTTGCATTTTAAAATTGGCGTCATTTGTCCTATCTTCTATTATAGTTAGTTATTTCTATCTAGGGATGAAGTAAGCAAGTGTTCACCGATGGAAGAGAATAGAGATGAAGTAAGCAAGTGTTCACCGATGGAAGAGAATAGAGATGAAGTAAGCAAGTGTTCACCGATGGAAGATAATAGAGATGAAGTGAACAAGTGTTCACCGATGGAAGAGAATAGAAATGAAGTAAAATGAAAAGAGATTTAACTAAGGAAATGGCCATGATGAAGTCAAGCATGTTCAGACCGAGTGAACAAAATGTGAACGAAATAATTACAAAGAAGATGAAGGTGAAAATGAAAATAAAATACAGAAAATGGGACACAAGTGAAAGAGATGAAAGTGAGATGAAGATAATAAAGTGAGATGAAGTGAGATGAAGATAATAATGTGAGATGAAGTGAGATGAAGATAATGAAGTGAGATGAAGATAATGAAGTGAGATGAAGATAATGAAGTGAGATGAAGATAATAAAGTGAGATGAAGTGAGATGAAGATAATAAAGTGAGATGAAGTGAGATGAAGATAATAAAGTGAGATGAAGTGAGATGAAGATAATGAAGTGAGATGAAGATAATAAAGTGAGATGAAGATAATGAAGTGAGATGAAGATAATGCATTTTTACTAGGTAGCTTCCTCTGTCCTACATCAGGCGCCTCTTACAACATGCCTTGTAGGCTGCAGTGGTACTATTCTTTGCTTCCCTTACGGGCTCCGGCACCACACAGAGGGAAAGTAGACGAGACAGAGGACGACAGAGAAAGAAAATGTTGGATATCCTGACTTCATGACACGGAAGAGCGTCAACATCTGAGATGATAGCAAACACCAGAGACAGAGATTTGTGGAGATCTATGATCGTCTACGCTAGCCGGCACGGCACCTAATGATAATAATACAAACATATCTGCATTTGTTTGTCTAAATTCCAGTCACGTTCAATACACTTTGTATTCAAACAATAAATCACATATGTTTCTTTCCGTGTTAAGTCAAACAAGAATCAGGGAATCCAATACCAAATTATTCCAGCAAATGAAAGCCATCGTGATCTTTAAGCTAAACACAAACTCATTGATTAACTCTGTTTTAACTCAAACTCTTTTGGAGGCTTCTGTCAGGGTCTAACAAATTAAGTGCCTTGTGAAAGGAAAAATTTCAATTTTGGTTTGAGTACAAGCACTCGTTTATCATCTCAAACGTCATCTTCTGTTGTCCTGATAAATGAGGTCTTTGTGAAGTTTGATTACACTCAGTTCTGTCAAGGTCTTTGTGAAGTTTGATTACACTCAGTTCTGTCAAGGTCTTTGTGAAGTTTGATTACACTCAGTTCTGTCAAGGTCTTTGTGAAGTTTGATTACAATCAGTTCTGTCAAGGTCTTTGTGAAGTTTGATTACACTCAGTTCTGTCAAGGTCTTTGTGAAGTTTGATTACACTCAGTTCTGTCAAGGTCTTTGTGAAGTTTGATTACACTCAGTTCTGTCAAGGTCTTTGTGAAGTTTGATTACACTCAGTTCTGTCAAGGTCTTTGTGAAGTTTGATTACACTCAGTTCTGTCAAGGTCTTTGTGAAGTTTGATTACACTCAGTTCTGTCAAGGTCTTTGTGAAGTTTGATTACACTCAGTTCTGTCAAGGTCTTTGTGAAGTTTGATTACACTCAGTTCTGTGTGTGAAGTTTGATTACACTTAGTTCTGTGTGTGAAGTTTGATTACACTTAGTTCTGTGTGTGAAGTTTGATTACACTTAGTTCTGTGTGTGAAGTTTGATTACACTTAGTTCTGTGTGTGAAGTTTGATCACATTAGTTCTGTGTGTGAAGTTTGATTACACTTAGTTCTGTGTGTGAAGTTTGATTACACTTAGTTCTGTGTGTGAAGTTTGATTACACTTAGTTCTGTGTGTGAAGTTTGATTACACTTAGTTCTGTGTGTGAAGTTTGATTACACTTAGTTCTGTGTGTGAAGTTTGATTACACTTAGTTCTGTGTGTGAAGTTTGATCACACTTAGTTCTGTGTGTGAAGTTTGATTACACTTAGTTCTGTGTGTGAAGTTTGATTACATTAGTTCTGTGTGTGAGTTTGATTACACTTAGTTCTGTGTGTGAAGTTGATACACTTAGTTCTGTGTGTGAAGTTTGATCACACTTAGTTCTGTGTGTGAAGTTTGATTACACTTAGTTCTGTGTGTGAAGTTTGATCACACTTAGTTCTGTGTGTGAAGTTTGATTACACTCAGTTCTGTGTGTGAAGTTTGATTACACTTAGTTCTGTGTGTGAAGTTTGATTACACTTAGTTCTGTGTGTGAAGTTTGATCACACTTAGTTCTGTGTGTGAAGTTTGATTACACTTAGTTCTGTGTGTGAAGTTTGATTACACTTAGTTTTGTGTGTGAAGTTTGATTACACTTAGTTCTGTGTGTGAAGTTTGATTACACTTAGTTCTGTGTGTGAAGTTTGATCACACTTAGTTCTGTGTGTGAAGTTTGATTACATTAGTTCTGTGTGTGAAGTTTGATTACACTTAGTTCTGTGTGTGAAGTTTGATTACACTTAGTTCTGTGTGTGAAGTTTGATTACACTCAGTTCTGTGTGTGAAGTTTGATTACACTTAGTTCTGTGTGTGAAGTTTGATTACACTTAGTTCTGTGTGGGAAGTTTGATTACACTTAGTTCTGTCAAGTGTATACTTCATATACTTGAAGCTGTGTATGAAGGCAAGATGGCGTCTCCTTTGTTGACAAGTTAGTGAAAATATGAGACGAAATTTGAGAAACATTTCTTGGATCGAACTAGTTTTCTGTTGAGTGGCACACCATCACAAGTTGAGATAGAGAGACATGAACTGACATTCAACAAATTATAATCACGCTGTTGAGTGGTACACCATCACAAGTTGAGATAGAGAGACATAAACTGACATTCAGCAAATTATAATCACGCTGAAGTGATAGTGAGCGCAATCACAACCCAAGTGTAACTGGTTCAAACTCCGTGGCGGGCAAGTTTGGAAGTAAATTTGTTCGGATTTGTGGATTTTTACGAACGGTAAAAATAGACCTCAGCCTTCAGAAAGCAATGGCAAACTACCGAACGTATAAGTGGTGCCTAGAAAAATTGACTACTAGTTTACTGTTGTCAATGGCGAAGTTATGTAAAGGATATGCCCCGATTTTCATTCAAATAAAGAAAGAAAGGATAGAGCAAATTTCAGTTGACATATATGAAGATAGCAGTGGCGGCTCGTCATTAAGGGCCAGTGGGGTTGGGCCCCACAAAAATAAGGTGTATCGTGTATTTATTATTTTATACATTAAAATATATCCTAACCGAAACCGTGATTTTTCCGAAAATTTGTGTCTGGCCCCACCAACAACTATGATCAGAGCCGCCACTGGAAGATAGTTTAACTAAAGAATTATCGTTATGCATACACGTTCGCCTATCGACTCTGACATAAGAGGGTGTGGATTAATCCACACTCGACGTTCCACACGTGATGAAAGAAATTGGTCCTCCTACTTCCTGCATACTATGGTCTATAACTGGGAAGTTATAGACCATATTGTAAACTATTGTATAGACCATATTGTGACAAAGCAAAGGCAGGCCACGCAAAAGATAGACATCAGAGATAACAGAGGCGACGAAAGACACTAACTACGAAGCACACACAAAGGCCCGTTCTAGAAATCTCTTCTTGATCTGACGCTGTGCGAGGCAAAACATGATTGAAGACAACAAACTAAAAAAACAAAAAAAACAAACTTATAAGTTGTAGACACTTCATGCCCTAAGATCTGAAACGGGGTATTTTTGGTTAATATCTAAAGAACTGATACAGCCAACTACAGTAAACAAATACAGAGTGTTCAAGATAAAAGCGGTCCCATTGACAAATCAAAAGTTGCCAGTTACCTATTGCCATCGTGTATATTTACTATTTAAACCAGTTCTGACTAGCTCGGCTACGTCACATTTGTTCATCGCCCCTTCCCGAACTACAATAACACAACCTTTGACCTACACTACGTCATAACTGAACCTTCTCATTTTCATAAACATATGCCGGATTAGCTTCCTTGACGACGACGCTTCCTTAACGACGAGACTGCTTTTATCTTGAGCACCCTATTTAATGATTATATCACACAAGAGCTTATGCAGTGAGCTCAAGTTGACAAATATGAAGATTGATTGATTGATTGATTGATTGATTGATAGGACCATCATCGTTGCACTTCAGTGAGTAACCATGTGTGCTCCGATCTCTTTCTTACACAGGAAGATCTCAGCTGCAGTGCACGAACTCTGTAGCACCGGCGAGGGTCCCCGATGTAATTTTAAAGATGTGGAAGATATTTTGTAGGAATTTTATTTAATCTTTTTCAAAATGATTTTGTCCAGGAAGCAGCTTTCCAGCCTGCTCTTCTCGATTTTGAACTGCCAAGGGTTCTTTTACGTGCTCAAATTTAACACGGGACCTACGTTTTATCCTCCGTCTTCGATAGGACTTGGAACTGGATCTCACCTACACTGAGATCAGGGATCTCTCACCTACACTGAGATCAGGGATCTCTCACCTACACTGAGATCAGGGATCTCTCACCTACACTGAGATCAGGATCTCACCTACACTGAGATCAGGATCTCACCTACACTGAGATCAGGGATCTCTGGACACACTGAGGCTCAGGATGCGTTACCCTAGCACTAATAGGGATTCTCCTCTACCTGGAGTATACAGGATCTTACACCTGAGCCAGTTGACAATTAACAAGAACTCACTAAGACCAGTGACAATTAACAGAACTGATACAGCCGACCCCGTTACAATGAACATCAAGAACTCTCACCACCCTTGAGCAAATACAAGAACGATACACTCGACCCGGTGACAATATACACAAGAACTCATACAGCCACCCATTGACATAACAAAGTAATGAATAGAAATCTGGAATACAGAAAAAATCCAGTACAAAGACCCTCACAAATTTAAAGAGAATGAACTAATTAATTAAGAAAACAAAGATGCAATTTATTATTCTGATCTGAGCTGAGCGATGTATGCTCTTTCTGTTAGGCGATCAGATCTGACCTGTTCTTAATTAAAATAAATGATTTAATGAATGAATTACGTCAACCAATTAGACATAGCTATGATTAATCCAAGACCGTCGTGCACTCACAGAGTTGCGCATACAGATGTCATAGACGTGTTTGTTGGTGCGTCTGTCTGTCTGTCTGTCTGTCTGATAGGGGTATCTGTAGCGTAGAGGCTAGATGCTGTCCTCTGCCAAAGGTACCAGGTTCACTCCTCGTGGAGCCTTCTTAATATTTGTCCAATCCTGATCTTAGTGTAGGTGAGATCGAGCTTCTAGTCCTATTGGAGACGTACGATAAAACGTAGACCCGTATTCAATTTGAGCCGTAAGGAACGATTGACAGTTCGAAATCGAGAAGAGCAGGATGGAAAACCGCTGCCTGGGCAAAATTAATTAGAAATGATTTAAAATAAAATTGCTACAAAAATATATTCACCATCTTCAAAATACATCGGAACCCTCGCCGGTGCTACGTAGTTCGAGCACTGCAGCTGAGACCTTTCTGTGTAAGAAAAAGATCGGATCATACATGGCTACTCACCGAAGTGCAATGATGATGGTCATATCAATCGATCAATCACTCAATCAATCAATCGATCAATCAATCAATCAATCGATCAATCACTCTTCCTGATTACAATATAAAAGTAAGACAGATAATCCGCTAGACAGAGTCACCAACATCAGCCTAAGACAGAGTCACCAACATCAGCCTAAGACAGAGTCACCAACATCAGCCTAAGACAGAGTCACCAACGTAAGCCTAAGACAGAGTCACCAACATCAGCCTAAGACAGTCACCAACATCAGCCTAACACAGAGTCACCAACATCAGCCTAAGACAGAGTCACCAACATCAGCCTAAGACAGAGTCACCAACATCAGCCTAAGACAGAGTCACCAACATCAGCCTAAGACAGAGTCACCAACATCAGCCTAAGACAGAGTCACCAACATCAGCATAAGAAATAAAGTTGGCACAGAACCTTGCTTGAATTACATTGAGAAACAAAGTCACCAACATCAGCATAAGAAAGAAAGTTGGTACAGAACCTTGATTGAATTACATTGAGAAACAAAGTCACCAACATCAGCATAAGAAATAAAGTTGGCACAGAATCTTGATTGAATTACATTGAGAAACAAAGTCACCAACATCAGCATAAGAAAGAAAGTTGGCACAGAACCTTGTTGAATTACATTGAGAAACAAAGTCACCAACATCAGCATAAGAAATAAAGTTGGCACAGAATCTTGATTGAATTACATTGAGAAACAAAGTCACCAACATCAGCATAAGAAAGAAAGTTGGTACAGAACCTTGCTTGAATTACATTGAGAAACAAAGTCACCAACATCAGCATAAGAAAGAAAGTTGGCACAGAATCTTGCTTGAATTACATTGAGAAACAAAGTCACCAACATCAGCATAAGAAAAAAGTTGGTACAGAACCTTGCTTGAATTACATTGAGAAACAAAGTCACCAACATCAGCATAAGAAAGAAAGTTGGCACAGAACCTTGTTGAATTACATTGAGAAACAAAGTCACCAACATCAGCATAAGAAAGAAAGTTGGCACAGAACCTTGTTGAATTACATTGAGAAACAAAGTCACCAACATCAGCATAAGAAAGAAAGTTGGTACAGAACCTTGCTTGAATTACATTGAGAAACAAAGTCACCAACATCAGCATAAGAAAGTTGGCACAGAATCTTGCTTGAATTACATTGAGAAACAAAGTCACCAACATCAGCATAAGAAAGAAAGTTGGTACAGAACCTTGCTTGAATTACATTGAGAAACAGAGTCACCAACATCAGCCTAAGACAGAGTCACCAACATCAGCCTAAGACAGAGTCATCAACATCAGCATAAGTTGAACAGAACTGCATTCATTGAGAAACAAAGTCAACATAGCATAAGAAAGTTGGCACAGAATCTTGCTTGAATTACATTGAGAAACAAAGTCACCAACATCAGCATAAGAAAGAAAGTTAGCACAGAATCTTGCTTGAATTACATTGAAAAAACAAAGTCACCAACATCAGCATAAGAAAGAAAGTTAGCACAGAATCTTGCTTGAATTACATTAAGAAACAAAGAATGAAATGGTTTGACTACTTAATAAGAATGCATCCAAACTCCACAGTATACAGAGTCTTCTACAACATAATATCAGGGAAGAAGGCGAGAGGAAGACCATGAAAAAGATGGTTAGATGTCATGTGACAGAGATTCTGTCAAAGAGCAAAAATAACATTCACCCAGCCACCACAACAACGCAAGACAAAAACAGAAAACCACAACACTGGGCAACAACCCGGTAACATTGTGACGACACTGGGCAACAACCCGGTAACATTGTGACGACACTGGGCAACAACCCGGTAACATTGTGACGACACTGGGCAACAACCCGGTAACATTGTGACGACACTGGGCAACAACCCGGTAACATTGTGACGACACTGGGCAACAACCCGGTAACATTGTGACGACACTGGGCAACAACCCGGTAACATTGTGACGACACTGGGCAACAACCCGGTAACATTGTGACGACACTGGGCAACAACCCGGTAACATTGTGACGACACTGGGCAACAACCCGGTAACATTGTGACGACACTGGGCAACAACCCGGTAACATTGTGACGACACTGGGCAACAACCCGGTAACATTGTGACGACACTGGGCAACAACCCGGTAACATTGTGACGACACTGGGCAACAACCCGGTAACATTGTGACGACACTGGGCAACAACCCGGTAACATTGTGACGACACTGGGCAACAACCCGGTAACATTGTGACGACATTGGGCAACAACCCGGTAACATTGTGACGACACTGGGCAACAACCCGGTAACATTCAGTGACGACGATGGAAGCAACAACCCGGTAACATTGTGACGACATTGGGCAACAACGTAACATTGTGACGACACTTGAGCAACAACCAGTAACATGTGACGACACTGGGCAACAACCCGGTAACATTGTGACGACATTGGGCAACAACCCGGTAACATTGTGACGACATTGGGCAACAACCCGGTAACATTGTGACGACATTGGGCAACAACCCGGTAACATTGTGACGACATTGGGCAACAACCCGGTAACATTGTGACGACACTGGGCAACAACCCGGTAACATTGTGACGACACTGGGCAACAACCCGGTAACATTGTGACGACACTGGGCAACAACCCGGTAACATTGTGACGACACTGGGCAACAACCCGGTAACATTGTGACGACACTGGGCAACAACCCGGTAACATTGTGACGACACTGGGCAACAACCCGGTAACATTGTGACGACACTGGGCAACAACCCGGTAACATTGTGACGACATTGGGCAACAACCCGGTAACATTGTGACGACAATGGGCAACAACCCGGTAACATTGTGACGACACTGGGCAACAACCCGGTAACATTGTGACGACAATGGGCAACAACCCGGTAACATTGTGACGACATTGGGCAACAACCCGGTAACATTGTGACGACATTGGGCAACAACCCGGTAACATTGTGACGACATTGGGCAACAACCCGGTAACATTGTGACGACACTGGGCAACAACCCGGTAACATTGTGACGACATTGGGCAACAACCCGGTAACATTGTGACGACAAAAGAGAAAAGGTCTCCTGCCGAGAGTGTTGTACTAAAACCGAACTCTGTAGCTCCAGCAAGAATCCTAGGTATCATCGGAAAAAATGCACTTGTGAATTGAGCGAAGTAATCCTGATTGGAACCCATATCCTTTAGAACGTACGGTAAACGTCCTAGCCACTTCGCGTCTATAGACCTGTTTGGGTTATCACGGTAGCATTTATATAGCTATTATAGGTATCACGATGACGACATCATCGCGGTGACGACATCATCGCGGTGACGACATCAGCACTAAAAAGTCAACCACTATTTCTTATCTTTAACTTTTCTAACAAGTGTCTAGAAATCATATATTAACCAGTTCTGGTTGTTGTCAATCCAAGATTTTATCTGTCTTCCTCTTCTTCTTCTTCTTCTACCTCAACTGTCTGACTGTGGAATAATCTTTGAAAGGGAGTCATGCTCCATTACATTCATTGATTAATATGACTATCATCATTGCACTTCGGTGAGTAACCATGTGTGCTCCGATCTCGTTCTTACATAAGAAGATCTCAGAGGCAGTGCACAAACTTCGTAGCACAGGCGGGTGTCCCCGATTAGCTGAGTAAATATGTGTGTTCCGATCTCTTTCTTACAAAAGAAGATCTCAGCGGCAGTGCACAAACTTCGTAGCACAGGCGAGTGTCCCCGATTAGCTGAGTAACCATGTGTGCTCCAATCTCTTTCTTACATAAGAAGATCTCAGCGGCAGTGCACAAACTTCGTAGCACAGGCGAGTGTCCCCGATTTAATTTAGAAGATGGTATAAATATTTTGTAAGAATATTTCTGTTTAGTTTTGTAATGGATTTTGCACGGGCAGCGACTTTCCAGCCTGCTCTTGTCGATTGTGAACTACCAATGGTTCTTTTACGTCCTTAACTTAAACAATCAACCAACATTTTATCATCCGGCTCCGATAGGACTAGGAACTCGATCTCACATACACTGAGATCATTGATCTCTGAAAAAATATCCAGATGACTTCACAAAGGAGCGAAGAGAGTACCTTTGGTAAGCGAAGCGAGCTCATAACTTCAACACCACAGATACCTCCCTCCCCTCATTACATGTCTGTACCAGACAAGCTTATATCGAATGTTTCAACAACTTGACACTGAATGTGAAATTTGCATTGCAAAATAAATGCTACTCAGAGAATTAACAGAATTACATTGTGAAAGGAGTTGTTTACTTAAGAGCATATATATTTTATTTCTTGACATAGAGAAATAATTATAATACTAATATATATATATATATATTTAGTGAGTTAGTGTGTTCCTTTCGTGCCAAAGGCAGCACATAGGGCAGAGGTTTTAGATCTCCATGTGATACGGTTCGTTGCTAGCAGTTGGAGATCTTGTATGTTTTACATCCCAATAGTTTACTTTCTTGTAGGATGGTTCTTCGAAGAGTGGTCTTAGGTCTTCCACGTTTTCTTTTCCCAACTGGTGACCACTAAGGACTGTCGGTTTTCCGGTTCCGGTTTCAAGATGGAAGGTATTGTTTTCTTCGTACTTGCTATGGTCGGTTGATCTGAGGCCTAATAATCATCAATCGTGAAAATACCAGTATTTCTGAAACAGAGGATTTATCTAAATGTGTAACGTTCTATTCATGTGAAATATCTCATGTAAAATATCTCATGTGAAATATCTCATGTGAAATGGCTACCCGTTCTAGTTTATTAAATAGATATATATATATGACATATACATATTCAAATGTTACCAAATGTTACCAAATGTTACCAAATGTTACCAAATGTTACCAAATGTTACCAAATGTTACCAAATGTTGCCAAATGTTAACAAAGACAATGCAAGTCAATGTACTAATGTAACAAACGAACGAATGACTTCATTGCACCGTGTTTCCCAATATCGCCCCGTCCCTGTCTGCAGAAATGGCAGGTCATCTGCTGAGAGTGTCAAATTCCGTAGCTCCAACAACAATCCTATAAATCGCATGAAAAAATGGCAAATGTTGCTCAGTCCGGATTGGAACGAACAACCTTCAGAACGATAGCAAACGTCTTAACCATGTCGCCATAGATACCCCAGGACTTTAATTGAATTTATGAATCCAATTAACATTGACATTTATACGAAACTGTGGAATGTTTTAGTTGCAAGCACGTGCAATAGAAATACAGAAATAACAGCCGCCCGAGTGATTACCGGGACCCAAATTTGGGGTGTAAAGAATAGAACCACTGTTTCCTGCCATGCATGTCGTAATAGGCGACTAAGGAGGTTTGGCTGAAATCGGAGCATGTGTCCTAAACGTGTAGAAGTCTATGCGTTTAGGGTCTACCAAACCAATGTGCAACGTTACACGTTCTTGGCAAAGATCAAACATATCACAAAGAGTGATTAAAATTGGTCGTAAAGAACGAACGCAAAGAAGAAGAAGTAGCAGAAGAAATAACAACAATGAATATAAAATGAGAAGAATTCAGGAGAAATGATGAAATCAGAGACATGTCTGGTCAACCACTAGTAACAACTGTTATAAGAAGGAGAAGATGGAGATATGTTGGACATACTCTGAGAAGAAATGTCTGGTCAACCACTAGTAACAACTGTTATAAGAAGGAGAAGATGGAGATATGTTGGGCATACCTTGAGAAGAAATGATCAAAGAATCACAAAGTGGGAGGCAAAGTGTTCAAGAAAAAAAAAAGACACTCGATTAAAATTCAGAAACGACTTTACTGAGAAAGATGAGAGAAATCGTACTCATTTCCATAAAGGAGATTTAGTGAGTCGCCAAGGATAGAGCAGTATGGAGAAATTGCTTGCCGGCCATATATAACTTAAAACGGTACGAGTTGCTCAGAATAGAGCGATATGGAGAAATTGCTTGCCGGCCATATGTAGCGTATAACGGTACGAGTTGCCAAGGATAGAGCGATATGGAGAAATAACTTGCAAGCCCTATGTAACGAATAACGGTACGAGTTTCCCAGGATAGAGTGGTGTGGAGAAATTACTTGCAGGCCATATGTAACGTATAACCTTCATTACGTGCATGCACACAGTGTTGCGGTGGAGCCCGCATGAGGGGCTAAGAATAGTATCTCTGCTACATACAAGGCGACTGAGATAGGGGCCTAGGAAGCTCATCATACAAGGCGACTGAGATAGGGGCCTAGGAAGCTCATCATACAAGGCGACTGAGATAGGGGCCTAGGAAGCTCATCATACAAGGCGACTGAGATAGGGGCCTAGGAAGCTCATCATACAAGGCGACTGAGATAGGGGCCTAGGAAGCTCATCATACAAGGCGACTGAGGTAGGGGCCTAGGAAGCTCATCATACAAGGCGACTGAGATATGAGGCCATATGTAAGCTTTTAAATGCATCACACAGTGTTGCGTGGAGCGCATGAGGGCTAAGAATAGCTCTGCTCATACAAGGCGACTGAGATAGGGGCCTAGGAAGCTCATCATACAAGGCGACTGAGATAGGGGCCTAGGAAGCTCATCATACAAGGCGACTGAGATAGGGGCCTAGGAAGCTCATCATACAAGGCGACTGAGGTAGGGGCCTAGGAAGCTCATCATACAAGGCGACTGAGATAGGGGCCTAGGAAGCTCATCATACAAGGCGACTGAGATAGGGGCCTAGGAAGCTCATCATACAAGGCGACTGAGTAGGGCCTAGGAAGCTCATCATACAAGGCGACTGAGGTAGGGGCCTAGGAAGCTCATCATACAAGGCGACTGAGGTAGGGGCCTAGGAAGCTCATCATACAAGGCGACTGAGGTAGGGGCCTAGGAAGCTCATCATACAAGGCGACTGAGGTAGGGGCCTAGGAAGCTCATCATACAAGGCGACTGAGATAGGGGCCTAGGAAGCTCATCATCATCATCATCAAGTAGCTTGCTCCTTCCGGAACTTGACTCCCATAACTGCAATAGTGAAAAACTCTCTGTTCTGTGCAAGTTGACCAGGGTCAGCAGCAGTCATTCTCAGATCGTCAATGACATCTTGCACACATCATCTTCTAGGTCTTTCTCTCATTCTTCTTCCAGGCATCATTCCTTCCAAAACTATCTTCTCTAGGGGACTTATATTGTTTAATGTGTCCGAAATATTTAATTTTTCTAGAGAAGCTACTCTAGTAAATAAAAAGCGTCGGATAAATTAGATGTGCTGGCCTACTTGTAGGCGCATAACTTGCACAACGTACACTCGCTCTTAGGTTCAGATCAGATACAAATCACAGAATGCTTTAACAAGTGTTCGATATGAAGCGCAAGAAGAAGAAGAAGATTCCTTGCATCCATTCAACTCATCAATCTCTCTATCGCGATCATCATCTCCGTAGTGCACATTCTCTCTATCGTCCATATAAGTATTTACGTCAACATGCATCTAGTATATCTATATTCTGTAGTCTCTGGTCTAAGCTGACTAGTACACACATCTATCTCTATCAATTGTTTGCGTTCTGTACAAAGACATCTCAGTCTATTGTGCTATGTTCAGATTCTGAAGCCAGTAATCTATTCTTTGCGTGACAGAAAGTGACAGAGGTGTGACTTCTGTTTTGTTGAGTGTGTCTGCATTCACTGTTTCTTAAATTCTACCTCTGTATAATTGTATTCATAATTCCATTCACAAATCTGCAACACGCCATTCTCGAACAGAGCTATATTACAAAAACGGACTTGTTTAGAGTTTCGGGACAACCATCACCAGTTCTGACCCGTGCACAAATCTCAATCAATGCTAAGGCAAACATTATTAGAACTAATCACAGCCGTGTGGTGACGATGCTCGCAATGGAAGCAAAGAATAGTACCACTGCGACTTGCAAGGCATTTCGTAAGAAGCGACTAATTGATTGATTGATAGGACCATCATCATTGCACTTCGGTGAGTAACCATATGTGCTCCGATCTCTTTCTTCGAGCGACTAATGTAGGACCTAGGAAGCTACCCTAGTAAAGAAAAAGCATCGCAGAAATCGCATGTGCTGGCATACTTGTAGGCGCATAACTGGCACAACGTACAATCGATCTTAGAGTCAGTTCACATACAAATCACACAGAGTGGTTAACAAGTGGTCGATATGGAGCGTTTAAAGAAGAAGAAGCTCTTAGGCTCAGTTCACATACAAATCACACAGAGTGGTTAACAAGTGGTTGATATGGAGCGTTTGAAGAAGAAGAAGCTCTTAGGCTCAGTTCACATACAAATCACACAGAGTGGTTAACAAGTGGTCGATATGGAGCGTTTGAAGAAGAAGTAGTAATCTTAGAGAAAGTTCGAGATTTTCTATACATGGGAAGTACAGTACTGCAGGATGGTCATTCGGAAAAGGGCATCATTAAAAAAAATCTGGGAAGCAAGTCCAACTTTCGCCATGCGCAACAAAATATGGAAAGAAAGACCAACTTTCGCCATGCGCAACAAAATATGGAAAGCAAGTCCAACTTTCTCCATGTACAACAAAATCTGGGAAGTCAGTCCAACTTTCTCCATGTACAACAAAATCTGGGAAGTCAGTCCAACTTTCTCCATGTACAACAAAATCTGGAAAGAAAGACCAACTTTCGCCATGCGCAACAAAATCTGGGAAGTCAGTCCAACTTTCTCCATGTACAACAAAATCTGGAAAGAAAGACCAACTTTCTCCATGTACAACAAAATCTGGAAAGAAAGACCAACTTTCGCCATGCGCAACAAAATATGGAAAGAAAGTCCAACTTTCGCCATGCGCAACAAAATCTGGGAAGTCAGTCCAACTTTCTCCATGTACAACAAAATCTGGAAAGAAAGACCAACTTTCTCCATGTACAACAAAATCTGGGAAGTCAGTGGATAATATGCTAAATGAAAAGTTAAAATATATTGCAACAGTGTCCTAGAGGAGTATTATTATACAGTAGTGAGTGCAGGAATATGACACACAGCATCATACAACGGTTGGAGATATTTCGAAATAAATGTTTCAGAAGAAACCTGCAAATATTCTGGCCAAATACAATAGCAAAACGAAGAGCTTATAAATCGTGGAAGGCAGAGTGAGAGAGAGAGAGAGAGAGAGAAAGATGTTGAATGGTCTGACATCATGGTTCAATAAGATATCGGCATTAGAACTGATTAGCTGCTCCAGAGAGATAAAATTGTGAAGATACATGATCGCCTACGCCTGTAGGAATGACATTTGATATATATATTGATAAATATCGACCCTGTATGTGTAATTATAATCAGTTTTACCGTATATATAATGTAATTTGATGATACAAAAATGTAACACGACATCTCTGCGGTTTCCAGATACAGCGATATATTTTTGTTTCCCAGCTATTGCCTATGATTCCCGTCCATCAATTGAACAATTTGTTTGCCCGACACATGACGATCTTGCAATTTTTGGTTTCCACAGAATTTCATGTTGCTCAACTTTGTCTAGGATTCTCCATTAATCTTTTTTTTCTTCGGGTTGTTTGTCATTTTATGCTCCTAAATCCTTCCAGTGTGTCATACGGTTTTTGATGGAAGTTTGAGAGCTTGTTCCGAGAAGTGCATCACCATTGTATCCGTCAGCTGACAAATACCGTTATGTGCAGACTAGATGAGCAGTTCTATGAAGGATGAAAGATGAGAAATGCGAGATTTTGGTAAATGAAGAAGAAGAAGAAGAAGAAGGATGGTTTTCCCGTCTTTAAAATGACATCAGAGATTTTCTAGTAATCCCGGACATGAATCAGAACTGAACTGTTCTAGAACTAAGGGACGAGGAGGAGGGATGGGAGGGGATCTCTGTGCTGTTTAATTATACAGAAATCAATGTATGGTTCACTGTGCTCATTACCCGCCACCAGATGTAGACTGGTCATGTCGAGTTTTTCTATACTATAGTTTATAGATTCCCAAAATTGTTCGGCCCACCGACCACTTGGCACGACATAAACTTTGCAACGCCCCTCCCCATTATAACAGTTTTCCAACGCCCCCCCACCCACCCCACCCACACATATATATATACATGCTCTATTTTCATTTTGACATAAATAAATTGATATCTATTTCTGTCATACATAGTCAATTTTAAAATGATTATATACATAAAATAGAAAATTGATGAAAAAATGGATCGTATAAGATGGACATAAGATGAATTAAAATGCAGAATTCAAATTTTTAATGATTATTAAATCACAAAATCACGAAAAAACTCCCCAAAAATGCTTCTGAACTCACTATCTCCCCCTCTCCCTCCCACCCCTGGAAGTGTTCAGCGCCCACTGGGGCAGTACCACCCACTTTGGGAACCCTGCTACAGTTGAAGAAAAGTAAAGGAACCATTTAAAAAATACCATGAGATCTATTGGAGAATACGGTGATCATCATCATCAAGTTGCTTGTCCCTTCCGAAACTTGGCTCCCATGAGACAGTAGTCCTGAAAAACTCTCTGCTCTGTGCAAGTTAACCTGCGCCGGCTCCCTTGACAGCAGTCACAAGTTAAGCGGAGTCAGCAGCAGTCATTCTCATATCATCAACAGTCACAAAATAGAAAGAGTCGACAACTTTGAATACCTTGAGGCATTGCTGACAAATGAAGGGAATGCTATAAAAGAAATTGTCAAACTTGCATAGTTATTTGATCTACGGCACACGATGGGTGATTTGGTTCACATCACACCGGCTGATTCTACTTCCTATTACTTCTATGGTACTAAATTGTGGCTGGGTCGCCCTTCTTGTTATTACGGTCGGAGAAAGAAAATCGACCCAGCTGTGGAATTGAACCCCGTACAATCCTACTCTAGGAATGTGTTTAAATGTTCAGCTGAAAATGCACATCCCAACCTTAGGCCACTCACTGCATCTTGACGATGGGTGTTAGTCGTTATACAGCCGCACATATCGATTCTCTATCATCAGATCTAGTTAGGATCATTCTGACTTCTTTCCAAACAAAGAGGATGTTCCAACTACAGAGGATGTTCCAACTACAGAGGATGTTCCAACCACAGAGGATGTTCCAAATACAGATAATGTTCCATAGACAGTGGATGTTCCAACGACAGAAGATGTTTCAACTACAGAGGATGTTTCAACCATAGAATATGTTCCAACCACAGAGGATGTTCTAAATACAGATAATGTTGCAACTACAGAAGATGCTCCAGCAACAGAAGATATTCCAAAAGGACACGACTCTATGTAGATAAACTAGTTATTCATCCAAACTGAAGATATAATAATTCCCAACAATACACATAATTACATTCATCTTCGTTCAGGGGCACATGGGTATCGATAGCAGTGAGAGAGCAGACATGCTGGTCGCCTCCTCCAACATATCAGTAATTAGTCAGTGGATATACCTGACATTCTGAACGTCCTCATTGAGTGTAGCCGCAAAGATGACTTTCGTATAACTCAATCCACATCAACTACTAGATTGCAAGAGCTTGGATTGAAGATTGGAGTGGCCAGAAAAGAACAGCACAACAGGTATATTAGTAGACTCATCAATCAACATCGAACTGGTACGGTCAGTCGCTGGACGATGTTGAAGATATAACGAAAGGAGATCGGAGCATACATGGACATATCCGGATTGAAATGAAGATATTCCAAGCTAAAGCTGAAAAACGCTACTTTACAGTATCCCATCTACTGAGTTATACTGTAAAATGTTGCAAGATCAGATTGGTTATATGGAAGATGATCTGAGCTGACTAATGCTAATACGAAACTTTAACTTAGATTGAATTTCAACTGATAATCTTACCGTATATCCCACATAGAACACCGTATATCCCACATAGAATACCGTATATCCCACATAGAACACCGTATATCCCACATAGAATACAGTATATCCCACATAGAACACCGTATATCCCGCACAGAACACCGTATATTCCGCTCAGAACACCGTATATCCCACACAGAACATCTTATATCCCGCACATAACATCTTATATTCCACTCAGAACATCATATATCAGCTCAGAACATCATATATCAGCACAGAACATCGCATGTTCATAAAATCTCTCCTGTTTTCCTAGCATGTATTCAAGATTTAACCATCACTTCATCTCCTTTCCTGTAATTGAATTTCTTATTTTTTTTATTCTGCTAAAAGCATCATGATTGATTTCTCTTCATATTCGATGACGTATTCCAGTCTCTTAGTGTCTAGTGTCTATTGTCTTTCCCCAGGTGCAAGATGGAATTGGTTGTCCACTCTTGCCGTTAAGTGTAGGGATGGGAGCTTTAATTTGCGTTCTAGGATCAGATGAGTCGCCCTTGTTGTGTTGTATTCGTGTTTATGTAGTGTGGTCTTGATATTGTCTATCCATCTTTTCCTTGGTCTTCCCTTAGCTCTAGTACCCAATCTCTTTTTATTGTATGTTGTTATTGGTGGTTGGTTGTATTTCATTCTCATTAAATGTCCAAACCACTGCATTTGTTGTCTTTCGATGTATTCGGTGCATGAAGTTATGCCCACTCTGCTTCTGATGTCCTCATTTCGTAGTCTATCTTTCCTGGTGACTCCCACTGCCTTCCTCAAGCATTTCATTTCACACGTGGTGAGCTTTCTGTGATGTGTTGTTGTAAGAGACCAAGTTTGGAACTGGTAACAAAGTGTTAGTAGAAAAATACTTATTGTCATCTGTCTTTTCACTTCCATCTTGATTTTTGGATGTTGTAGTAATGATGCCAGCTGGTATATCACTGCATTTCCTTTATGGCATCCTGTCTCCATTTCTCTATCGAGTTTTCCGTCCTCTGCGAAAATGTCTGCTAGAGTGGATATACATATGTTTACAGTCTATGCTTATTCCTAATCCACATATTCCAGTATTCTTAAATTATCGTTTTATTCTATCTGAGTCCTGATAATTCTTAAATAGAATTAGATATTTGTTTCTTATTTATAATTCAGTTACACTTCTTTGAAAAATCTGGCGCCGCTTCCATGTATTTATTCACTGCAGTTCTGACATCCGGACGTGAATCATGGACAATAAATTACAAAAATAGTCAATTATTAGAAGCTATAAAGATGTGGTTTTAGAGAAGAATGATAAGAATATCATGGACAGAAAATATGACAAATGATATTGTTTTTAAGAAAACAGACGAGAACTGATCGCTTATGGAATAGATCATAAATAAACAATCAATCTTCTGTGGACATGTGATGAGAAGGGAGAAGTTTAAATACATAATGAAAATAGGTAAGATATAGGGGAAAAAAGAGATTGAGGTAGACAGAAGGGTTTAGAGGGTTTGTCTCTCGCTTCGAAGGAACTCGATTCGTTTCTCGCATGGAACGGTTAGAATATTTCCCCCTAATATCTCACAGATGGAGTTATCTTGAACACACCTTGTGGAGAAATGATCAAAGAATATCAAAACAGCCATTGAAGTGGGATGCATAGGGTTCAAGAAAGAGAGCACAACCTAAAGAGACTCTGAAACGAACTTTGCTGAGAGAGGTAAGAAATATCGATCTAAATTCCATGGAGGAGATTGAACGAGTTTCTCAGGATAGAGCGGTATGGAGAACTTGCTTGTAGGCCTTATAACGAGATAACGGTATGAGAGGAATTATTATTATTATTAATATCTCACAGGATATCTGGTATATGAGAGAGAAACATTCCCAAGAACTGTTAGAGTAGCAAAGTTCTGCTTAGGACAAGCTATTTGATGATGATCTTATATCACTTATATCAACACATGAACACAAAGCGTCAGATATGTCTTCGATCAATGTGTTTACACAGAAGTAAACGCATAAAGGGCCTTGCGGTATATTTTCTCAGTATGATGCAAGTCTTCGAAATCTTACCCTGTAAATAATTTTTCTTTAAAATAACCTTCGATTGTGATTTAAAAAAAAAAATGCTGCACCAAATGTACGAATGCTATTTTTATTTTAAAAATATAAATTACCTACAAATGATATCAACTATCAACTATAATAATCTACTACAGTTTTACCATTCTAACTTTAGCAAGTTTGTTAATTAGGGATGTGTAGTCTAGAGTTGCAGTCAATGTAGATTCAATAGAAATTAATGACATATTTCAACACGTAACACGTGCAATTGTCTTTTGTGATATTTGCCGTCTCAGCTTTTATGAGCGGCCACGCGGTATATTACAAACAAAAATAATAGCTTCGCACTGTCAGATCAAAAGTCTTTCGGCGAGCGCTCGTCAACGATGCACCTGCACCAGAAACCTAAATCGAAGGGTATCAAAAGCGCTTCGGCAGAGGCGTGCGATAAATCATAAATCGTAGACATCAATATCGGAATAACATAGGCCAATATAGAAAAGTGTTGCGTCAGGAATTTTAATTATTGAATGGTTCAAATTGTATTTTGTTTTCGTTGCTTATGCCACCCCGTGACGCTGCCGCCTGGTGCAGCCGCCTCTCTCTGTATCATAGCACTACACCACCCTGGACGCATACAGTAGTAAGAGATGAAAACTGGACTATACAGAGACGAGCAACCACAGCTTATTATCATATTTCTAAGATTCCAACCAAACTGGTATTCCATATAATGAATGACCGCACTTGTAACACGTCACATCCGCTTAACCGTCACACTGTAAACATGTCAAAAAGAAGGGGAACATATAATTCAAAAGGAGACCAAGGCAGGAAATATACAACCTCTCCCGTCTCTGGGGTGTTGCCGTCTCCAACCCATGTCGTTGCTGTCGTGGTTGACACCTGTCGGCCATATGAATCAATAACAGATAGACAGAGACAAATCATTCTTCTTGAATTCTCTGTGCTTCTGTTGGGAATCAACAAGAGGAAATTGTACATTTCTGTCTTTCATATTTCATTGTTTTTTTCTTGTCTATTTACCTTCAGATGCGATGATTCAGTTATCATCATCATTATCAAGTGTACGCTAGGGTATTTTTTCCCTATCCAGAAGCACTTGAGCTGAAAGCTCTTCGGCTTGGTGTCATGGAAATCGTAACCCTTCGGCTCGGTGCCACGAACACCGTAAATCTGGGGAACCTGTAGCTTTTCTGCCAGTCCGCGGAGTTGAGCCCGCACTTATAGAGGACTAGTCACCCGTAGTCCAACGCGCTACGAACACGCTGGGCACGCCGGCACGCTAGGGGTAGATAGCGTAACCTTATATTAATCAATCAAGTGCCATGCCTGCCGGCGTAGGCGATCATGTCTCTCACCAACTCTCTCTGCTTCGTGCAGTTAATCAGTTCTAACGTTGATCTATTGTCGAACCATGATACAGACCATCCAACATCTTCTCTCTCTGTCTTCCACGATCTCTCCTTCCCTGAATTTTACCTGTAGTCACCAAATGTTCTAAACCTTCTCTTCGCATTATATACCCGAAGAAACTTGATTGTCTGATTCTTATTCTTTTGATAAGATTGTGTGTGTGTAGGTCTAATTTAAATCCTCCACATTTGTTTTCTTCGCTGTCTATGGAATTCTCAACATTCTTCTGTAAAACCACATCTCTGTGACTTCCAATGATCTTATTGATGGTTTGTTCATTGTCCATGATTCGCTGCCATACATAAGTATTGGCTCAATATAACCCTGGAGTAAACTTACTTAGGAATAGGTAATGGCTTTCTTGATTTCTGAGAACTCGCCTGAGAACTCGCCTGAGAACTCGTCTGAGAACTCGCCTGAGAACTCGCCTGAGAACGATGTGATTATTTACACAGATGGCTCAGTGATTCGACATATGCACAGATCATAGGCTATCACTGCTCAAGTCAGAGGAGATGTTGTGAGGGAAGATAATGGTGGTTTTGCCGTGACTACAAGTGGTCTTTCTGTTTGTTCTTATCAACCAAATTAGCTACTCTTTATTATCTGTGCTGTTTGTGCAGAGAACTTGAGTACGTTGCGGCCTCGTTAGACTTCGATGTACTCTTTATTATCTGTGCTGTTTGTGCAGAGAACTTGAGTACGTTGCGGCCTCGTTAGACTTCGATGGTATGTAGGACAAGCACATCCGAATTTTGATCAAGAATATATATATATTATTAGGTACTGAAACGGCGTCATTGCTCTCCAGGCAGACCTATAGGTGCTCAGTCTCCTCCTAGAGATGGCAAATAGGTGCTCAGTCTCCTCCTAGAGATGGCAAATAGGTGCTCAGTCTCCTCCTAGAGATGGCAAATAGGTGCTCAGTCTCCTCCTAGAGATGGCAAATAGGTGCTCAGTCTCCTCCTAGAGATGGCAAATAGGTGCTCAGTCTCCTCCTAGAGATGGCAAATAGGTGCTCAGTCTCCTCCTAGAGATGGCAAATAGGTGCTCAGTCTCCTCCTAGAGATGGCAAATAGGTGCTCAGTCTCCTCCTAGAGATGGCAAATAGGTGCTCAGTCTCCTCCTAGAGATGGCAAATAGGTGCTCAGTCTCCTCCTAGAGATGGCAAATAGGTGCTCAGTCTCCCCCTAGAGATGGCAAATAGGTGCTCAGTCTCCCCCTAGAGATGGCAAATAGGTGCTCAGTCTCCCCCTAGAGATGGCAAATAGGTGCTCAGTCTCCTCCTAGAGATGGCAAATAGGTGCTCAGTCTCCTCCTAGAGATGGCAAATAGGTGCTCAGTCTCCTCCTAGAGATGGCAAATAGGTGCTCAGTCTCCTCCTAGAGATGGCAAATAGGTGCTCAGTCTCCTCCTAGAGATGGCAAATAGGTGCTCAGTCTCCTCCTAGAGATGGCAAATAGGTGCTCAGTCTCCTCCTAGAGATGGCAAATAGGTGCTCAGTCTCCTCCTAGAGATGGCAAATAGGTGCTCAGTCTCCTCCTAGAGATGGCAAATAGGTGCTCAGTCTCCTCCTAGAGATGGCAAATAGGTGCTCAGTCTCCTCCTAGAGATGGCAAATAGGTGCTCAGTCTCCTCCTAGAGATGGCAAATAGGTGCTCAGTCTCCTCCTAGAGATGGCAAATAGGTGCTCAGTCTCCTCCTAGAGATGGCAAATAGGTGCTCAGTCTCCTCCTAGAGATGGCAAATAGGTGCTCAGTCTCCTCCTAGAGATGGCAAATAGGTGCTCAGTCTCCTCCTAGAGATGGCAAATAGGTGCTCAGTCTCCTCCTAGAGATGGCAAATAGGTGCTCAGTCTCCCCCTAGAGATGGCAAATAGGTGCTCAGTCTCCCCCTAGAGATGGCAAATAGGTGCTCAGTCTCCTCCTAGAGATGGCAAATAGGTGCTCAGTCTCCCCCTAGAGATGGCAAACAGTATGAATACTGATGCGTAGAAATATGAAAACGATACACTACTATATAGTGTATATATATATATATATGGAACTGCAGTATTTGGTCGTCCATTTGTGTTTCATTTTAATTTGTCACTCCTGTTTGTTTGTTTGCTTGATAAAGGCCTTTTTGGTCGAAACGTTGCTGTATTTTGTCATTGTTTTTGTGATTTGTAAAACTACAGTACTTTGTAATTACGTGTTTTACTATATAGTGCAACATGTATTGAACTTGAATTTGCAGTGCGCCGAATATAAACACGTCGCGGGCCGGACGTGACTAGAATGAAAGATCATTTGAAGTTTCCTGCAGTGTGAGAAATTGAAACCAGCTTGACTATTGGTGTGGTGTAATAATAACTCCATCACTAGAAGATTTTATATATAGAAACTTTTGAGGTCTGCGGCAGAAACATGTATTTAAAGGGGTCCCGGTAATTCAAAGTTTGGGAACCGCTGTTTAAGAACTTGATTATCAACATAGTTGATAGCGATATTCTGCTGATTCTCATATCCAAGTTATCCAATCTTGAAGATATATTTGATTGAAACTAAAAAGTTATTGATTTCTGCTTAATCCGTACAATATGGCTGATTGTATTTGGTAATATATCAATATTTGAACATATTAAATTGCAGCTTTAACCCGTCGCATTATTCACAGAAGCTGAACTTGGGCGCATAATCTGGATTCTAACTCAGAACCTTCAGAACGCACGGCAAACGTTTTAACTACTTCGGCACAGTGACACTCTTCCCCCGTACCCTCAATCCCTCTCTGTTGTTGAGATATAGCTACTTCTAATGTCATTGCTAGGTTTGCATTCATGAACTTCCTGTTTATATCACCGCAGTAATGTTTCCATGACAACGTTAATAACACCAAAGAATACTAAGCCAATCAGAATCCTGGATAACTCTTCTTAATGAGTCGAAATCTCAGTTTTAACGACAGAATGAGGTTGTCATATTTTGATATCATTATTTCATCGCAAGCAGGAGAACTCTAACACAGAATCCTGCAGTATCCCAGGATTAGATTCACCTCGAATAACCTTGTTACATCGATGAGGTTGTAATCCCCGAGGATTGGAGACATTGAGTGAGAATATTATGACAATGTGCAGAAAGTTATTAAAAGACATCTGCGTAAGAGACTGATGGAGAGAATAAATTAACAAGTAATCCATGCACAAAACACAAATTTGGTTTTACTCATTAAATATTTGGCACATAAAATGACACGACGAGTTGGATAAGAGCATTATAGAAGGAACAATCCTACTTTAGGTAAGAGGAGAGAGGAAGACCACGTATGAAGATGATTCAGGGTTGAATGATAATGAGACATAACTGATGAAGGCTAATGAAAAGAGATTCTCGTCCATACACTTTTGATTCTTTTAGTTATGGAATCTTGTGTTACTTTAGTTGTTCTGTACACATACACTTGAATTACTTTAGTTGTTCTGTACACATAAACTTGTATTACTTTAGTTGTTCTGTACACATAAACTTGTATTACTTTAGTTGTTCTGTACACATAAACTTGTATTACTTTAGTTGTACTGTACACATAAACTTGTATTACTTTAGTTGTACTGTACACATAAACTTTATTTCTTTAGGTTGTAATGATCACATAAACTTTATTACTTTATTGTATGCACTAAACTTGTATTACTTTAGTTGTTCTGTACACATAAACTTGCATTATTTAATTGTACTGCAAACATATAACTTTATTATTTATTTTTTTCAAATCAACTTTATTTACTTATATAGGTTGTTTAAATGCACTATTATATATTTTTTTTCTTCTTCAAAAATAACAATGTTTATAGTTTACTAGAAGAACTTACTTAATTTGTATTGTCACAAAATTATGGGATGTTCAACTTGATATGTGAAATTATACATTAATATATTATATATATATTCCTCTCTTAAAGTTAAACTTTTCATCGGGTCTGCAAGTAGTTATCAGTTATCAGTTATATGAGGACTATCATCATAGCACTCCAGACATGTCTATAGGTGCTCCGATCTCCCCCTCAGCAAATCCAGCAGCGTCCAGCGACCCAACACGCCAGTTGATGTTGATTAATCAATCTCTTTGCATATTTAGTATGTCTTTCTTTTCGGCTTCACCAATATTGACACCCATCTCTTCAATCTTGTCAGCAAGTGGGATTCACAGCCCTGAAACTCCTCTGTTCGGAAAGACTCTCTCAATGCGTGAAGAATGTCACTTCGATCCATTGCAGCTCCTCTGATATTGTAGCCAAGCCAGCCAATCTATCAGCTCGTTCATTACCACTGACCTGCAAATAATTTCTACATACTGATTCTATCCTGGACAACTCGGTCAATATCTTCCCTGGAATTAAAACCATGGCATTTCTTGCCTCTCTCAGCAAAGCTCATTTCAGGATCTCCCTAGGGCGTCCTATCTTTCTTGGATCCTCTGAATCCCACTTCAATGTCTGCTTTGATATTCTTTGATCATTTCTTCTCAAGGAATGTCCAACATATCTCCATCTTCTCCTTCTTATAACAGTTGTTACTAGTGGTTGATCAGACATTTCTTCTCAAGGAATGTCCAACATATCTCCATCTTCTCTTCTTATAACAGTTGTTACTAGTGGTTGACCAGACATTTCTTCTCAAGGTATGCCAACATATCTCCATCTCTCCTTCTTATAACAGTTGTTACTAGTGATTGACCAGACATTTCTTCTCAAGGTATGTCCCACATATCTCCATCTTCTCTTTCTTATAACAGTTGTTACTAGTGTTGACCAGACATTTCTTCTCAAGGTATGCCCTGACATATCTCCATCTTCTCCTTCTTATAACAGTTGTTACTAGTGGTTGACAGACATTTCTTCTCAAGGTATGCCCAACATATCTCCATCTTCTCCTGCTTATAACAGATGTTACTAGTGGTTGACTAGACATTTCTCTGATTTCATCACCTGTCCTGAATTGTTCACACCCGACAAGATATCCAACATGATATTTTACAAGAAATAGGTACTCGTGTATCTCAAACTGTCTCAGTAGTAATCTATTTTCTTTGCTTGAGATTATATATCAGAAATCACGGGGCAGTCTAGCCAAACTACTGTGAATCCCTGTGTACAGTATAAGAACCGCTTAACAGACGTCAACGACTTCTTCTTTAATGATTCAGCAACTCTTGAACTCTTGCCCTTCGACCCCAAATGTCATGTAATATTTATGTTGTACCAAATATTGTGAAATTGTTTCCAGCGATCCTTCTTGATAATGAAATAAATTACTTTGTCATACTAACATATATCACCAGTGATGACATCAGATATCTTTGTGCACACAGATATAACATTGTGATCACGTGATACACCGTTTTTGATAACATCATCGATCACAATTGACAGGTCTATTTATCAAGATCAAATCAGAAACAAATAAATGAATTTTTTTCTGATTTTTGTCTTCGTTTGATAAAGTATAATCACTTATAGAACAACATGTTGTGATTTATTTGATGTGGTTTTAACTATTTCAACGCACGTACGTTGTGATATTTTTAACATGAGTACAACGATCTTCACCTTCTCGAATCATCACATCCAATTTTATCACGCATTTTGTTTCATCGCAATCATCATTGAATATCTTGTTCTGAGCAGAACTTTCCCACCCCAACAGTTCTTCGTAACTTCTATCAGATGTGTTAGTACTATTCCCCAGTGTTGCACTCTTCCCTTCGTAACTTCTATCAGATGTGTTAGTACTATTCCCCGTGTTGCACTCTTCCCTTCGTAACTTCTATCAGATTTGTTAGTACTATTCCCCAGTGTTGCACTCTTCCCTTCGTAACTTCTATCAGATGTGTTAGTACTATTCCCCAGTGTTGCACTCTTCCCTTCGTAACTTCTATCAGATGTGTTAGTACTATTCCCCGTGTTGCACTCTTCCCTTCGTAACTTCTATCAGATGTGTTAGTACTATTCCCCAGTGTTGCACTCTTCCCTTCGTAACTTCTATCAGATGTGTTAGTACTATTCCCCGTGTTGCACTCTTCCCTTCGTAACTTCTATCAGATGTGTTAGTACTATTCCCCGTGTTGCACTCTTCCCTTCGTAACTTCTATCAGATTTGTTAGTACTATTCCCCAGTGTTGCACTCTTCCCAGTGTGTTTATAAGATCCTCCTAGCCTGGGAAGTCTCACCGTTATAAAATCCTCCTAGCCTGGGGTCTCACTGTTATAAGATCCTCCTAGCCTGGGGTCTCACCTTTATAAGATCCTCCTACCTGGGGTCTCACTGTTTATAGATCCTCTAGCCTGGGTCTCACCGTTTATAAGATCCTCCTAGCCTGGGGTCTCACCGTTTATAAGATCCTCCTAGCCTGGGGGTCTCACTGTTTATAAGATCCTCCTAGCCTGGGGGTCTCACCGTTTATAAGATCCTCCTAGCCTGGGGTCTCACTGTTTATAAGATCCTCCTACCTGGGGGTCTCACTGTTCAAGATCCTCCTAGCCTGGGGGTCTCACCGTTTATAAGATCCTCCTAGCCTGGGGGTCTCACTGTTTATAAGATCCTCCTAGCCTGGGGGTCTCACCGTTTATAAAATCCTCCTAGCCTGGGGGTCTCACAACGGATCTTGTTTCTATTATGTTGTATTCCATATTATTGTTGGGGTTTTCTAGCGATTGCTTTTCTTCTGGCAGTGACATACTGGTCCATGACGTAACCATTGTCTCTATTACAGAATCTTCTTCTACCGTCCGGGAGTGAACATACTGGTCCTACTCAACCATTGTCTTATTACAGGTCTTCACCTTCCTGGCAGTGAACATACTGTTTGACTGAACATTGTCTCATACAAGATCTCGTCTACTTCCTGGCAGGAAATACTGTCCATATGAATTGTCTATTACAGAGATTCTGTTCCTCTCAGAACATACTGGTCAGACTGTAACATTGTCTTATTCGAGTCTTCTTCTTGGCAGTGAACATACTGTTCCATGACTGTAACATTGTCTATACAAGATCTCTTACCTCCAGTGAAATACTGTTATGACTGACCATGTTTACAGAGACTCTGTCTACCTTCTGGCAGGAACATACTTCCATGACTGTAACATTGTCTCTATTAGATCCTCTTACCTTCCTGCAGGAATACTGTCCAGACTGTAACCATTGCCATTACCGAGGTTCTCTGTTACCATTCCTGGCAGTGAACATACTGTTCCAGTTGACTGAACCTCCTGTCTGGTTCACGGTTTCTAGTCTACCTTCCTGGGCTGAACATACTGTCCATCTCTAACCATTGTCTCATTACAGATCTCTGTCTACCTTCCTGGCAGTGAATTATATGTTCATGACTGTAATTGTCTCTATTACAGGATTCTCTGTCTTCCTTCCTGGCAGGAACATACTGTTCCATGACTGTAACATTGTCTCTATTACAGAGATCTTTTCTACCGTCGTGAGTGTTGAGCCCATAACCATTAACACTGTTGCTTCTCCCGCATTCATTCACCACTTGCTTCACGTTACTCTGACGGGAGGGGGCTAAAGGGTACCTCATCTTGCCCAAGGGTGTCACAGTTTGTTTCTACATTAGTTTACTTTTGCTCTTTAATTTCTTTTATGATAGCGGCATTAAAACTAAGGCGGATTGTGAGAAGAACAACAACTGAAGGAGACACAATTTATTCTTCTTTACCTTTCAGCTCCCAACGGAGCACAGGTCTTCAACAAACTTCTTCCAGCTCTTGCTCTCTCTTGCCACCCTTTCAATTCTTTCCATGTTTTACCTATCCTTTTAATATTAGCTTCCATCTCTCTTCACCAGGTATGTATAGACCTTCCCTTACTCCTCTTTCCCTGCGGGTTCCGAATCAGTGCCTGTCTTGCAATGTTTCCGGTCGGTCTTCTCAATTGTGTGTCTATCCATCAGCAGCGTCTCTTCCTGAGATCTTTCTCCACTGGTATCTGCTAGTTCTTTCTCCTGTATCTGTTTAGTTCTTTTCACTGGTATCTGCTAGTTCTTTCTCTAGTTTCTTGTTTGTAATCTTATCATACAATCTCAGTCCTCTATTCTATGTAAACATCTATTTACGAAGTCTGTAGTTTTCTGGGGGCTCCTTCTTTGTCGTCTTCCATGTTTCCCAGCCATAGAACAGCACTGATTTCACATTTGCTGTCTTCCATGTTTCCCAGCCATAAAACAGCACTGATTTCAAATTTGCTGTCTTCCATGTTTCCCAGCCATAGAACAGCACTGATTTCACATTTGCTGTCTTCCATGTTTCCCAGCCATAGAACAGCACTGATTTCACATTTGCTGTCTTCCATGTTTCCCAGCCATAGAACAGCACTGATTTCACATTTGATTGTAAGATTCTCAGCTTTGTGTTTGTTTTGATCTCCTTTGACTTCCATATCTTACTCAATGCAATAAAGTTTCCACTTGCTCTTTGTATTCTTATCTTGACATCTTTGTTTGTTCCTCTTTCTGTGTCTATGTTGCTACCAAGGTATGTGTATGATTCTACATCTTGTAGAGCAGTTTCCTCCAGCATAATCTGGTTTACAATTACTGCATTTATTCTCATGACCTTAATTTTTTTCCTGTAAATTTTCAAACCTAGTTGCTGAGACTTATTATCTAGAATATTCATTTTATCTTGAATCTGTGCGTGATTGTGGGACAGCTCTGCCAGATCATAATTTGTTAGAATCCAGTATTGACTGTACAAATGTGACATAGTTACATACGAAGTTGAGAAACCACATGTGACGATCGGTGGCAACAGTTGGGGGTGGTTGTGACTAAATCTGATCTCTACTGTATAACATGTGGCGGACGGTTGCAACAGTGGGGCGGATGGGGGAGATAACTCTAATCTCTTAGAATCACAAACTTGGTTCAGATTTAGCAACAGTGGGGCGGATGGGGGGATAAATCTGATCTCTTAGAATCACAAACTTGGTTCAGATTTAGCAACAGTAACAATCGTTCGCGCCACTTGATTTTACCAGCACTTCCTGTCGGCCATTTTTCCCTGCAGTCGTTGACCGACATTTTGTAACATTCATTGATTTTCCCCCCACACACACTCTAGCCGAGATGAAAGATAAAGATAATTGTTGGACTGAAGAACTTTCATCTCATATTCTGATAGATGTAAGACAGATTCACTAAACGCACGAAACTTTCCATTTTTCAATCACACTAAATAAGAATTGTCACTTCATCCAACCAAAGTTCCACAATTGATGAAAGGAATTTACCCGTCTATATCCTGCATGCTTAATTAAAATATGAAGATATGAAGTGACATGCATTAAAACCCTACGGTATACAAAGAATATAGAACCTTTTCTTTTAATGTTCTTATCCTCCTCCCCCCAACACCCCACCAACGTAGGAATTGAACGAATATTTTTTGCTTGTTGGATAATTAACCGTGAAATATTTGTTTAAAAAAATAAAATAAGAAGATTATTTACAGTATCTTTCAAATTTGACGACAAATTAGGGACAAAAAATTATCTTTTAATTAATAAAAAAATCTCAAAACATATTATTTAAAAATCACTTTTGTAATTTTCACTTCGACGCGCGCCGCAGTTCTACCACATATGGAGAATACGCCCCTGCATACGCTCCTTCCCGTATTTGTCCACTAAATAATTCACTTCTTTTCCTGTTCTGTCTTGCTGTGGTTTCTAAAGCATAACTCTTAAACTGTTTCACCAAACATGGCTTCACGCATGTCAAAAACAAATCGATCACAATTTACAGCTGTGTTTCCAAACTTTACCTCAGGCAATGCCATCATCTATGTTAACTTAGCATGATTTACAACAAATCTCATAGCTATGGGCATTACTAGTTTAGTTTTAGTTTAGTCGTCAGATCATCATCACTGGACATCGAACCAATTAGTCCATAAGTGCTCTGATCTCTTCCTCAGTATGTCTCTCAGTTTAAGTTAATCATCAGATCATCATTTTAGTCCATTTAGTTCATAAATCTTGAAGCTCTATTTGATAAATTTAGCTTTGTATTCTACAAAGAAATATATAAACCTAACATCAAATGTATCTCGTAAATAATTGTATTTCTATTTCAAATTTTGGTTCGTAAAGTAGCTAGTCGGTAAATTGGCACCGACCGTACGGTTTACCAAATGGCTTGCCGTATTTTATAAGTTATTACTTTGTCTACAGATCCATGGGACATTGTGGCAACAATTTTATAGTTTACCATTTTTTCCTACTCTGTACATAACCTTGACATAACATTGACATGTCCGGTACGAAACAAACAAATGAATATTTAAACAGAACCATATAATAAGATCAGACTTAACTTTATTTGTAAGAGTTCCCATTATCAACAAGTCATACCATCTACACATATATATATACATATTGAGTTATACAGTGCTACATTGAGCCAATACTGATATAGAAATAGGGGGAAGACTGCAGTAAAACTTGTAAATAGTGAAACACGTACAAACAAAGTACTATAGTTTTACAAAATACATAAGATACGTTGGTATTTGGTCGTCCATTTGTGTTTCATTTTAATTTGTCACTCCTGTTTGTTCGTTTGCTTGATAAAGGCCTTGTTGGTCGAAACGTTGCTGTTTATCGTCACTGTTTATGTATTTTGTAAAACTATAGTACTTTGTTTGTACGTGTTTCACAATACTGATATACGGATGCAAATCGTGGACAGTAAACAAGCCGATAGAAAAATCTCTGAGGGCCACAGAGATGTGGTTTTACAGAAGAATGATGAGAATCCATGGACTGCTAAAATGACAATTGTAGAGGTGATGAATGAGATCAAGACACAGAGAAAGCTTATCATCAATATAAGAAAGAGGCAGTCATCATTTTTCGGGAATGTGATGAGAAAAGGAGGTTTAGAACACATTGTAACAACCGGCAAAATTGAAGGAAGACGAGACAAAGGAAGAAGGAGAGAGAGAGAGAGAGAGAATGTTAGATAGCCTGACTTCATGGCATGGACAAGTGTCAAGATCTGAGTTGATAACAAACACCAAGTACATAAATATATTGACTACTATGATCCCGTAAGCTAGACACATGGCACCAGATGATGATGATTACTATGTTTATCTCTTGTCATTTCAGCTGGCGTCCTCGATCATAGAAATACACAACCTGAGTAAAAAAAATTAATTCGTTTTTCGTTTGCCCACTATTGTATTCATGTGTAGCCATGGCGCTTGGAGACATTGTTATCGCATGTTTCGTTAATGAAGTCTGTTGTCCACTTATACCATTGTCCATTGTTGTCCATTGTTGTTCATTGTTAATGTCCATTAGAGGATCATCTTCATCCCACATCGGACATGTCCATAATTGCTCGATCTCCCCTCCCAAACATGTATCTCAGTGTGTTTAGGCTAACAACTCCCGTTCTGTGTTAATTGATGTATCTACTGGGTTTTCTTTGTGGTTTTTCCGTCTTGCCGCAACTATTGGTATGCACAAATTGCGCAACCGAGATAGAGAATACCCTTTACCTTCGCCGCTAAAATCCTCAGAGCGTATGTTTTCTCTGAGAGCGTTGATGGTGTCGCTTCTGTCCATAGAAGATCCATTCTCGATCGTAGCATTGCCCACGCACGTGCATCTG
>CM036778.1:18076315-18298815 GCA_020796225.1 Arion vulgaris | reverse complement strand
ACAGAGTAACGAATACCAGCATCAGAGAAAAGGTTGGAACAAGACCGTGCTTGAATTATATTGCGAAACAGAGAATGAAGTGATTTGATCACTTAGTAACAATGCGAACAGACCAAACTGTCTATGAAGTTTTCCTCTACAAAATATCAGGAAGGAAGGCGAGAGGAAGACTGAGGAAAAGGTGGATAGATAACGTAGTTGAATACTGCCAGGGACTAAGAAACCATCACACAAGTCACCAGAGAAGCACAAGACAAATACATAAAACCACGACACTGGGTTAGCAACCCAGTAACAGTGGGCTAACAAAAGTTGAATTCTGCCAGGGGATTTAAGAAAACCATCACACAAGACACCAGATGAGCACAAGAAAAATATAAACCCACGACACTGAGCTAACAACCCGGTAACAGTGTGCTGACAAAGCAGAGAAGCGCAAGACAAATACATAAAACCACGACACTGGGTTAACAACCTGGTAACAGTGGGCTGACAAAAGCAAAAGACAGAAGAATTTTTAGAACGTCCTGGTCACAGAGAATAGAAAAAACAAGGAGATACTTCAAGACTTACATATCGAGGAGCATTGGTTCATAAACAAGATCATGTTTCGGAAAATAAAGTATTTCGATCATGTTAAACGACATAATGGTTTGGGGAGAACAGTGATGGAAGACATAGTTCCTGTGGGTAGAGGCAGGGGAAGACCAAGACGAAGGTGGTAGCAGGACATCAAAGAAACATTGACCATGATGTTAAGAGAGGTAGGAGAACTTGTTAGAGACAGAGTCTGTCAGGCAGGCTATGATGAAAGTGATATTAGGAGAACTTGCTAGAGACAGAGTCTGTCAGGCAGGCTATGATGAAAGTGATATTAGGAGAACTTGCTAGAGACAGAGTCTGTCAGGCAGGCTATGATGAAAGTGATATTAGGAGAACTTGCTAGAGACAGAGTCTGCCAGGCAGGCTATGATGAAAGTGATATTAGGAGAACTTGCTAGAGACAGAGTCTGCCAGGCAGGCTATGATGAAAGTGATATTAGGAGAACTTGCTAGAGACAGAGTCTGCCAGGCAGGCTATGATGAAAGTGATATTAGGAGAACTTGCTAGAGACAGAGTCTGCCAGGCAGGCTATGATGAAAGTGATATTAGGAGAACTTGCTAGAGACAGAGTCTGCAGGCAGGCATGATGAAAGTGATATTAAGAGAACTTGCTAGAGACAGAGTCTGTCAGGCAGGCTGTGATGAAAGTGATATTAGGAGAACTTGCTAGAGACAGAGTCTGTCAGGCAGGCTATGATGAAAGTGATATTAGGAGAACTTGCTAGAGACAGAGTCGTCAGGCAGGCTCATGATGAAAGTGATATTAGGAGAACTTGCTAGAGACAGAGTCTGTCAGGCAGGCTATGATGAAAGTGATATTATGCAAGGGACATGTTACTACATGATGATGATGGATGATGATGTTTACGCATATTTCTTTATCAGTTAGCCCCCCTTTATTGAGGAACCCAAACATCTCATTGATAGTTTACAACGGATGATCATCAGCATTTTCATGCCTACTCTGTGATACTACGGTCAAACATGGACAATTAACAAAAAGCAGTAGCAAAAATAACTATATGTGAAATGCGGTAGAGTCAGAGTCACCAACATCAGCATAAGATAGAAAGTTGGCACATAACCTTGCTTGAATTACATTGAGAAACAAAGTCACCAACATCAGCATAAGAAAGAAAGTTGGCACAGAGCCTTGCTTGAATTACATTGAGAAACAAAGTCACCAACATCTGCATAAGAAAGAAAGTTGGCACAGAACCTGCTTGAATTACATTGAGAAACAAAGAATGAAGTGGTTTGGCCACTTAATAAGAATGCATCCAAACTCCACAGTATACAGAGTCTTCTACAACAGAACATCAGGAAGAAGGTGAGAGGAAGACCATGAAAAAGATGGTTAGATTGCATAACAGAATCCTGTCAAAGAGCAAAAATAACAATCACCCAAGCCACTAGAACAGCACAAGACAAAAAGAAAACCACAACACTGGCAACAACCTGGTAACAGTGTGACGACAAAATAAGAGAAAATAAAAAGATATTTACGAATGGTTTTTTTACATAATAATACAGAAGGGCAATTAAATAATAAATGAGATGTAGCAAAAGAGATCAACGTAAGAATTGGAATGGCAGAGGTAACATTCGGATCATTAGACAACATATCGAGGTTATCAGCTTACAGGACATATACTAAACTCAATATATACAAATCAAATGTGAGCTCAGTCTTACTGTATGGATCAGAGACATGGACAACATATGGAGATCATCAGCTTACAGGACACAGACTAAACTCAATATATACAAATCTAATATGAGCTCAGTCTTACTGTATGGATCAGAGACATGGATAACATATGGAGATCATCAGCTTACAGGACACAGACTAAACTCAATATATACAAATCAAATATGAGCTGTCTTACTGTATGGATCAGAGACATGGATAACATATGGAGATCATCAGCTTACAGGACACAGACTAAACTCAATATATACAAACCTAATGTGTGCTCAGTCTTACTGTATGAATCAGAGACATGGACAACAAGTATCAAGACAGTCGCATAAGAAGGTTTGAGGGATGTTGCCCTAAGAGGAATTCTCATAGTTCGTTGAGGTTAACGAATAATTAATACTGAGATCACCCGGCACACATACGTCAACAATATCATCATCAGGTGCCGTGCCGGCTAGCGTAGACGATTATGGATCTCCACAGATCTCTGTCTATTGTGTTTGCTATCAACTCAGATGTTGACTCTCTACTGTGCCATGAAGTCAGGCTGTACAAACTTTTCTCTCTCTGTCTTCCTCTGTCTCGTCTAGCCTTGATTTTGCCAGTTGTCACAATGTGTTCTAAATTTCCCTTTCTCATCACATGCTCGAAAAATGATGACTGCCTCTTTCTTATATTGATGATAAGCTTTCTTTGTGTCTTGTAACTGATGGTCTGAACATGACGGCTGCAGAAGCAGGACATCTGGCCTATGAGAGAGAGAGAGAGAGGTTCCAGAGGACTGTTGGGGTGGCAAAGTTCTGCTCAGGACAAGCTATTTGATGATGGTGATGTGTCTTGACCTCATTCAATAATATCAACGAGGAGATAAAAATGAGACGGAAGTGGTTGGGACACACATTAAGAATGCAGTAAACCAGACACCTCCGTGTGTCTCTGAACTAGAGTCCGGACCGAAAAAGGGTAGGAGAAGACCTAGCGAGACATGAAGACGAACTGTAGTTAGCGAAAGAGAAGAGGCAGGAATACAAGATGGCGTGCTCAAAACGGGTCTGCTTTGATACAATTTATTTATGATGTATGCTTCAAATGGAGTTAATAGAAGAAGAAGAAGAAGAGAAGAAGAAGAAAAAAGAAAGAAGAAGAGAAGAAAGAGAAGAAGGAGAGAAGAAGCAGAAGAAGAAGAAGAAGAAGAAGAAGAAGAAGAAGAAGAGAAAGAAGAAGAAGTAGAAGAAGAAGAAGAAGAAGAAGAAGGAGAAGAAGAAGAAGAAGGAGAAGAAGGAAAGAAGGAAAGAAGAGAAGAAGAAGGAGAAGAAGAAGAAGAAGAAGAAAAAGAAGAAGAAGGAGAAGAAGAAGAGAGAAGAAGGAAGAAGGAGAAGGAGAAGAAGAAGCAGAAGAAGAAGGAAGAAGAAGAGAAGAGGAAGAAGAAGTGAAGAAGAAGTAGAAGGAAGAAGAAGTGAAGAAAGTGAAGAAAGAGAAGAAGAAGTAGAAGAAAAGAAGAAGAAGAAGTAAGAAAAGAAGAAGAAGAAGAAAAAATGTCGAAAGGGAATGAAACAAGAAAATATAGTTATATCATTATTTACAAATCTGAAAGTAAGGTTAAGCTACACTGTGTTGGTAATTATGTAAGCATGTGTCAAATTCTAATATAATTACATTTAAACTAACTGACATTATTAAATGATAGAAGAAAACTAGTCACGACAGAGATGAAGTGTCTTCACAGAATGCTGGGAGTATCAAGAAGAAAACTAGTCACGACAGAGATGAAGTGTCTACACAGAATGCTGGGAGTATCAAGAAGAAAACTAGTCACGACAGAGATGAAGTGTCTACACAGAATGCTGAGAGTATCAAGAAGAAAACTAGTCACGACAGAGATGAAGTGTCTACACAGAATGCTGGGAGTATCAAGAAGAAAACTAGTCACGACAGAGATGAAGTGTCTACACAGAATGCTGGGAGTATCAAGAAGAAAACTAGTCACGACAGAGAAGAAGTGTCTACACAGAATGCTGGGAGTATCAAGAAGAAAACTAGTCACGACAGAGATGAAGTGTCTACACAGAATGCTGAGAGTATCAAGAAGAAAACTAGTCACGACAGAGATGAAGTGTCTACACAGAATGCTGAGAGTATCAAGAAGAAAACTAGTCACGACAGAGATGAAGTGTCTACACAGAATGCTGAGAGTATCAAGAAGAAAACTAGTCACGACAGAGATGAAGTGTCTACACAGAATGCTGAGACTATCAAGAAGAAAACTAGTCACGACAGAGATGAAGTGTCTACGCAGAATGCTGGGAGTATCAAGAAGAGACTGGTTGAGAAATGAAGACATCAGGGAAAAAGTGTGTACAACATCGATACTAGACTTCATCAAGGAACACAAAATACAATTAAAGCAGATTGCTATCAGACAGTGCGTCACAAAGAGTAATGTTACAGTGGATACTATGCAAATTCCGGCCACGCAAAAGGTGGACCTCACAGATAACAGAGGCGACGAAAGACACTGTTTGTGAAGCGCACACAAAATCCCGTTCTAGAAATCTCTTCTTACCCTGAAGCTGTGAGGCAAATCAGAACAAAATCTTAAAGGAGAAAGAAAGACAAGCTGCATAGAGAGGCTCGCTCCAGGTGTCTCATTTGTTGATTCGACGCTGAAAGGCAAAACAGTATCAGAGAATAGATAGACAGACAGACAGACAGACCGACCGACAGACAGACAGACAGACCAACCGACCGACAGACAGACAGACCGACAGACAGACAGACCGACCGACCGACCGACAGACAGACAGACAGACATTCTAATACCAAGAACATATTCTAATTCGAAGAACATATTCTTACCTGCAAGAACATATTCTGATCTGCAAGAACATATTCTTACCTGCAAGAACATATTCTGATCTGCAAGAACATATTCTTACCTGCAAGGAAACTGAAACTGTGCCGTCTCATTGTTGAAATTTCTGACAGTAGGGTCATTTTTGACCTCTCCAAAAACTGCGTCTGTTTAGGAAAATGGTGATAATAAGTTAATATCAAATGCAAACATAGATAATACACAATTTTACGTCACATTTCGTATCTTCTTCTTCTTCTGCGTTCGTTCTTTACACCAATTTTAATCACTTTTTTATATGTTTTATCTTTGCCAAAAACGTGTATACGCTCCACATTGGTTTGGTAGACCCCTAAACACATAGACGTCTACACGTTTAGGACACATGCATCAGATTTCAGCCAAACCTCCTTAGTCGCCTCTTACACATGCGTGGCAGGTAACAGTGGTTCTATTCTTTACACCCCAAATGTGGGCCCCGGTAGCCACTCGAGCGAAATTCCGAGATAGAAGACCAGCTTGTGCCCAAAACGTTTTAGAGTCCACATGACACTTTGGTTGAACTACATTAAAACTCTGATCCTTTACTTAGATAGCTAAATTACAAGTGCCTCTAAAGTCGGAGTAAAGCTTACCTAAATGCAGAGTGACATTGGGGATTAAGAAAGTAAGTCTTTCCGCAAGAATAAGTCAGAGGCGCGAAAGTAGACGCAATGACTAGCCTGAATTCAAAACTGTACGCACAAAAACTAATAACATTTTTAGAAAAAAGTAAATTATCCAGCTTGTCCCTGCAAGACTTGTTAACAAGACAACATCTCTAAGTGTCCCTTGTCAGTCAGGTGTCCAGCATCTGCCGCAGTCATATCCAACTTGTCTATTTACGGTCAACAAGCATGAAAATAAATATAATAAAGACAGAGACAATGGCAATCAGTAGACAACCAGAAAGCATTACAATAAAACTCCAGAACGTAGACATAAAACAAACAATTGAGGCAAATACTTAGGAGCAATTTTCACAGCAGATGGAAGTATCCATAGCGAAATCAACAATCGTTGCGCAAAAGCTAACCAAGTACTGGGACAGTTAACACCACTGTTGTCACATAAAGAGATACCGCTAACAACTAAAGCAAATCTCATAAGAACGATTTTCTGGCCAACACTATGTTACCAGTGTCAAACATGGCCAACAACAGCAGCTAATGAGCGGAAAATCATAACGATAGAGATGAGGTGTCTTAGAAGAGCTGCAGGTGTGACAATAGAGACAAAATTAGAAATGAAGAAATCAGAAGAGACTGATGTGAAACCTAGTCATGCAATTCATAAAAGAACAACAGATTAAATGGTTTGGACACCTGACCAGCACACACAAATGCACTGTTCCCTACACAGAGAGCCACACAAAAAAGTTAATGGTAAAAGAAGAGAAGACACCAAAGATGGAGCACGGTTCATCACAACACCTATAGAACATGAATATCAGCTACAAAGTGCAAAAAAGCACACACAAGATCACTACGTTTCATCCTCCAACACTTCATAAAGAAGTCAATGGTGGAAGAGAAGAACAAGCACACACAAGATCACTACATTTCACCCCCAACACTTCTATAAAGAAGTAAATGGTGGAAGGAAAGAAGAACAAGCACACACAAGATCACTACGTTTCACCCCAACATTTCTATAAAGAAGTCAATGGTGGAAGAGAAGAACAAGCACACACAAGATCACTACGTTTCACCCCCAACACTGCTATAAAGAAGTCAATGCTGGAAGAGAAGAACAAGCACACACAAGATCACTACGTTTCACCTCCAACACTTCTATAAAGAAGTCAATGTGGAAGAGAAGAACAAGCACACACAAGATCACTACGTTTCACCCCAACACTTCTATAAAGAAGTCAATGGTGGAAGAGAAGAACAAGCACACACAAGATCACTACGTTTCACCTCCAACACTTCTATAAAGAAGTCAATGCTGGAAGAGAAGAACAAGCACACACAAGATCACTACGTTTCACCCCCAACTCTTCTATAAAGAAGTCAATGGTGGAAGAGAAGAACAAGCACACACAAGATCACTACGTTTCACCCCCAATCTTCTATAAAGAAGTCAATGGTGGAAGAGAAGAACAAGCACACACAAGATCACTACGTTTCACCCGGCAACACTTCTATAAAGAAGTCAATGGTGGAAGAGAAGAAGAAGAACAAGGTCAACACTCTAAAACGAATAGATGTAATAGATGTAATAGATGTAAAGATGTAAATGCTAAAGATGAATAGATGTAAGTAATGAAGAAGCCACGAATGGGCTCACGGAGAGATCCGACGAAAACAGACAGTACGAGTCGTTGTTTACTTGTTAAGCTGTGCTATTTTTCTCTCTCTCTCTCTCTCTCTCTCTCTCTCTCTCTCTCTCTCTCTCTTTCTCTCTCTCTCTCTCTCGTGCCTTTTTAACCCAGATTGAGGTATAGATCCTCAACGAGCTCATACCAAGTCGCAAAAACCAGGATGTAATATATTGATGACATCGGCTTTGTTTACACTTCTGTCACTTGAGTCAGGGCATTGTTTGCAAGAAAGTCAGCACGTTCGTTGTCTTGCACTCCAGCATGTCCAGGTGTGTACAGCAAAGTCAGTGCCTTGAGATGTGATATCTTCTTCTTTAAGCACTCCATATCGACCACTTGTTGAACTACTCTTGGCGATTTGTCCTATCTCTATCCAGTGGCGGCTCGTGATCCTTTTTGTTGGTGGGGCCAGACTCAAATTTTTGGGAAAAATCATGGTTTTGGGCTAGGTTATATTTTCATTTATTAACTAATAAATACACGTTACATGTTATTTTTGGTGGGGCACGGCACCACTGGCCTTTAATGACGAGCCGCCACTGTCTCTATCTATCTCCTGCAGCTCCCTCCAGCTCATCTTTATATTGTTGATCTCTGCCACCAAATCTCGTCTCCGTGTATGTCTAGGACTCCCTTTTTTCCACTGTCCCTGTGGGTTCCTTTATTCTAACTACCTGTGAAAAATTACAATCCTGGCATATCCTTTACAGAACGTAGCTATCAACTACATTAAACGAGTCGTTGATTTTCTAGGCACCACTTATACGTTCAATAGTTTGTCAATGCTTTCTAAACGGTGATATCTATTTTTACCGACAAGCGGAAACAGCTTTTATGAAAATGACAAACATATTGTGTATGAATTCACTACCAGGGTGTCTCTGGGGTGTAGAGATTTGGTGTTCGACTCTCGTGCCAACGGAACACGGTTCGCTCCTCGTGGAGCCATCGAGATATTTTTCCAAAGATCCCCGATCTCAGTGTAGGTTAGATCGAGTTCCTAGTCCTATCGGAGACGGAAATGTAGGTCGTATGTTTTATTAGAACACATACAAGAACCCTTGGCAGTTCAAAAACGCGAAGAGCAGGCTGGAAAGCCGCTGCCCAGGCAAAATTCATTAGAAAAAATCAAAAATAAAATTTATACTAAAATATCTTTATCTTCAAATTACACCTTCGCCGGAGTTTGTTGATGACCAAACAAGGTATGGATAGACAGAGATAAACGAATGGCTGGTACAAAATACAACAAAATGTTATATCTCCCTAAGGCGTATGAAAGCATTGAGCCGGCCCTGTCAGATCCCATAATTTCTGTTACTAAATTGTAAAACTTACTATCTCTGTAGCAAGCAAAGTTTCCATTAGTTTCGAACAGTTGAAACGGAGGCTGGCATAAACACACATCATTTACACATTCGGCTCTACTAGCCAGGCATCTCTTATCTGGACATCGTTCACCTGAAGCTGAAATTATGAAACAAGCAAAATAGTTGTACATTTCAAAATTAATTATTGACATTAGAGAACACTATATTGTCTTTTGTAGCTTTAATTGTGACTGTCCATCTGAGAGCTCTTCTAACCAATGTCTCTACTAATTGTGGAATTTAGAGTCCATCTGAGAGAGCTCTTCTAACCAATGTCCCTACTAATTGTGGACTGTCCATCTGAGAGCTCTTCCAACCAAATGTACTCCTACTAATTGTAGGACTGTCATCTGAGAGCTCTTCACAATGCCAATTATGTCCCTACTTTAGCATGTGTGGACTGTCCATCTGAGAGTCTTCTACATGCCTAATGTCCCTGATACTGCCACATTGTGACTGACCATCTGAGAGCTCTTCTAGCCTACTATGTCCCTTACTAATCGCTGGGACGATCTGATCCACTGAGGAGCCTCTCTCTAACCAATGTCCCTACTAATTGTGGACTGTCCATCTGAGAGTCTTCTAATCAAGTCCCTACTAATTATAATAATAGAAGTCCATTGCAAGCGATGATGACAACAGCCTCAGACGTGTACTGCTGCACCTCTCTGGTGTGGACGGAGGTGACTGTAGAGTCCAATCTAAAACACAATCCCTACCACAGGTGGGGCATACATCATCAAGGTTAGACATGTGTGGGTGTTGTGTCTTTTCGGAGAACGCTTTCGTTGCGCAAATCGCTGCCGGCTCTTTAACTTAATGGTCGTTCGACTTGCATTCTCAGCTATACATAGTTCCTTCTTTGCTTTGTTACATGCGTCACTATTTGGATCTATCTTTGATTGACCATATTTGACGATCTTGAGCCATTAGTCACATTTGACGATCTTGAGCCATATTTGACGATCTTGAGCCATATTTGACGATCTTGAGCCATATTTGACTGATCTTGGAGCTCTGCATATTTGGATCGATTCGTCTGATTGCCTATATTTGACGATCTTGAGCCATATTTGACGAACTGCCTATAATAACGTTTTTGGGCAGTGTAGGGCAGTAGAGACATGAGCTTGTGTAATTTAATGGCTGCATGGCTAGAGCAGTCGCCACGAAATGGTTCAGGTTAAGATGTTTTCGTTATGCCCTCCACAGAAAAAACTCATTGTCCTTACATTAGATTGAAGCCGGGTCTCCTGCATGGGGGCCGCGCTATAATTCATTCGGCCAGACGATTCTATATGATAATCGTATGTTTTACCTGTTGCTCATCCACCCTTGAGAGATCACTGGAGACAGCTGTGATCTCTATAATCGTGCTCGACGTTGTTGTATCGAAATCGAATATATCAGAATATGTCAAGATAGTCCTCTTCAATTATCAGTTACCAGTTACCAGTTACACAGTTACTGCACGTTACCAGTTATCAGTTACCAGTTATCAGGTATATGAGAACTATCATCATATCATTCCAGACATGTCCATCGGTGCTCCGATCTCTCAACAAATCCAGCAGCGTCCAGCGACCCAACATGCCAGTTCGATGTTGATTAATCAATCTCTTTGCATATTTAGTATGTCGTTCTTTTCGGACTGCACCAATATTGACACCCATCTCTTTTAATCTGGTCAGCGAGTGGGATTCACAGCCCTGAAACTCCTCTGTTCGGAAAGACTATCAGTGCCTTAAGAATGTCATTTCGATCCATGACAGCTCCCTCTGATATTGTAGCCAAGCCAACCAATTTATCAGCTCGTTTATTACCCTTAACTCCTTCGTGCCCAGGGACAAACTTGAAGGTTATTTCTCTGATCCTTGTCTGTACCAGTACCTCCACCAAGTTTCGTCTCACCATTCCTGTCTCGACTTTACTAATCATATTCTTGGAGTCACTAAGTATGAAAACACGAGAGTAGTTGTGAGATGCTAACCATTTCACCGCCTAACCACCATTGTCAAACTACTTGTGGTTGTCGCGTAAGCCCCCCTGGCCTCTCTTATTATTTGTCCTCAGCGTGCTGAAAAAGCCCACACACAGCGTTGTTGGCGAATGACTGAACCACTGAATATCGGTATTCCTCTTAGCATTATTTAATCATAAATATCCTCCCGAGTGGTTACCGGGGCCCAAATTTGGGATGTAAAGAATAGAACCACTGTTACCTACCACGCATGTCGTAAGAGGCGACTAAGGATGTTTGGCTGAAATCGGATGCACGTGTCCTAAACATGTAGAAGTCTACATGTTTAGGGCCTACCAAACCAATGTGCAACGTATACACGTTCTTGGCAAAGATCAAACATATCACAGGGAGTGATTAAAATTGGTCGTAAAGAATGAACGCAAAGAAGAAGAAGAATCATAAATATCATATTGTTTGTAAACTCATACTTACGTCCGTTAGTAACGATAACAACAGATTGCACTTGTATAGGATAAACCGTTACCATAACAACCAGTAAAACGAACCACATGATGTTCTGATGAATTGACAACTTTCTTCTAACACCGCACTAGTTTCGTTTGATCATCTGAGACAAGGATCGCTACTTATACCCTAGGAGCAAGATTAACGATCTAACAAGTACAATCAGCAGATTTCCGATGAGGACGCATAGATTGCTCACTGATGACATATATTGTTAACATGTATATACTAGGATATGTATTTTTGGACATTAATGTGACCACTTAACAAACCTTACACCGGTAATACGGTGAACATTGTAAAATGATACATGCGGGAATTATCTATCTGATTTAGGGGCAAAAAAATCATTCTTTGAAATATCATCAGTGTGTGCCGCCTCGGCACTGATGTTAGTCTGAATGGACTTTTAGTAAATTCTATTCCTTGTTCTGATGGTACACACTGACACGTTAAGTGTTTGTCAATCTTTTGGTGTTTTCTCTTCAATTTTTAACCTCCCCGTGAAGACATTAGGGAAGCCCTGAACAGGATCGTGTGGTATATTTTCTCAGTATGATGCAAATCTTCGAAATGCCGCCCGTAAATGTTTTTTCTTTAAAAACCTTCAATTGAGATCTTGATTTTGCTCTTTATGGCTCACGGTTCCGCCTATGCTTAACGGTTCCGCCTGATGCGGCCCTTCTAACGGTTCCGCCTGATGCGGCCCTTCTAACGTCCCCATGCCGCCTTCTAACGGTTCCGCCTGATGGCCTTCAACGGTTTGCCTGATGCGGCCATAGCACTGCATCATTGCACGGCCATGATTCTGAAACGAATATTACTGAGAGAGACAAGACATATCGGATGTAATTTCATAGATGAGATTGAGCGAGTTGTGCAGACAATTGAGTTATAGAAATATTTACTAACAGGCCTATGTAACATATAACGGTACGATATATATATATATGAGGCCGTCATCTTGCAATTGTGAGGGATGGTTACGTGCTGCAGTGATATAGCTAGGGCGAAAGGGGCTTATGTTCCTGTCAAGGCCACACGTACATATAGGTCACGGAGGAGAGGCCAGACTACATATGTATTCTGGTCCTCTAGGTTGCGATTATCAGTTATCAGAGGACTATCATCATAGCACTCCAGACACGTCCATATGTGCTCCGATCTCCGTCTCAGCAAATCCAGCAGCCTCCAGCGGCCCAACACGCAAGTTCGATGTTGATTAATCAATCTCTTTGCATATTTAGTGTTTCTTTTCGAGCTATACCAATTGTTCATTTGAGGATCATCTTCATCAGACATGTCCATAATTGCTCCGATCTCCTCCCAAGCATGTATCTCAGTGGTTAGCTAACAACTCCTGTTCTGTGTTGATTAATGTATCTTGGATAGAAGATTTCACTACTTCCGCACCAGTCGTGATATTCCACCGATGCCTATCGGTCATCACGGCACCTCAATAATGTCGTTCGCCAAAATCTGGATTGATGAATGGCTCTCAACTGCCCTCGCTGAACTAAGATGAAGTTCACTCAAACTCCACTGTCATCCACTGGTTGATCCTGTCAGCTCATGCAACATCATGGGGAACACGAGATCGCTGTGCCGACAGAGCTGCCAAGAGGTGCTGAGGCGATACCCCTAGACCTTGGATCTCGAGCTAGCCATGCTGAGAGTCAAAACAACCATCGTGGACCGCATCTTCTCCGAAGCTAAGTTATAAGCTCACCCGACAGTATCACACGACGAGTTACCTTGGATACTATAAGGTCTCTGTCAGTGGAATTGTATCCATTTTCGCTCGACGTCCTGATGGCACAACAGTTCAGACCATGTTCCATGAAATTTAAAATTGGCACTTAAGCTATCCTGCAGTGCGCTATGTAATATGGAGCATGACGGATTACAGATCACGTCTTGCAAGACTCCAGTTTACTAGGTATACAAAAGAGTACTGGCTCACAACTGCACAGAGTTCCTGAAAAGCTGTACGGAGGAACGGAGTCCCAAAAACAACAGTTAAATTCATGATAGAAGTTGGTCCATCAGGCTAGGCCGGAACGCAAAGGAAGGTATCTATTGGGTTTTCTCATGGTTTTCCGTCTTGCCGCGCCTATCGGTATGCACAACTTGAACAGCAGAGATAGAGAATACTCTTTATCTTCTTCGTTGAAATCTTCAGAGCGTATGTTACCTCTGAGAGCGTTGATGATGTCGCTTCTGTCCTTAGAAGACCCATTCTCAATCGTAGCATTGCTTGCCATGCGTCTGCTCTCTCATTGCCCTTCACACCAGCGTGACCCGGGACAAAGGTGAAGGCAATTTTCTTGATTGTCGAGTTTTGTAATAATTGCATCCACTGCCTTCGTACATAACCGGACTTGATCTTCTGTATCATACTCATAGAGTTGCTGAGCATGCAAGCGTAAATGAATGTATGCGTCTGTAGCCACTCCAGGGATTTTGTCACCGCCATGACCTCATAGTCATGCTGCTGGTTGTTGTCGTATATGCGTCACTTGCCTCTTTTATGACTTTTCCTTTCATTCTAGCCGTAAAAGCCCATGCATTGTGACTGTGCTGAATAAAAGAACCATCAGTGTAGACAACAGCATCTTCCTACGATGTGTAGTCATTTATTACTGCTTCGACTTCTGCGTTGACTATTGATGGCAGCAAATCTCGACTTGCTTTGTTTATCTTTGTGACTACTACAAAGGATTGTCTGTGTTCAGTGGGTATTGGTATCCACTCTTCTCCATGGTCGACGTCCTGAATGTCACATACGCGTTGTATGACCTTCTCTACTCGGCCCAACCACAACTGGCCAAGTTTAAGTCTATTACCTTTTGCAGTTTTCTAGCTCATTGTGTAATGGATGTATTACGTCCTGAGTGATTTTAAGGTAGTCAGCTGTTCTACACAGCCCAGTTTTACTATTTATGTTATAGCTATACTAATATCAGAGCCAACTATAAACTACTGGGCCTTTGGGCTCAGGTAAGAATTGTGGGAAATCAGACCCCAACTACACCACGTGACCTCGCATTCCAGTATTGGTGTATATAGACGAATTAATTTTAAAATCAACATGAAATGCTAACTCGAAGTTATATTATGCAACAATTTAAGTTTAGCAATAAGGAATATCAATATTATGAATATTTTTCGCCACTAAATAACCATAGGATCACAGAATTTAGTAAAATTGCAAAAAGCGTGCAGTGTTCTATCAAACATCTGTATTTTCCAGATCCCTTTTCTTATCTAGGTCAGGGAATACCCTGCCAGTTGTCTGGCCTGTGCTAGAGTCTGGCTGTGTCCAATATCCACACCCATCTCTCTCAATCTGGTCAGCGAGTGGGTTTCATAACCCCGAAACTCCTCTGTTCGGAAAGACTATCTCAATGCGTTAAGAATGTCATTTCGGTCCATGGCAGCTCACTCTGATATTGTAGCCAAGCTTGCCAATTACAGGTTGGGATTTGCCTTGATAATAAAAATTCCAGCCTTTAAACTTCTTTATCTTACAGAAACGGCAATTAAGAAAAATGGCCGGCAGTTGGAACACAATACAACGGACGACCAAGAACAGGGTTTAAAGGGTTTTAAGCCGAAGGATTGACTTCATTGCACCGGGTTTTACCCCATACGGCTCGGTCCTCTCCGCAGAAATGGCACTCCACCTGCCGAGAGTATTGCACAAAGCACGAACTCCGTAGCTCCGACAACAATCCTAGGGTCTCTGGAAAACTGCACTCGTGAACAGAAGGCCGCGGTCCGGATTCGAACCCACGACCTTCGACTCACAAGGCAAAGGGCTTAACCACTCAGCCACAGAGACCCCACAAGAACAGGGATGGATAGTAAGCGCCACGGCTGTCCCAGATTAGAAAGATGTATGGACAAAGCCGATACCATCAATTCGGTACGCTTTCATTGATGTGACATGGGCGAGTCTCAGACACTGGAACGAGTTCGAGAATTAGGTGTTAAGTTTGGACATGCCAGACAGTGTCATCTTCGTGGTAGAGAGAAGATATACTAATCAAATTCTCATGGATACGGTGAGCAAATGAATTTTGGGATGACTGCAGCTCTGGAGGACAGAACACTAATGGGAATGCCCAATGTGCCATAACGTCGATCGCATAACATAACATAACATAACATAACAGAATAGAAAGAAAGTAAAACAACAAGCTGCAATTGAAAATCTATAAAAGTAGGCTGCAAAGCCGCTGCCCGGACAAAATTTATTTTATAAAATTAAATTCCTACAAAAATATCATCAAAGTTACATCGGGCGTCCTCAACGTTACTACAGAGTTCGTGTACTGCCGTTGAGATCTTCTTGTGCACGAAAAACATCAAAGCAACATGGCTATTCATGAAAATGTAATGATATTGCTTATATTTACCAACCTACCTATCTTTCAATCAATCTATCTATCTATCTATCTATCTATCTATTTATCTATTACCTATCTATCTATCTATCTACTTACCTACCTACCTACCTATCTATCTACCTATCTACTACTATCTATCTACTATCTATCTATGTATCTATCTATTTAACTATATATCTATTAATCTACCTATCAATATATCAATCCATCTATATACCAATCTATATATCAATCAATCAATCAATCAATCAATGGCTAGAGGAGAAGTGACTGCTTGATCACAATCTGCTGTTAAGTAAATTAAACGTGAGATTTTTTTTTAAAACGGCAGACAGCTGTAACTAAACTCGAGACATGAGTCATCGCTGTCTCCACCTCCCTCCCCACTCCTCCTTATTACCAATCCCATTTCAAACCACGTACGATGCAATAAACGCAGTAGATGTCGTAATATAACATGAAGATTTATATTCTGTAAAATATTATCGGTTAGCCATCTGTAACTAATGATGAAATCAGAGACATGTCTGGTCAACCACTAGTGACAACTGTTATAAGAAAGAAAAGATGGAGATACGTTGGATACACCGGCTCGATAGATACCTAGAGAACAGAACAGCAAGGGTTCAGGTTCAAGGGTACAAAAGTATGAAGGCCACACTGGAGCAAGGAGTCCCCCCAGGAGGAGTGCTCTCACCGACTCTCTTTCTAGTCTTCGTCAATGACATTGCAACATGCCTCCCAGAACGAGTTCACTCTGCCATGTATGCCGACGACTTGGCAATATGGGCGAGAGAAGAGTCAATGCCCACAGCAGAAAATCGACTGCAAGCTACATTAAATAACCTTGAAGTGTGGTCAGCAAAGTGGAATATGAAAATAAATCCTTCAAAGACCACTTACACTGTGTTCTCCCAGAATAACAAGGATTACAAGATAACGCTTAAAGTCAATGGGCAGAACCTTCCAGAAAATAAAACCCCAACGTACCTAGTAGTCACACTCGACAGAAAGCTGACTTGGTGCACCCAGATCGAGAATGCTACGGCAAAAGCGAGACACAGGCTAACAATGATGCGTAAACTCGCAGGTTCCACATGGGGAGCAAACAGCAGAATTCTCAAGACACTTTACTCTGGTAGAGTGCGACCGGCCCTAGAGTACGGTATGGCAGCGTGGAGCAATGCATCGAACAAGCAATTCGCAAAAGTGAGCAGCAGTCAAAACCGGGCCCTACGCATTATCACTGGAGCCATAAAGTCCACGCCCATCAAGGCGATGGAGACCATCACAGGCATCCAACCAATGACTGACCGAAGGGACAAGAAAGTAGTAGTACTTGCGGAAAAACTCAAACGGCTCAAATCGCATCCAATGCATGAAAGAATGTTTCAATCAGGAAAGTGGAGAATACAGAGATCTAACTTCGTTAGAATCTCTAACGCACTGACCACAGACCACCCAGTCCTGTCCAAATGCACAGCTAAACCAATCCCGGCAATCGACAAGTGCCCGCCATGGAAAACAAAATGCCAGAACTAAGGGAATCAATCCCAGGCATAATGAGCAAAATGGACCAAACGAACCTCGACAGAAAAACTGCAGCAGAAGAGTACATAGAATCAGAGTACCCTGAAAATGAGTGGACGCACGTCTACACGGACGGATCGGCAATAACGCAATAAGCGACGGCGGAGGAGGAATAGTGCTAAAATCTCCAAGAAAGTCACGGTCAAGAAAGCGATTGCAACTGGCAAATACTCGAATAACTACCGAGCTGAGGCAGAGGCAATCAAAAAGGCGGCCGAAATGATCTTGGAGAGAAGAAACACTACACGCAACAAGGTCGTGATATTCACCGATGCTCTATCGGTCATCACGGCACTCAGATGCGTCGGCAAACTGAGATGAATGAGCTCAAAACGTCCCTCGCTGAACTAACGAGTTCACTCAAACGCACTGTCATCCAGTGGATACCGTCACACTGCAACATTAGAGGAAACGAAGCGGCCGACAAGCTAGCCAAAGAGGGCGGGCGACTACCCCAGACTGATCTCGAGATCAGCTATGAGGAAGTCAAAACAACCATCGGTTCGCACTATCGAAGCAAGTGGGCAAAAGACCACCCGCAGTACACAGACAGTGACGGTTACTATGGTCTCTCGCGCAGTGAACAAGTTACCATATTTCGCCTCCGTACCGGCCACAACAAGCTCAGAGCCCACATGTTCCATAAATTTAAAATTGGCACAACTAGCCTGTGCCCATGCAATATGGCAGACATGACGGCAGAACACGTCTTGCAAGACTGTCCACGTTTTGCAGGTATACGAGAAGAGTACTGGCCAAAACACACAGAGCTTCGCGAAAAGCTGTACGGAGGAACGGAGTCCCAAAAACAACAGTTAAATTCATGATAGAAGTTGGTCCATCAGGCTAGGCCGGGAACGCAAAGGAAGATCAACGAATATCAAAGCAGGCATTGAAGTGGAATGCAAAGGGTTCAAGAAAGAGAGGTCGACCTAAGGAGACCCTGAAACGAACTTTGCTGAGAGAGGCAGGAAATATCGGTCTCAGTTCCATGGATGAGATTGAGCGAGTTTCCCAGGATAGAGCGGTATGGAGAACTTGCTTGCAGGCCCTATGTAACGTATAACGGTACGAGAGGAATTATTATTATTATTATTATATGTAACTAAATGTTGTTGTATTTGGAGGATACTCCTTCAGGCTATCGGGTTTGAGGTTAGGGTTGGGGTCACTGTAGCTAAGTGATTAAGACATTGCCTTGCATTCTGTATGTCATATGTTCCGCCCGTGCGTTACCGGGGCTCACAGGGGAGCAAAGAATAGTAACACTGCGACCTACAAAGCATGTCGTAACAGTCGACTGTGGTAGGGTCCTAGGGAAACTACCGTAGTCAATAAAAAGCGTCGCAGAAATCGGATATGCTGACCAACTTGTAGACGCATTACTAGCATAACGTACAATCGCTCTTAGGCACAGATCACATACGAATCACACAGAGTGGTTCCATCCGTTATCTATCTGAGAGCGGTTCTAGCCAATACCCCAGTGACATACGACATACATGATCGCAGGTCTCATTTCTCAGGCCTGCTAACAACGGACAGTCTTGCAGTACGTATGCTGTAACCTACCAACTAGCCCCTTTGTTAAGGCACCCACAAATTTCACTGACAGCTAAACAACAGATGATCAACATCATTTTCATTCCTACTTTGTGTTACCAGAGTCAAACATGGACAATGAGCACAGCGCAGTCACAAAAATAACTACATGCGAAATGCGCTGCCTGCAAAGTGTTACCAACAACACCAGAAAAGACAGAGTCACCAACATCAGCATAAGAAAGAAAGTTGGCACAGAACCTTGCTTGAATTACATTGATAAACAAAGAATGAAGTGATTTGGCCACTTAATAAGAATGCATCCAAACTCCACAGTATACAGAGTCTTCTACAACAGAACATCAGGAAGAAGGCGAGAGGAAGACCACGAAAAGATTGTTAGATGGCATAGCAGAATCCTGTCAAAGAGCAAAAATAACAATCACCCAAGCCACCAGAACAGCGCAAGACAAAAACAGAAAACCACGACACTGTGAAACAACCCGGTAGCAGTATGACGACACTGGGCAAACAACCCGGTAGCAGTGTGACGACACTGGGCAAACAACCCGGTAGTAGTGTGACGACACTGGGCAAACAACCCGATAGTAGTGTGACGACACTGTGCAACAACCCGGTAGTAGTGTGACAACAATGTGCAACAACCCGGTAACAGTGTGACGACACTGGACAAACAACCCGGTAGTAGTGTGACAACACTGTGCAAACAACCCGGTAGTAGTGTGACGACACTGGGCAAACAACCCGGTAGTAGTGTGACGACACTGGGCAAACAACCCGGTAGTAGTGTGACGACACTGTGCAACAACCCGGTAGTAGTGTGACAACACTGTGCAACAACCCGGTAACAGTGTGACGACACTGGACAAACAACCCGGTAGTAGTGTGACGACACTGGACAAACAACCCGGTAGTAGTGTGACGACACTGGGCAAACAACCCGGTAGTAGTGTGACGACACTGGACAAACAACCCGGTAGTAGTGTGACGACACTGGGCAAACAACCCGGTAGTAGTGTGACGACACTGGGCAAACAACCCGGTAGTAGTGGACGACACTGGACAAACAACCGGTAGTAGTGTGACGACACTTGCTAAACAACCCGGAGTAGTGACGACACTTGCTAAACAACCCGGTAGTAGTGTGACGACACTTGCTAAACAACCCGGTAGTAGTGTGACGACACTGGACAAACAACCCGGTAGTATGTGACGACACTGGGCAAACAACCGGAGTAGTGACGACACTGGACAAACAACCCGGTAGTAGTGTGACGACACTTGCTAAACAACCCGGTAGTAGTGTGACGACACTGGACAAACAACCCGGTAGTAGTGTGACGACACTGGGCAAACAACCCGGTAGTAGTGTGACGACACTGGACAAACAACCCGGTAGTAGTGTGACGACACTTGCTAAACAACCCGGTAGTAGTGTGACGACACTGGACAAACAACCCGGTAGTAGTGTGACGACACTGGCTAAACAACCCGGTAGTAGTGCAACAACCCGGTAGTAGTGCAACAACCCGGTAGTAGTGCAACAACCCGGTAGTAGTGCAACAACCCGGTAGTAGTGCAACAACCCGGTAGTAGTGCAACAACCCGGTAGTAGTGTGGCGACAAAAGAAGAAGTAAATGATATCAAGGTAAGTTGTGATATGAGTTTCAAGGGTTTTTAAGCCGCAGGGGTGACTTCATTGCACCGAGTTTTACCCCATATGGCTCGGTCCCTCTCCGCAGAAATGGTACGCCACAAAGTATTGCACAAAGCACGAACTCAGTAGCTCCGGCAATAATCCTAGGGGTCTCTGGAAAAACCTGCACTCGTGAACAGATTGCCGCAGTCCGGATTCGAACCCATGACCTTCGACTCGCAAGGCAAAGAGCTTAACCACTCAGCCACAGAGACCTTCGACTCGCAAGGCAAAGAGCTTAACCACTCAGCCACAGAGACCTTCGACTCGCAAGGCAAAGGGCTTAACCACTCACCCACAGAGACCTTCGACTCGCAAGGCAAAGAGCTTAACCACTTGGCCACAGAGACCTTCGACTCGCAAGGCGAAGAGCTTAACCACTCACCCACAGAGACCTTCGACTCGCAAGGCAAAGAGCTTAACCACTCACCCACAGAGACCTTTGACTCGCAAGGCAAAGAGCTTAACCACTCAGCCACAGAGACATGTGATATGAGTGCATGTCGTTTATAGAGGTTTCCAGCCTTCAGAGATTCACATGGATCTACTGTCCTGGTCATGAGGGTGTTCGCGGCAACGAAAGACCGGACATGCTTGCATCGAAAGCATCGATTGTTGGGGAGTTTAGGATGGATAAGGGTGATGTTCTTCTGTCTCTAAGCGACCTACTGTTGGATGAGACACTAAAATAGATACTGAATCAATCCAGCTATTTAGGTAGATTGAAATTACATGGTGTACAAGTATAGTTTGATGCTTGATGGACTGAGAGAGAAGTATGCTTAGCCAGCGAGCCACAGGAACCATCAGTAAGAATACCCTTCGATATTTATTTGAGGAGACTGAGCACCTATGTGTCTGTCTAGAGGGGCTGTCCCGTCAGCTTAATAACCAAAGTCATCTAGACGATCTTCTTCTCTAATGGAATTGATACTATCTTCACAGATTGATTGATTGATTGATTAATTGATTGATTGATAGGAGCATCATTATTGCACTTCGGTAACCATGTGTGCTTTTTACACAGAAAGATCTTTACTACAATGCATGAACTCCGTAGCACCGGCCAAGGTCCCCGATGTAATTTTGAAGACGGTGAAGATATTTTGTAGGAATTTTATTTTTAATATTTTTCTAATGAGCTATGCCCGGGCAGCGGCTTTCCAGCCTGCTCTTCTCGATTTTGAACTGCCAGCGGTTCTTTTACGTGTTCAAGTTGAACACGAGACCTACGTTTTATCGTCCGTCTCCGATAGAACTTGGAACTCGATATCACCTACATTGAGATCAGGGATCTCTGGAAAATATATCCAGATGGCTCTACGAGGGAGCGAACCGGTTACCTTTGGCGCGAAAGGCGAGCACCTAACCTCTACGCTACAGAGACCCAAGTACATTGACTGTCTTTCCTCGATCACTGCTGTATGAAACAGGTGATCTAACTCGTACTCAAGCAAGCCCTAGTACAAACAACGTTTGAATTTGTCATCCAGGACGTGCTCAATAGGAATTCAATAAGAGAAGAGAAGAGAAGAGAAGGTAGATAGCCAAATCGATATACACAAATGGCGACAACCCTTCAAAAACACATAACCTGGTCTTCTTTATGATATGAAAAGTCATAAAAGTCAACTGATGTTCACGAATGGACTTTAACTGTTTACCTGAAGTCTAACTTGAATTAAACAGTAATAAACGATATTTACCTCAGGAAGAAATCAAGTGTTATATCTTTGTGAAGATTATACCCAAAAACAGTTGGTAAGATATTATTTTGTATATTTTAAATTTGAGGGGGACTAATTTTTACAAGTCACGGGCCGGACCTGAAGACGTTGAGGATGCAGAAGATCGAATCATCATCAGTATTTGCCAGTTGCAATCGCTTTCTTGACCGTGACTTTCTTGGAGATTTTAAGCACTATTCCTCCTCCGCCATCGCTTTTGCGTTATTTGCCGATCCGTCCGTGTAGACGTGCGTCCACTCATTTTCAGGGTACTCTGATTCTATGTACTCTTCTGCTGCAGTTTTTCTGTCGAGGTTCGTTTGGTCCCTTTTGCTCATTATGCCTGGGATTGATTCCCTTAGTTCTGGCATTTTTGTTTTCCATGGCGGGCACTTGTCGATTGCCGGGATTGGTTTAGCTGTGCATTTGGACAGGACTGGGTGGTCTGTGGTCAGTGCGTTAGAGATTCTAACGAAGTTAGATCTCTGTATTCTCCACTTTCCTGATTGAAACATTCTTTCATGCATTGGATGCGATTTGAGCCGTTTGAGTTTTCCGCAAGTACTACTACTTTCTTGTCCCTTCGGTCAGTCATTGGTTGGATGCCTGTGATGGTCTCCATCGCCTTGATGGGCGTGGACTTTATGGCTCCAGTGATAATGCGTAGGGCCCTGTTTTGACTGCTGCTCACTTTTGCGAATTGCTTGTTCGATGCATTGCTCCACGCTGCCATACCGTACTCTAGGACCGGTCGCACTCTACCAGAGTAAAGTGTCTTGAGAATTCTGCTGTTTGCTTCCCATGTGGAACCTGCGAGTTTACGCATCATTGTTAGCCTGTGTCTCGCTTTTGCCGTAGCATTCTCGATCTGGGTGCACCCAGTCAGCTTTCTGTCGAGTGTGACTCCTAGGTACGTTGGGGTTTTATTTTCTGGAAGGTTCTGCCCATTGACTTTAAGCGTTATCTTGTAATCCTTGTTGTTCTAGGAGAACACAGTGTAAGTGGTCTTTGAAGGATTTATTTTCATATTCCACTTTGCTGACCACACTTCAAGGAATAACTATCGAGCTGAGGCAGAGGCAATCAAAAAGGCGGCCGAAATGATCTTGGAGAGAAGAAACACTACACGCAACAAGGTCGTGATATTCACCGATGCTCTATCGGTCATCACGGCACTCAAATGCGTCGGCAAAACTGAGATGAATGAGCTCAAAACGTCCCTCGCTGAACTAACGAGTTCACTCAAACGCACTGTCATCCAGTGGATACCGTCACACTGCAACATTAGAGGAAACGAAGCGGCCGACAAGCTAGCCAAAGAGGGCGGGCGACTCACCCCAGACTGATCTCGAGATCAGCTATGAGGAAGTCAAAACAACCATCGGTTCGCACTATCGAAGCAAGTGGGCAAAAGACCACCCGCAGTATACAGACAGTGACGGATACTATGGTCTCTCGCGCAGTGAACAAGTTACCATATTTCGCCTCCGTACCGCCACAACAAGCTCAGAGCCACATGTTCCATAAATTTAAAATTGGCACAACTAGCCTGTGCCCATGCAATATGGCAGACATGACGGCAGAACACGTCTTGCAAGACTGTCCACGTTTAAGGTATACGAAAAGAATACTGGCCACACACACACAGAGCTTCGCGAAAAGCTGTACGGAGGAACGGAGTCCCAAAAACAACAGTTAAATTCATGATAGAAGTTGGTCCATCAGGCTAGGCCAAGAACGCAAAGGAAGGAAGGAATCATCATCGTCATCAAATAGCTTGTCCTGAGCAGAACTTTGTCCCCCTAACAGTCCTTCAGAACTTTCTCTCTCTCTCTCTCTCTCTCTCTCTCTCTCTCATATATCAGATGTCCCGCCTCTGCAGCCGAAATGCTCAAATCATCATTAAATTTCTTGTCCTGAGCAGAACTTGCCCCCCTAACAGTCCATTGAAATTTCTATCTCTCATAAACCAGATGTCCAGTTTCTGTATTCGTCATGCTCAAATAATCAGTTACATCTTGAATCCATCTTCTCCTTGGTCTTCCTCTTCTCCTCTTTGCCTGAATGCCACTTTCCATGATGGTCTTCTTAATCTCTCTTTATATGTCCAAAATACTACAATTTTATCATTCTTATTTGTAGCATCAACCAGTTTTATCTGATTTTGAGTTATTTCTGTATAGATCTATTTATTCTCTTCTCTATCCAAGATATACGAAGTACTCTTCTATAACACTTATATTCAAAAGCACATATATATTTTTCCACTGCCTTGTTAAATATCCATGCTTCACACAAAAATGTTCCTGGAAAATGTATGTGAACCCTACGAGAATGATAATTATAACAGTAGAATATATAGAAAATTAAACCTGATATTTTACTCTGAAAGTTCACAGTTTAAGAAATGTCCCCGAACTGTGTCTTTCTTTCTTTTGACCTTCTCTGCTTTATTCTAGGCGAGCAGGTTTAACTGATGATCGGTTTCCGAGATAATGCACGCTAACCTAGGGTTAGCATTGCTCCTTGATATGGTGTGGTATTGTGGAGTTTTAAGATGTCTGTAACTCCATCAACCCATCTTTTCTTGGTCTGCCCTTTCCTCTTGATGATTCCATTTTCAGGTTGTACGCTCTTGCAACTGGTGTATTCGGGTTCATTCTGACCAAGTGGCCAAACCATTTGAGTCTCTGTTTTCAATAAATCTAATAGCAGGTGTTGTTCCAACTGTTCTTCTAATTTCCTCATTTCTTATATGGTCTCTTCTTGTTTTATTTACTGCTTTCCTCAGGCATCTCATTTCGCATGTGGTAATTTTCCTTTCTTGTTCTTTTGTCAGTGCCATGTTTGGCACTGGTAGCACTGTGTTGGTATAAAGATTGAATTTATAATCTTCTGTAACACTTATATTCAAAAGCACATATATTTTTCCACTGCCTTGTTAAATATCCATGCTTCACACACAAATGTTCTCTGGAAAAATGTATGTGAACTCCACGAGAATGATAATTATAACAGTAGAATATATAGAAAATTAAACCCAATATTTTACTCTGAAAGTATACAGTTTAATAAATAAATATAGAAAGCAAGTTGAATGCATTTGAAAATAGATGTCTGCGAAAAATAATGAATATAAAATGGAGCGAATTCAGGAGAAGTGATGAAATCAGAGACATGTCTGGTCAACCACTAGTGACAACTGTTATAAGAAAGAGAAGATGGAGATATGTTGGGCACACCTTGAGAAGAAATGTCTGGTCAACCACTAGTGACAACTGTTATAAGAAGAGAAGATGGAGATATGTTGGGCACACCTTGAGGAGAAATGATCAACAGATATCAAAGCAGGCATTGAAGTGGGATGCAAAGGGTTCAAGGAGAGGTCGACCTAAGGAGACCCTGAGCGAACTTTGCTGAGAGAGGCAGGAAATATCGGTCTCAGTTCCATGGAGGAGATTGAGCGAGTTGCCCAGGATAGAGCGGTATGGAGAAATTACTTGCAGGCCCTATGTAACGTATAACGGTACGAGAGGAATTATTATTTATTATTATACAGTTTAAGAAATGTCCCCGAATTGTGTGCTTGTGGTAAAAAGAGAATGAAATCGTTGCATATCCTTGAAAGAACTTAGCCATCAACTGAAGTAAACAAGTCGTTGATTTTCTAGGAAACACTTATACGTTGAGTAGTTTGCTATTGTTTTCTGAACGGAAACAAAAGAATATGCAAATTATATCAACAAAATATCCGTAGTATTGCCGGGATCCACAGAGGGCAAAGAATAGTACCACTGAGATCTACATGGCATGTCGTAAGAGGCGACTGGGGTAGGGGTCTAGGGAAGCTACCCAAGTAAATAAAAAGCTTGGTAGAAATCGGATGTACTGGCCTACGTAGGCGTATAACGGGCACAACGTAAAATCACTCTTAGGCTCAGATAAGATACAGATCACGCAGAGTGGTAAACAAGTAGTCGATATGGGGCGTTCAAAGAAGAAGTAGATCACATACATATCACACAGAGTGGTTTAACAAGTGGTAGATATGGAGCATTAGAAGAAGATCACATACAGATCACACAGAATGGTTTAACAAGTGGTAGATATGGAGCATTAGAAGAAGATCACATACAGATCACACAGAATGGTTTAACAAGTGGTAGATATGAAGCGTTCGAAGGAGATCACATACAGATCACACAGAATGGTTTAACAAGCGGTAGATATGGAGCATTAGAAGAAGATCACATACAGATCACACAGAGTGGTTTAACAAGTGGTTGATATGGAGCATTAGAAGAAGATCACATACAGATCACACAGATTGGTTTAACAAGTGGTAGATATGGAGCATTAGAAGAAGATCACATACAGATCACACAGAATGGTTTAACAAGTGGTAGATATGGAGCATTAGAAGAAGATCACATACAGATCACACAGAGTGATTTAACAAGTGGTTGATATGGAGCATTAGAAGAAGATCACATACAGATCACACAGAATGGTTTAACAAGTGGTAGATATGTGCATTAGAAGAAGAATCTATACAAAATTGAGTATGAAAAATGAGCTCGGACAACATAAACTAGTGTATGTTGGACATATTCACCGCAGCATGAACGAAAACATCGTCGACACCGCCCGTGTGATTCAGACACAGCAGACAAGGGGATGTAACTGAGATGCTGATCTAACCAACCACTTCCTCGTTCTAGATCTGTCGTAGTTTAGATATTTGTCATCGGCTTCAGTATTTCTTCAACTATTAAACATGCCTGGTAAAGTAACTGTATACATCAGCAATCTGACTTCAAACAGCGAGGTAAGATAATGTGTTGTTGAACAAATCGTTCTCGGGAATGTTTGATTAGTTCATTTAAAATATTTGGCTGGGCGAATCGTCAACATGTCCGCCTATCATCGTCTGCTGGGGAGGACTCGAGACTGACGACTGAGCCGGTTGACTATGAGTAACGAATAAATAATATAACGATGCGTCACCGAATGTGTTTGTGTTTTACAGTATACTATAAAGTATACTGTATACTGTTACAGTATACTCTTCTTTTGTCGTGACACTGCTACTGGGTTGTTGCCCAGTGTCGTTGTTTTCTGTTTTTGTCTTGAGCTGTTCTGGTGGCTTGTGTTATTGTTATTTTTGCTCTTTCACAGGATTCTGCTACGCCATCTAACCATCTTTTCCGTGGTCTTCCTTTTGCCTTCTTTCCTATCAACTGTTGAAGTGATATTAGTCTACGTACAAAGCTGAAGATGTACAGAGACGTACAAAGCTAAAGATTTACAGAGACGTACAAAGCTAAAGATGTACAGAGATATGATGTTTCCATTTCTGCTACATACTTCTTCAATTTAGACTATACAAAAGTTAATTGCATATCCTTTACAAAACTTGCGAATCAACCACAGCTTTTTATTGAATATCGTGGCATATCCTTTACAGGATGTAGCCATCAACCACAGTAAACGTCTAAGCAGTCGTTGATTTTCTAGACACCACTTATATGTTCAGTAGTTTGCTATTGCTTTCTGAACTGTGAGGTCTATTTTTACCATTCATAAAAATCCACTGGCACTAATTTGCTTTCAAACTGTCCACTGCACATGTAGCTATACAGTACAGTAATATGTGCCTCTTAAAGAGCGTAGCCAATCCACTTCCACCACAGTTTGTCTCACTCTCAGTGAAAGTGTGATGGACATGAAATTGCAAGAAATGGTCTCTGACTACACTATTCGTTCGTTATATAGCTAGTATCTCTACCATCGGTACCATGCAGTCACAAATTAGCTGGTTAGATGATAAACATGGGCGTTCATATACATTTTTCAGTGGGGCCATAATGAATTTGTTTTCATCATTAGTTTTCTACGGGACTGGGAAGACCAGATTCAATTAGCTCGTGATGTAAATATTAGCTTCTATAATGTTTCTCTTTTTGCATCTGTTTTCACGGACTGAGTACCAGATTTCAATTGTAGCTCCGTGTATAGAAATATTAGCTTCTTATAAATGTTTCTCTTCTCATGAGTGATCACCGCTTAGACTGATGTACCAGATTTCAATTGTAGCTCCGTGTATAGAAATATTAGCTTCTTATAAATGTTTCTCTTTCGCAGTGATCACCGCTTAGACTGATGTACCAGATTTCAATTGTAGCTCCGTGTATAGAAATATTAGCTTCTTATAAATGTTTCTCTTTCTGCAGTGATCCCGCTTAGACTGATGTACCAAATTTCAATTGTAGCTCCGTGTATAGAAATATTAGCTTCTTATAAATGTTTCTCTTTCTCGCAGTGATCACCGCTTAGACTGATGTACCAGATTTCCCATAATTCTCATATTCATGTGGAAATCTGATTCATGCAACCTTAGCATGGGTGTGCTTCGTCACATCTTTAGCGCCATTTGGAGCTCTGGTGCTTATCCTTCAGTGATGTGTCCGGTTTTAGCCAGCGTTTACTGGGTTCACTCCCTGTCAGCCTTGGACTATCCCCAGCCGACCTGAAAGGGAGCAGGTTGTTATTTTCTTTTAGGGTAGCCAACCTTACACAACCTTCCCTCCTGGGTTGTTAAGTGTCATTTGCCCAGTTACCAGTCTTTTTTTGGCTTACTTGGTTTGCCTGTCGTCCAGTTTTGAGTACAGTTTGCTCCGCTAGCCTTTGATTGTACCCAATCTAACTACAAGGCAGTAGTATTATAAATGTTTAAATGATAGCTTGTTAACAACAGTCAATGCTAAATTGGTTATCAAAAAGCCATTTTACAGGGTAAGGTAAGTGCATCAATATGTCTCTCAGTTTAGTTTAGTCATCGGTTCGTCATCATTGCATGTGAAACCAATTAGTACATAAGTGCTCTGATCTACACCTATTGCCTTAATGTATAGACGTCCATAGTATTATAATCCGCATGAACATAAAACAAAAGATGTGAAAAGTTGGAGACCATTATGGAAGGAGGCATCCTGGGAAAGAGGAGAAAAGAAAGACTGCGGTGAAGATGGCTTCAAGATGTAACTGCTGATTTGAACATGACGGCTGCAGAGGCAGGAATCTGGCCTATGAGAGAGAAATATTTTGACTTACTGTTAGGGTGGCAAATTTCTGCTAATTACAAACTATTTGATGATGATGATAAACCATTTTCGTTGTGGATATTTGAATCATGCTTCGCCGAGTGGTTACCGGGGCCCAAATTTGGGGTATAAAGAATAGAACCATTGTTACCTGCCACACATGTCGTAAGAGCGACTAAGGAGGTTTGGCTGAAATCGGATGCATGTGTCCGCCCGGGAATGCTAGCCCGAAACAAATGCTTACAGAAAATGGATGCACCAGGTCGCATAGGCGACCCTCACAATGAGGAATGAGATAATGGATTCTACAGTCTGCCTTGGAGATATAGCCACGGTTAAGAATGTCAGACCTACCATCACGAGGGTGGCCAAAACTTACTACTGGAAGAGGTTGGCACAAACGGGAAGCAGAAATCATAGGAATTATATCCTACAGAACTGCCCCAGTATGCAGACTTGAGAAGAAAGAGGTGGCCCACTTACACTAGCATCAAAGACAAACTATATGGCGTGGCTGATAATCTGAGGCAGACGACTGCCTTTATTAGAGAATCCAAAATCCCAATCTAGTGAGAACAAAGAAGAATAATCATGCTTGGCTGTCATTGATGATGGTCGCCAGAAAACCTTTATAACAATAAGAAATCTTCATTGTTTTCAAATATATCAACCACTCTTTGTGGTCTCTATATAATTAGCATCATATGAAACAAGTCCTTGTCGGTTGAGGTCAGAATGCGAGTTATTCAGTGCTACATAGAACCAATACTGACATACGGATGCGAGTCATGGACAATAAACAAACAGATCGAAAAATCTCTGGAGGCCACAGAGATGTGGTTTTACAGAAGAATGATGAGAATCCCATGGACTGCTAAAATGACTAATGTTGAGGTGTTGAATGAGATCAAGACACAGAGAAAACTTATCATCAATATAAGAAAGAGGCAGTCATCATTTTTCGGGAATGTGATGAGGAGGTGAGGTTTAGAACACATTGTAACAACCGGTAAAATCGAGGGTAGATGAGACAGAGAAAGACAGCGAGAAAATTTAGGATTGCCTGACTTTATGCACGGTAGAGCGTCAACATCTGAATTGATAGCAAACACCAACGACAGAGATTTGTAGATATCCATTATCCTATGCCAGATGAGCACAGACATGATGATGTAAGTTGCACCTTATAACTTGAGTTTGTTGTACCAGTTGGGCGTCTACTAATCTGTAGACTTGCACATCTAATTTCTTCATGCTTGTAATTTGAGTTTGCTTCTCTTTCTTATTTGTGGATAAAGGAAAACAAAAATCACATTTTATTCATGCATGTTTTCTCAGTGACTCAATGAGTATGTTCAGGAAGATTGAATCAGGATGGGCTCGGAGACATTGGATAGGGTCGCAGAGGTCTAGACTGACAAAAATCAGTTTTATTTTTGTATCAGAGCATACAGATGTATGGGGAAATGAATGTACCGACACGCTTGCTGAATGGCTGCTGTAAAAACCGGATGTGCAATGGACCAGGCTGATATTCTGAATTCTCCAGTGGAGAGAGGATGTGTAAATGATTCAAGTAATAGTGGTGAATCTACAACCCTAACCAGAATGCAAGAAGACCAAGTCAGATGTGGTGTAGCTAGACAAAAGCTCTATGCTGGAAGTCAAAGAAGAATAGTAAACCAACAAAGAACTGGTGTTGTTAGTTGGGACATACTGAGGAGAGATCGGGAGCACTTATGGACTAATTGGTTCAATGTGCAGTGATGATGATCTGACAACTATACTAAACTGAGAGACATACTGAGGAGGAGCTCGGAGCACTTATAGACTAATTGGTTCGATGTCTAGTGATGATGATCTGACGACTAAACTGAGATACATACTGCGTGTACATCAGAACACTTATAGACTAACTGGTTCGCGTGCAGTGATGATGATCCGATTATAAACTAAACTTATATTCTTGATTTCTTCTTCCAGACTGCATAAGCAACAGACCAGAATTCAGGATGTATTTTCTGGTGCTAAAATCGACTTTATTACTGTGGATGTTTCTGCAAATAAAGAAGACTTGGTCAAGATGAGAGATATTGTAGGAAAAGATACTGCATTGGCACCTCAAATAACAAATGGAGATGTTTATTGTGGGGTAAGAAATTCTTCTCTTGCTCTTCTTCTGTTAGTTTCAGAGTCCTGCATGCATGAATTTGACTCTTGAGTCCTTATCGCCTGTGTGTTGCCGGGGCTCACAAGGGGAGCATAGATTAGTAACACTGTGACCTACAAGGCATGTTGTAAGAGGCCACTGAGGTAGGGGCCTAGGGAAGTTACCCTAGTAAATAACAAAACATCGCAGAAATCGGATGTGCTGGCATACTTGTAGGCACATAACTTTCATAATGTGCAATTACTCTTAGGCTCAGATCACTTACAAATTGTAAAGAGTGGTTTAACAAGTAGTTGATATGGATCATTTGACAAAGAAGAAGAAGGTGAATCCTCATGGACTCAGAGCTCCGCAAATATGGATCCAACTCAAAGCCTGGCAATCATAGATCCGATTCGGAATTCAATTTAATTCAAAGGATATTACTGATGCAATCCTTGGATATTGTTGATGTAGGGAGGGCATTACTGATGGTATTCTAGGATATTACTGATGGTTTGCTAGGACATTACTGATGGTATGCTAGCTAGGGTATTACTGATGGTATGCTAGGACATTACTGATGGTATGCTAGGATATTACTGATGGTATGTTAGGACATTACTGATGGTATGTTAGGACATTACTGATGGTATGCTAGGATGTTGCTGATGGTATGTTAGGACATTACTGATGGTATGTTAGGACATTACTGATGGTATGTTAGGATATTACTGATGGTATGCTAGGACGTTACTGATGGTATGTTAGGACATTACTGATGGTATGTTAGGACATTACTGATGGTATGCTAGGATGTTGCTGATGGTATGTTAGGACATTACTGATGGTATGTTAGGACATTACTGATGGTATGTTAGGATATTACTGATGGTATGCTAGGGCAATTACTGATGGTATGTTAGGATATTACTGATGGTATGCTAGGACATTACTGATGGTATGCTAGGGCAATTACTGATGGTATGTTAGGATATTACTGATGGTATGTTAGGATATTACTGATGGTATGCTAGGGCAATTACTGATGGTATGCTAGGGCAATTACTGATGATATGCTAGGGCAATTACTGATGGTATGCTAGCTAGGATATTACTGATGGTATGTTAGGACATTACTGATGGTATGTTAGGACATTACTGATGGTATGATAGGGCAATTACTGATGGTATGCTAGCTAGGATATTACTGATGGTATGTTAGGATATTACTGATGGTATGCTAGGACATTACTGATGGTATGCTAGGCAATTACTGATGGTATGATAGGCAATTACTGATGGTATGCTAGGATATTACTGATGGTATGTTAGGATATTACTGATGGTATGCTAGGACATTACTGATGGTATGCTAGGAATTACTGATGGTATGATAGGGCATTACTGATGGTATGCTAGGACATTACTGATGGTATGCTAGCTAGGACATTACTGATGGTATGTTAGGACATTACTGATGGTATGTTAGGATATTACTGATGGTATGCTAGGACATTACTGATGGTATGCTAGGGCAATTACTGATGATATGCTAGGGCAATTACTGATGGTATGTTAGGATGATGTAGCTGATGGTGATGTCTAGGACATTACTGATGGTATGCTAGGAATTACTGATGGTATGTTAGGATATATGATGGTATGTTAGGTATATGTATGTATGCTGGATATTACTGATGGTATGCTAGGATATTACTGATGTGGAGAAGAGTAGGGTGTATTTTTTATGTGGTATAGAAACATGTTTCCCAATCTATGATTTATATGTCCTGATCCTTTTTCAACATGGATTTTTCTTTCTAGAACTATGAAGCATTTGAAGAAGCTGTGGAATCGAAAACTCTGAAAGAATTTCTTAAACTGTAATCTCATCTTGGACATCCGTCAACAAGCTTCAAGACTAGACACAGACACAAGAACAGTCAACAAGCTTCAAGACTGGACACAGACACAAGAACAGTCAACAAACTTCAAGACTGGACACAGACACAAAGACAAGAACAGTCAACAAGCTACAAGACTGGATACAGACACAAGAACAGTCAACAAACTTCAAGACTGGACACAGACACAAAGACAAGAACAGTCAACAAGTTACAAGACTGGACACAGACACAAATATAAGAACAGTCAACAAGCTACAAGACTGGACACAGACACAAGAACAATCAACAAGACTGAACACAGACACAAAGACAACAACAGTCAACCAACAATAAGGGATGTACATACTGGTGTATGGTGTCTGTGTTTTATTTAACTCTTCAAATTGAGCAAATACAAGCAAATTTTGTATGAAAGAAATTAATCATTTTATTTACTAGTAATGCCATGTATTTCTCTACCAACACTTTGTTACCAGTGCCAAACTTGGTCTCTGACAGCAACACACGACAGAAAGCTCACCATATGCGAAATGAAATGCTTGAGGAAGACAGTGGGGTCACCAGGAAAGATAGACTACGAAATGAGGACATCAGAAGCAGAGTTGGCATAACTTCATGCACCGAATACATTGAAAGACAACAAATGCAGTGGTTTGGACATTTAATGAGAATGGAATACAACCAACACCAATAACAGCATACAATAAAAAGAGATCGGGTACTAGAGCTAAGGGAAACCAAGAAAAAGATGGATAGACAATATCAAGACCACACTACATAAACACGGATACAACACAAGGGCGACTCATCTGACCCTGGAACGTAAATTAAAGCTCCCACCTCTACGATTAATGGCAAGAGTGGACAACCAATTCCATCTGGGGAAAGACAGTGGAGAATGCCATGTCTGTTACTAGTACCATGGCTGCAGGCGTAGGTGATCATATCTCTCCATAACTCTTTCTCAGGTCCATTTAATCAGTTCTGACATCGATCTTTGGCCGAGCCATGATGTTAGACCATCCAACATCTTTTCCTCTGTTTTCCACAATCTCTCTTTCCCTGAATGTTACCTGTTGTCACCAAATGTTCTAAACCTCTTCTTCGCATGACATGCTCGAAGAACATCGGCTATCTTATTAATGAAAAGCTGTACGGAGGGACGGGGTCCCTAAAAACAACAGCAGAATTTATGAGAAAATCTGGTACATCAGTCTAAGTGGGGATCGAGAGAGAGATTGTCTGATTCTTATTCCTGTAATAAGGTTTCTTTGTGTGCAGGCCTGATTTAAAACCTTCTTATTTGTTTTCTCCCACCTGTCCATGAAATTTTCAGCATTTTTCTGTAAAATCACATCTCTATGGCTTCCAATGATATTATTGATTGTTTGTTCATTGTCCATGATTCGCTGCCATACAGAAATATTGGTTCAATATAGCTCTGGAGTACTCATATCCGCAGTGTCATTGGTAGTGAATTCATGCACTGTATGTTTTTCATTTTCATAAAAGCTGACTTTTGCTTGAGCTATTCTACTCCTTATCTCTGGTGGTCTCCGTGGTTACACATTTGCCTTACATTGTGAAACTTGTGGGTTCGAATCCCGGGCCTCGTCATTCAGTTCATGGATGCACTTTTTCCACAGACCCCTAGGATTGTTACAGGTGCTACAAAGTTATGTGAAATAATCTCAGTAGTTGGCATGCCATATTTGCAGAGAGGGACCAAGCCATATGGGGTAAAACCCGGTGCAATTGGGGGTCTCTGTGGCTAAGTGTTTAAGCCCTTTGCCTTGTGAGTCGAAGGTTGTGGGTTGGAGTCCGGACCACGCCGTTCTGTTCACAAGTACAGTTTTTTTCAGAGACCCTAGGATTGTTGCTGGAGCTACGGAGTTCGTGCTTTGTGCAATACTCTCGGCAGGTGACGTGCCATTTCTGCGGAGAGGGACCGAGCCGTGTAGGGTAAAACCCAGTGCAATGATGTCAATCCTTCATCTATGCACCCTTTTATAGACTGCTTATCTCTGTTGTACATCTTCCAACTGATGTTATGAATGTTCCCAGATATTTGTATTAGTTATATGAGGACTATCATCATAGTACTCCAGACATGGCCATAGGTGCCCCGATCTCCGCCTCAGCAAATCCAGCAGCGTCCAGCGACCTAACACGCCAGTTCGATGTTGATTAATCAATTTCCTTGCATATTTAGTATGTCGTTCTTTCGGGCTGCACAATATTGACACCCATCTCTTTCAATCTGGTCAGCGAGTGGGATTCACAGCCCTGAAACTCATCTGTTCGGAAAGACTCTCTCAATGCGTGAAGAATATCATTTCGATCCATGGCAGCTCCCTCTGATATTGTAGCTAAGCCAACCAATCTATCAGCTCGTTCATTACCTCTAACTCCTGCATGCACACAGACAAAAATGAAGGTGATTTCTCTGATCACTGTCTGTACCAGTACCTCCACCCACTTGCGTCTCACCATTCCATTATATTTGTATAATCTTTGCTAGTACATGCAAAGCTTTTTGTTTGTATGTAAGGAGTCTCTTAGTTGATTCAAGAATATTTATTTTTCTTGTTTTATTAAGAAAATATATTTCTCTTCTCTCAATCAAAGACAACAAACTACAGTAAACTTAGCATGTAACAATTGTCAAATGGACAAAAAGTGGGTACAACATCAGTACTGAACTTCATCAAGAAACAACAAATTAAATGTTTCGCGACGTAAGCAGATTACCAACAGACAATGCACCTCAAAGAACTATGCTACTCCGATACAATGGATACAAAACAAAAGAATGTTCACACAAAAAGTGGAACTCAGAAATAACGGGCAACAAAAAACACTATTTATGAAGCTTACATAAGGGCATGTTCTAGAAATTTCTTCTGATCCTGACGCTGTAAGACAAAACAGGATTAGAGAACAGAAGAAGAAGAAGAAGGAAGAAAGACAATTGTCTTGTTTGTTTTTGTGTTCACTTGCAATGACTTCCGGTATAGTCACAACACATAATATGAAGCCTCAGACTGATTTTTGCATGAATGCTTGCTTTTCTTATCACCAGTGCCCTTCTCCATTTAGGCAAGCCTTACTCAAACTTCACAGATGTCCATTATGAAATAATATATTATTTAATATTTAATAAAGAAATAGATTTTTGATTGATTGATAAATCCATCATCATTGCACTTCGGTGAGTAACCATGTGTGCTCCAATCTCTTTCTTACATGGGAAGATCTCAGCTGCAGTGCACGAACTCCGTAGCACCAGTCAGGGTTCTCAATGTAATTTTGAAGGTGAAGAATAGATTTTTGTAATGTCAGAATAAAGTTTCAACATCAGAACAGATAGTCCGAACAAATGTTTATAGAGATCAATGTTCAGTTAGGGTGTTTCTGTGTGGCGTAGTGGTTAGCTGCTTGCCTCTCATGCCAAAGGTACTCAGTTTACTCCATTGTGGAACCATCAGGATATTTTTTCCAGAGATCTCTGATCTTAGTGTAGGTGAGATTGAGTTCCTAGTCCTATCAGAGACGGATAATAAACTGTAGGTACTGCGTTCAAGTTGAGCATGTAAAAGCCAGACATTTCTCTGATTTCATCACTTCTCCTGCATGTAAAAGCCAGACATTTCTCTGATTTCATCACTTCTCCTGCATTCATAACAATAACTTTTACCTCTGTTTTATTAGAAAAACAACTTGCTCTTCTCAATTTTGAACTGCCAAGGGTTCTTTTAGCTGCTCAACTTGAATATGTGACCTAATTAACCCTTGGCAGTTCCAAATCGAGAAGAGTAGGATGAAAAGCTGCTGCCTGAGCAAAGTTCATTGAAAAACATTAACAAAATTAAATTTCAATAGAATATTTTTACTGTCGTCTAAATTACATCGTGGACCGGTGCTACAGAGTTCATGCACTGCCCACCTCAGCATTTCCTCATTTATGAGTAAACCTCCCTCAGAAATTCCTCATTTTCCCTTCAGAATTGGCCTCTTACAGCACCTCCTCATTTATCATTTAAAACTTCTCGCTGTATTCTGTCACACCACGTCTTCCATTAATTATATTTATTTGTTGTCCATAATTTGTAACCACATGACAGGTTTTCTTTATATTCTTCTTTAAACGCTCCATATCGACCACTTGCTAAACCACTCTTTGTGATCTGAGCCTAAGAGTGATTGTATGTTATGCCAGTTATGCGCCTACAAGTAGGCCAGTACATTTGATTTCTGCTACACTTTTTATTTACTAGGGTAGCTTCCCTAGGCCCCATAGAGGTAAAGCAGCACATGTCTGAGGCTGTTGTCTCCATCGATTGATATGGATGGCTATTATTATTATCATAATCACCTCTTATGACATGTCTTGTTGGTGGCAGTGTTACTATTCTGTGCTCCTCTTGCGGCCTCCACGGCAACATACGGGCGACAAGTTGTATACACTAAGCTATAACTTTTATTTCTACTGAATAGAAATCCTGTATTTACTAGTTTCATAAAATGATATTATGGTTCTCTTGGGATCCATTGCTCCAACACTAAATTGCCATTATATCAGCTGATCTATCCCAAAATAAATTGTGGTGTCAAGTATTCTTTGTCTAACTGTGGGGGGAGGGTCGTTGTCGTGACAATATTTTAATCAATTCTTTGTCCAGCTGTGTGTGTCGTTGTCATGACAATGTTGTAATCAATTCGTTGTCTGGCTGTGTGTGCGGGTCGTTGTTATAACAATATTGTAATCAGTTCTTTGTCTTACTGTGTGTGTGTGTGTGGGTCGTTATCATGACAATATTTTACAACTCACGTCTACATACCAATAATTTGAATATATATTTTATAATTTGTATCCAATGCTTAAACATGTACTGTGCTATTATTGGCTTTGCAATGCTTAAACATGTACTGTGCTACTATTAGATTTGCAATTCAGTAAAGATTGTAAAATGACTAATACTGTAATCCGTAGAACAATTTATCCAAGTTTTATTCTCTTTAACTCTTTCCACACCAGTTGCTGCATCACAGTGTATTCCTGTTGAATACCATTAGCAGTACACTGCACTATTCAAGTTGCTTCCCCTTATACAAGTCGTTCTAGTTTGACTTCTACTACTTTTTAACCTTGTTATTCTAACAGGTTGTCCAGTTTTCTTCAAATTACTATGTAATAAGATATATAGATATATATGTTTATTTATTAACGGGTAGTTATGTTTTTTTAATGCTTTTTTTTTACTCCCTCTGAATTAACAGTGTACAACTGAGGAAATAACTTTGTACGGAAAGAGTTCATAATATGATCTGTAAGCTCTTCTTCTACTACTACTTCTGCGATCAACTTCTGTTGTGTGACTACTCCGGTATGTGTCATAAACAGGACAGTGCGCTGGGGGTCTTCATCGGTTCCCCATAGTTTGTTTTGAAGTGTTGTTTCTGTTGGCCAGATTTCCATTCTCACACTGCTCAGACTGGGGCCGTCTTGCAGGATGTCCTCTGGGGACTGCTTTCGTGCTCCACAGGTACAGTCGAGTCCTTGAGATCCATTCTTTGGAGGTGTGCTCTGGGACTGCAGTGTCCCATTCTAAGTCTTCTTCTTCTGCATTCTCACTAGATTGGGATTTTGGGTTCTCTAATAAAGGCAGCCGTCTACCTCAAATTATCAGCCACGCCATACAGTTTGTCTTGGACGCTGGTGTAAGTGGGCCACCTCTTTCTTCTCAAGTCTGCATACTGGGGGCAATTCTGTAGGATATAATTCCTATGATTTCTGCTTCCCCATTTGTGCCGACCTCTTCATGCAGTAAGTTTTGGCCACCCTCGTGATGGTAGGTCTGACATTCTTACTGCATGGCTAAGTCTCCAAGGCAGATTGACGACCGTAGAATCCATTATCCCATTCCTCATTGTAAGGGTCATTGCACCATGTTATGCGCCTTGCGCCTGGTGCATAGTTTTCTGCAAGCATTTGTTTCAGGTTAGCATTCCCTAGCGGACACATGCATCCGATTTCGATATCAATCTTTTTTGCATATTTCGTATGTCCTTCTTTTCTGGCTGTACCGATATAGACACTCATCTCTCCCTGATGTAATTTTGAAAATTGTGAACATATTATTGTACTGAATTTTGTATGGGCAGCGACTTTGCAGCCTACTCTCATCTATCTTTAACTACTAAAGTCTTTATGTACCCAACTTGAACACAGGATATACGTTTTATCGTCCATCTCCGCTACAACTAGGAACTTGATCTCACCAACATTTAGGTCAGGGATCTCTAGAAAACTATCCAAATCGCTCCATGGGAGAACGAACCAAGTCCCTTTGTAGCAAGATCCAAGCACCTTATCTACACGTGACCACAAAAAAAACCAGTTACCTTAAAATAAATGAATTACCTCCCTTTGACTGTTGAGAGAAACTTTAATTTACTTGCATTTTATTTGGCACAATGTGATTTTCTGTTGTTACTGAACGCCTGCATGTTTGAGCATATATCCAGCATGCCCTGACCTACATATGTATCGTACCATACACAACAAGTAGGAGCCTAAGAACAGGGGTTTCTCTCTTGATCACCGTCCAGACTGATGTACCAGACCTCCCAATAAATTCTTTTCATGTGGAAATCTGATTCATGCAGCCTTAGCATTGGTGTGTTTTACGTCACATCTTCAGCACCATTTGGAGCTCTGGTGCTTATCCTTCGACGATGTGTCTGGTTTCAGCCAGCGTTTACTCTGTCTGCTCTCTGTTCTGTAGCCATCTAGTGTTTTTTTAACGGTGTGGGGTAGCTAGCCCCACGCCCAACCTCCTTAGTCACCTCTTACAGCATGCATTGCAGGTAAAAGTGGTTCTATTCTTTACACCCCAATTTGGGCCCGGTAACCACTCGGGCGGAACAGGGTTTAACGTTAGTTGTTCTTGTCAAAGATCAATTATATATCACAGTAAGAATGATTAAATTGGTCACAAAGAACAAATGCAAAGACGAAGAAAAGCATACAACAAGCGATGTGCCTATCAAACATTGTTTTGTAGCATTCTATACAAACCTTCATTTGTATTCTATTGTCCTGTTTCAAAGTGGTTTATGCTATAAGTGGTTTATGCTATAAGTGGTTGGTGCTATAAGTGGTTGGTGCTATAAGTGGTTCATGCTATAAGTGGTTTCTGATGCTATAAGTGTTGATGCTATAAGTGGTCAGTGCTATAAGTGGTTCGTGCTATAAGTGGTTAGTGACTTTATAAGTGGTTGCAGTGCTGTCAAGTAAGTGACATTCTGTTTTGTGTGTGAATCGTTGCATGATTTAATACAACTAGCGATGTGCCTATCAACCATTATTTATATTTTTCTTGGATGAGTACACCATCAGATGTGTTCTTATGATGAAGTCAACTATTGTCTGAAGCTCATCTCTGATGTCATGTAGTTTTGAATGTAGTGACTTAACTACGAGAGTCTCTGTAGTTCGATCGGCAGTATAAGTTTTATCGGACAAGATAATTATCACATATAAGCGTTATATGTATGATACTATGGTTTCTGGTCCGCCTTTTGGTCTAGTATCGCAGATATCAGCAACGATAACCAGTTCGCGCCCTCGCGGAGCCATCGGGATATTTTACCAGAGATACCTGATCTCAGTGTAGGTGAGATCGAGTTCCTAGTCATATCAGAGACGGATGATAAAATGTAGGTCCTGTGTTTAAATTGGGCATGTAAAAGAACCCTTGGCATTTCATAATCAATAAGAGCAGGCTGGAAAGCCGCTGCCCAGTTAAAATTCATTAGAAAAATCACGAATAATATTTCTACAAAAATATCTTCACCAACTTCTAAATTACACCAAGTACCCTCGTATAACAACTAACCACCAATAACATCATACAATAAAAAGAGATCGGGTACTAGAGCTAAGGAAGACCAAGAAAAGATGGATAGACAATATCAAGACCACACTACATAAACATGGATACAACACAACAAGGGCGACTCATCTAGCCCTAGAACACAAATTAAAGATCCCATCCCTACGCTTAACGGCAAGAGTGGACAGCCAACTACATCTTCCACCTGGGAATAGACAATAGATAGACCCTCGCAGTACTACAGAGTTTGTGCACTGGCACTGAGATCTTCCTGTGTAAGAAAGAGATCAGAGCACACATGGTTACTCACTCAAGTCCAGTTATGATGGTCCAATCAATCAATCAATCAATCATACATATCACTGATGTACCAAGTCACCTGTCAATTATAAACATTCTACATGTCAATTATGTAGTCCTCATTTTCCTTTTGCTTTGCTGTTTCCTCAACCACATATATAACTACCATGACTGGGTGTCCTATATTATTTCCTAAAAATTGATTTCACATTTTTATTTCAGACTCGCCTGTGTGGTGCCGGGGCGCACAAGGGAAGTAAAGAATAGTACCACTTTGACCTACAAGGCATGTTGTAAGGGGCGACTGATGTAGGACCTAGGGAAGTTACCCTAGTAAATAAAAATCTTTTGCAGAAATCGGATATGCTGGCCTACTTGTAGGCGCATAACTGGCACACTTGTAGGCGTATAACTGGCACAACGTACAATCGCTCTTAGACTCAGATCACATACAAATCACACAGAGTGGTTAACAAGTGGTTGATATGGAGCGTACGAAGAAGAATTTCAGACAAATTTCATTATTTTGATTTCAGACAAATTTCATTATTTTGATTTCAAATTTCATTATTTTGACAAATGTATATCATTTATAGTTTCCCAGATTGAGATGCTCATTTATAGTTTGTCATAATTTATCTCCATCTATCATTTCCAAGAATTGTTGTCTAAATAAATTTACAAACATAAATGTCTAATGTCTATATACAAGAACTAATGTCTATTCAGAAGTATGATTTTATTCTTGGATAAATATTTATCTTTTCTTTCTCAGCAAATAATGTCAACAACAAACCAAGTGTTACCCAGTATCCAACTATATCCATTGATACATAGTTTCCTTGATATCCAATGATATCCATTAATTCCTTAGTATCCATGATATCCAATGATACCCAGCATCCAACAATATCCAATGATACACAGTCTTTCTTTCTCGAATCCTGTATGCCTCACAGCGTCAGGTCAGGAAGAAATTTCTAACTAGTTTGCGCTTCGTAGATAGTCTCTTTCGTCGCCTCTGTTATCTCCGAGGTCCATCTTTTGCGTGGCCGACCTTTTGCTTTGTACCCATTGTATCGGAGCAGCATTGCTCTTTGGGGTCACTGTCTGATGGTAATCTGCTTACGTGGTCGAACCATTTAATTTGTTGTTTCTTGATGAAGTCTAGTACTGATGTTGTACCCAGTATTATGATACACAGTATCCAGCTATATCCAGTGATACCCAGTATCCAATTATATCCAGCATCCAACAATATCCAATTATACCCAATATCCATTGATATTCAGTATCCGACAATATCCATTGTTACCTAATATCCAGCGATATCCATGGATACCTAGTATCCAACAATATCCATGGATTCGTTGTATACAAGAGATGTGAAAGAATGTGTAAAGAAACCAAGTCCACATTCCACTGATATTTTTATCTGAATAAATTCCAAATAAAATCTCTTTCCCTGCTTCCTCAGAATAATATATGTTTATACATTCCATGACTTTCATCTCAAGCTTACCCACAATGTTGTTGTAGTTTGAATGTAGTTATTGTGCCTGTGTGGTGCGGGCCCAAGGAAGCAAACAATAGTACCACTGTGACCTAAAAGGCATGTCGTTAGAGGCGACTGAGGCCTAGGAAAGCACTTACCTATAAATAAAAATCATCGAGAAATCGGATGTACTGGCCTACTTGTAGGCGCATAACTGGCACAACATGCAATCACTCTTAGGCTCAGATCACATACAAATCACAGAGTGGTTAATAAGTGGTTGATATGAAGAGTTCAAAGAAGAAGAAGAAGCAGAGTTGACAACTTTATTTTATCAATTTACCAGCAGCATTCTACAAGAAATGATATACATTATAGATCTTGTCATTAATGTTGTTTATATTTAACAGTTTTGGGTTTGTGAGGTGGCTTGTCTGAAAATTAGTACTGACCAAATGGGTTGCCATGTGGCTTGTCGTATTGTACGAGTTAATATGAGCAGGTTACAGTCTGGCAGTGTGCAACACCAAGGCGAAAGACAGAGGATGCTGAGATTCATTGCAGCCAACCTTGATGTGAGACGGCACCTGATGATGATGAATATGAGCAGAAAGAAATGCATTTTAAAAAAAAGACTTTATTGTTAATGTTCAGTTTTTCTCCTAACTGACAACTCAGATGACACACACAAAACAAAGAAATCAAATTTGCTGCTTTTGCTGGTTATGGTCACTTCTGTTTTACTATATATATATATATATATATATATATATATATATATATATATATATATATATATATATATATATATATATATGTTCTAGCTTTATTCTCTTGTGCAATCACATATACATGAATATCACGCTGGCAAATTACTGCACTTTTTTCTACACATATTAAAAGTCACTATTATGCAGACTTGACCATTTCTTCTGTTGTGTTATTAATATGTTTTAATTCTTCTAGTTCTTGTGTGTGTGTGTGTTGTTCCCTAGTTGTATTGTCTGTTTATAGAGGGGGGTTTCTTAAGCCGTAGGATTGACTTCATTACACTTTGTTTTACCCCATTTGACTCGGTCCCTGTCCGTAGAAATGGTACGCCACCTGCCGAGAGTATTGCACGAACTCGGTAGCTCCGGCAACAATCCTAGGGTCTCTGGAAAAAAGGTATGTTTACCTTATTGATATATATGTTTCTTATTAGCGTGCCATATGTCGTAGAGGTGGCATTTCATAACTACTTGTTGTGTTTTCATACTCTGTGACTCCATGAGTATGATTCGTAAAGTCAAAACAGGAAAGATGAGACGAAACTGGGTGGAGGTACTGGTACAGACAGAAACTAGAGAAATCACCTTCATTTTTGTCGCATGCAGGAGTCAGAGGTAATGAACGAGCTGATAAATAGGCTGTCATTGCTATGATATCAGAAGGAGCTGCAGTGAAATGATATTCTTAATGCATTGAGAGAGTCTTTCCTAACAGAGGAGTTTCAGGATTGTGAATCTCAGTCACTGGCCAGATTGAAAGAGATTGGTGTCGATATTGGTGCAGTCCGAAAGGAACGACACACCAAATATGCAAAAAGATTTATTAGTCAACATCGAACTGGCGTGCTGGGCGCAGCTGGAGTTGTTGCAGGTGGAGATCGAAGAACCTATGGAAATGTCTGGAGTGCTATGATTATAGTCGTCTGATAACTGTTGACTTATTATTCTATATGTTTGCTTTTGTATATGATTCCGTATGTTTATGTCAATGTTAGAGACATGATCAAGTAACAAATGCTGAAGCTCTGTTAAAGTGACACATAAATACAGTCAGGCAACATGAAGGCTGAACTCGCAGTTAAGCAGCTGATAGAAGATAATGCAAGGGATGATGATGTTGTTGTATATACCGGTGCAACGTGGTGTGAAGTCAGGCTGAGGTTTCTTGGCTAATTTGCATGGTAGGGTTGTTGCAGAGCGAAGGGGAGCATACAGGACAACTACCTCTAGTATGAGGATGGCTCTCTGTGACTCTGTTTACTGAGACCGTTGTTGTAGCTGACTCTCAGTCGATGCTTCACAAGATCCAAAAAGGCAGGTTTCAGTATGAGTGGATGTCATCTATAGAAGTTTATAACCTCCAGAAGCCTACAGGGATCTACTTTCCTGGGCATGCGGGTGTTTGCGGCAATAAGAGAGCTGACAGGCTTGTATCAACAGCATCGATTGTTGGGGAGTTGAAGATGGATAAGAGGAATGTTCTTCTATCTCTTCGCGACTGTCTGTTAGATGAAGACACTTAATTAGATGTTGAATCTATCACCAATTTAAGCAGTTAGGAATTACACGCTGTACAAGTAGAACTGGATGCCTGATGGGCAGAGTGAGGAGTGTGTTTAACCATTGAAACAGATAGAAATTGTTGGGCAAATACAGTAACATTTATCAACTATACAAGATGTAGAATCATACACTCATACACATGCCTTGGTAGCAACACAGACAGGGAACAAACAAAATGTCAAGAATACAAAAAGCAAGGGGAATCTTTATTATATTGTGTAAGATATGGAAGTCAAATGAGATCAAAACCAACCCCAAGATGAGAATATTTCAATCAAATGTTAAGTTATTGCTGTTCGGTGGCTCGGAAACATGGAAGACAACAAAAGAAACCACAAGAAAACTGCAGACCTTCATAAATGGATGTTTACGTAGAATAGAGCTAGGGACTGAGATGGTATGATAAGATTACAAACGAGGAACTCAGGGAAAGAACTAAGCAGATACCAGTGGAGAAAGAGCTAAGGAAGTGACGCTGACGATGTATAGGACACACAACACATGATGAAGACCGACTTGAAGACTAGGCACTGTTTTGGAACCCGCAGGGTAAGAGGAGTAGCCTAAGGCCTAGACTGACCTGGAGAAGAGCGCTGGAGACTAATATGAAAAGGATAGATAAAACATGGACGAATTGAAGGGATGACATAGGAGAGGAAGAGCTGGAAGAAGTTTGTTCCTGTTCCGTTGTGAGTTGAAATAATTTTAATAATGTGAAGAAGAAGACTGAAGAAGTAACATTTATGTTATGTATTCAAGCACATTTTCAAAATCTAGATGTTGTTCATTTGTTAGCTATCAATGACTTACAACAATACTACTCAGTAATTACTAATCTACAACAACAACGGACGATGTACTAGTTGTACATCACAACATCAATCAATCTTGTCAACGGACCGAGTCTTACTACTCAGTGCTAGCTAAAACTAACCAAACCGTTGCACGTCATGTAGCCGTCTACTTCGTCCGCTAAGTAAGTATTAATCCTTTATTCTTGCGATTATTAAAAAACACATTCTTGGATTCTCCGAAAGGAACTATTTATTATTTTCCATGTTAGTTTGTTTGCTTACACGCTCTGATTAGTCTGATAAAACCAAAACAAGGTTCGTCGACTAACCGACATTTTTTATTGTGTCAAATAAAATGTGAGTTACAAGAACCACACTCTTAATATGGTCAATGATAATATGTCCCTGTAGCGCAGTGGATAGCGCGCTGGACTTCTAATCCAGAGGTCGCGGGTTCGAATCCCGCCAGGGATGTATTTTTTATTTATTTTTAAACATTATAAATAGTATAAATATTTTAAACATATTAAGAATTTGTGAACTCAGAAGAATTCAAGTCAAAACTTTTAAAAGAATATTATTATAAACTTGAAGAAGAAATAATCAAAGAATTCAAAGCAGACGTTGAAGTGGGATGCAGAGGGTTCAGCAAAGAGAGGACAGCCTCTAGAAGATGATTAGGTAATGTGATATCGAGAGCAGAACACATCTTTCATAACAATATAAGCAACTATCGTCCAAATAAAGGGACTTGAGATACTGCAGGCATGCTTTGTATATTCGCAGTCCCTGTCAATCCTGATCAGAATGCGAGTCATTCAGTGTTACATAGAACCAATACTGACATACGGATGCGAGTCATGGACAATGAACACACAGACGAAAAATCTCTGAGGGCCACAGAAATGTGGTTTTATAGAAGAATGATGAGAATCCCATGGACTGCTAAAATGACCAATGTTGAGGTGCTGAATGAGATCAAGACTCAATCAATCAAGTGCCATGCCTGCCGGCGTAGGCGATCATGTCTCTCCACAACTCTCTTTGCTTGGTTCATGTAATCAGTTCTGACGTCGATATTTTGTCGAACCATGATGTCAGGCCATCCAACATTTTTCCCTCTGTCTTCCACGATCTCTCCTTCCCTGAATTTTACCTGTAGTCACCAAATGTTCTAAACCTTATCTTCGCATTATATGCCCGAAGAACCTTGATTGTCGGATTCTTATTCTTTTGATGTTTCTTTGTGTGCAGACCTGATTAAAAACCTCCACGTTTGTTTTCTTTGCTGTCCATGGAATTTTCAACATTCTTCTGTAAAACCACATCTCTGTGACTTCTAATGATCGTATTGATTGTTTGTTCAGTGTCCATGATTTTCTCCCATACATAAGTATTGGTTCAATATAGCACTGGAGTACTCGTTTTCGCAGTGTCATTGGTAGTGATTTCACGCATAGTGTGTTCTTCATTTTCATAAAAGCTGCTTTTGTTTGAGCTATTCTACTCCTAATCTCTATTGTACATCTTCCATCTGATGTTAGGAATGTTCCTAGATACTTGAATCGATGGACTTGTTTTGCCAAGAACGTGTATACGTTGCACATTGGTTTGGTAGGCCCCTAAACGCATAGACTTCTACACATTTAGGACATGTGCATCCGATTTCACCCAAACCTCCTTAGTCGCCTCTTACGACATGCATGGTAGGTAACAGTGGTTCTATTCTTTACACCCGAAATTTTGGCCCGAAACCACTCGGCGTGGGAAACTAACTCTTTGGAATCATCTTCATCGGAAAATGTCCATAATTGCTCCGATCTCCTCCCAAGCATATATTTCAGTGTGTTTAAACTAACAACTAATGACATGGTATGATAAGATTACAAACGAGGAACTCAGAGAAAGAGCTAAGCAGATATCAATGGAGAAAGAGCTAAGGAAGAGACGATGGCGATGGATAGGACATATATTGAGAAGACCGACCGGAAGCATTGCAAGACAGGCACTGTTTTTGAACCCTCAGTGAAAGAGAAGTATTTCCCAGCACGTGAAGCATTTTAGTGACACTTTAAGAGTGTCTTTAAAGGGTTTTTTCTGTCAACTAACTGATCGTTTCCGCCTTCAAGCTCGCCATACATCAACTGTTTTGTGATGCGTTTATCAGGCATCCGAGCAACGTGACGGACCTATCACACTTGGGAACTTCTGTAAAAGGGTGTTGACGCTTTGGAGCTTGACTCTTATGAGGACTTCAGTATCAGGAATTTTGTCATGTCAGTTTATTTTTAGTTGTCTACGCAGACATCTTGTGTGGAAGTAGTTTAATTTTCTTGCGTATCTGCTATATACTGCCTTTGTACATAACCGATCTTGATCTTCTGTATCGTGCTCATAGAGTCGTTGAGCATGCATACATGAGTGAATGTTTGCGTCCTTAGCCACTCCAGGGATTTTGTCACCGCCATGACCTCCATAGTCATGCTGCTAGTACAGGGTGTTCAAGATAATTGCAGCCCCATTGACAATTCGAAAGTTGCCAGGTACACATTGAGTTATGTTTATTTACTATTTAAACCGGTTCTGACTAGCTCGTCCTACGTCACATTTGTTCATCGCCCCTTCCCGCACTACAATTACACACTATCACACAACCTTGACCTATACTACGTTATAAATGAACCTTCTCATTTTCATACATATATGCCTGATTAGCTCCATTCACGGGCTGCTTTTAAGTTGAACACCCTGTAGTTGTCCCATATCAGCCACTTGCTAGGGTTGCCATATTTTGATATTCCGAAATGAGGACACTTCTATGGTTGCCATATTTTGATCTTCCGAAATGAGGACACTGGCACTTGCCTCTTTGCTGAACTTTATTCAGTTTCAGTTTGGAATATCTTCATTTCACTCCGGACATGTCCATAGGTGCTCCGATCTCCTTCGCAATATCTCTAACAGTGTCCAGCGACTGACCGTACCAGTTCGATTTTGATTGATGAGCCTACTCATGTACCTGTTATGCTGTTCTTTTCTTGCTACTCCAATCTTCAAACCCAGCTCCTGCAATCTAGTAGTTGACGTGGATTGGTTTAAATGAAAATCTTCTTTACGGCCACACTCTATGAGGGCGTTCAAAATAAACTTTATTCTGTAGGGACCTAAAAGGATTTATTTGTAGTTTCCTAGTTTATTTTGTTATGAAAACTTCATATTTTTGGTTTTAACCAACTTCCTGTTTAGAATTTGAATCGTTTTACATATGACTGACGTCTGCTGAAAAAATGGCTAGTATTCACCGTGTTCTAATATTTCTTGTATGTTTTATTATTTGCATTCAGCTAAGCAGTTCAATGCTAGAGTGGCTTTTTGGAGACGGCAAGGTTGAAGCGACAGGGGATGTAGCAGGACCAGACAGTAGTGTCAGATTTGAAGTTCTGTCATCTGACGAGAAATTTTTAGACTTTGCGCAGAGTTTGAATGACATGTCGCCGTTGGATGCCTGCTACAACATTGTAAGTGTATATGTTGTTATTTAACAAGCTTATTAAATAAAGTATAATTGTTGCTTTGATCAAACTCACTTCATTAGTTCTGTATTAGTGATACTTCACAAACATGTTCATAATTAGTACACGTACAAGTTGACTACAAGTCTTACAGTTACTGATGAACTTTCAGTAATTCTGTCAAGTGTAAATTTAGTAAGTGATAGCCACGGCCCACGGACTAGTATTTTATTCAAATCAAGGCGTACAAGTTAAATGTTTTTGTAATTTGTGAACTGAGATACTAATTACTTACAAATATTATATAAATAATACAATTATTGTATTGGTACTTTGTTGGTCGAACTTCCCTACTTGATGGTCACGACTACTACCGATACTACTTGTACTTAACTATCAACCACCTGTCCAATGTTGCTATCAATTAGTAGTATTACTAATTTACAACTACTACTATTTCAATAGCAATGTTGCTTTGATACAGTGATACAAAGCAAAGGCTGGCCACACCAAAGGTGGACCTCAGAGATAACAGGTGACGAAAGACACTGTTTATAATGTGCATATTATACAAAGGTCTGTGCTAGAAATCTCCTCTTATCATGAAGTTGTGAGACAGATCAGGACTGGAGAAAAGAAAGAAAGATAAGGACATAGGAGGCTTGCTCCAGGTGTCTCCTTTTCGACCTCACGAAAAGGCAAAACAGGATTAGAGAATAGATAGATAAATAGCCTAGTTCATTCATCATTGATTACTGAACTGACATTGCTTTCCGTGCAGATCCATAGGTGCTCAGCCTTCCCCAACAGATATAAAAGAGTATGCATACTGATAGTTCCCGTGGCTTGCTGGTTAAACACACGCCTCACTCGACCCTCAGGCATCCAGTTCTACTTGTACAACGGGTAACTCCAATATGCTTAAATTACTGTATCGATTCAGCATACATTTTAGTGTCTTCATCCAACAGACAGTCGCAAAGAGACCGAAGAACATCTCCTTATCCATCTTCAACTCCCCAACAATCGATGCTATTGATGCAAGCATGTCCGCTGTCTCATTGCCGCAAACCCAGGTATCCACATACGTCTCTGAAGGTAGAAACTTTAATAGACAACGTCCACTCATACTGAAACCAGTCCTTTTGGATCTTGTGAAGCATTGACTGAGAGTCAGATACAAGAACGACCCCAGTAAACGGAGTACAAGAGATCCAATGAAGGGCAGCAGAACTGCCTCAACCTCCCTTCTCAGAGTACTGATATGCATCAAGGTTGTGATCGTGTTTCAAGACAAAATGAAGTAGCATGTTTACATCAAGACCCATCATGCACAGTGATCTTGTAAGATCATAGACAATTTTGCAACTATTATACAAGAAATATTGATTGTTTGGTAGTCTTATGCTATTGCCACGTTAAAATGGAGAAAAATAGGATTTACATATTTGCCTCCAAAAATAACCTATTTAATGAACTCTTATTGGTCAATTTAGGTGAAGTGGTTGCATAGTTTAGTAAGCCATGCCGCAACAATTTGTTACTAAATGAATAGTTTGATTGTTATTATTGTAAAGGAATGATTATTTTAATTTTAACCGGACAGCTCTGTTCTGCTCACGAGTGCATTTTTTTCCAGTGACTAGGATTATTGCAGGAGCTACGGAGTGCATACTTTGTGCAATAATTTCGACAGGTGGCGTGCTATTTCTGCAGAAAGGGAGCGAGCCATATATGTTAAAACTCAATGCAATGAAATCACTACTTCATATTTAAATCCTTTTACGCCTGTGTGTTACTGGGGCCTACAGGCGGAGCAAAGGATAGTAACAATGTGACCTACAAGGCGACTGAGGTAGGAGCTTAGGGAAGCTACCCTAGTAAATAAAACATAGCAGAAATTGGATTTGCTGGCCTACTTGTAGGCACATAACTGGCACAACGCACAATCGCTCTTAGGTTTAGATCACATACAAATCACAAAGAATGGTTAACAAGTGGTCGATATAGAGCATTCAAAGAAGAAGTAGAGAAATCCTTTTATTTAAAGATATATATATTTGTTGTTAATTATGTCCCATGATGTGATTATTTTCTTTTTCTATTGATATAGGTTATTTATAATCTGAAGAGGAAATGTGGAGAACTGACTGAAGAAGAACTTGGGAAGCTGTCAGTACAGCTTCTCAACTGTCAATCAGAAGTGGAAGATAGACCTGTTTATGCATGTACTAACTCTATGGTATGTTATATGTTTCATATGTTTGTTACTATTGTGCATCATCAAACCAGTTTTATCACTGTTGGGAAACTTAAGATAACTAGTTTAAGTGTATGCCTTTGTAGGTGTACAGTGTTCCTGAGGAGTTCAGAGCTTCTGAGTTGTGTTCAGACTTCCAGAGTTGGGGTTCAGAGCTCCAGAGTTGGGGCTCAGAGTTGGGGTTCTTCTTTGAACGCTCCGTATCGACCACTTATTAAACCACTCTATGTGATTTGAACCTAAGAGCAATTGTACGTTGTACCAGTTATGCACCTACAAGTAAGCCAGCACATCCTATTTCTGCAATGCTTTTTATTTACTAGGGTAGCTTCTCAAGTCCTCTTACGACATGCCTTGTAGGTCGCAGTCTTACTATTGTTTGCTCCTTGTGAGCCCCAGCAGCACATGGCGGAGTTGGGGGTTCAGAGCTCCCAAGTTGGGGTACAGAGTTTCAGACTGGGTATTCTATGCTGTCATATACCGAGTGAAGGTAGAGATCATTAATTTTTGAATTGGAACTTTTGGCCTTTTAAAATTTTTATACTTTATGTTCCCAATGGGAGCTGCAATGAGCATATTCAGTTATATGAGAGCTGTCATCATAGCACTGCAGACTTGTCCATAGATGCTCTGATCCCTGTCACTACAAACCCAGCAGCCCAATATGCCAGTCTGATGTTGATTAATTAATCTTTTTGTATATTTGGTATGTTGTTCTTTTCGGAAAGGCTGGCCATGTAAAAGGTGGACCGTAGAGATAACAGAGGTGATGAAGCACACACAAGGTCTTGTTCTAGAAATCTCTTCTTGTTGTGACGCTGTGAGGCAAAACAGGATTGGAGAAAAAGAAAAAAAAGTAAAGAATATTGACATCCATCTCTCTCAATCTGGTCAGCGAGTTTGAATTTCAACAGCACTGTTCGATTTACGAATGCATTTTTTCCAGAGATCTTTAGGATTGTTGTGGGAGCTATAGAGTTCATGTTTTGTTCAATAGTAACGGCAGGTAGGGGACCATTTCTGTCAACTCTTAGCCTTGAAATACTTTATTAAGCGGTAAGAAGTGTGAAAGAAGAAACACAGGTAATATGAATCAATTGTACTGTATTTGATTTGCCAGAGTTTAGCAGACTGCACAAAATCTATGGATGGAACCACCTGGAATAGCTACCAGATTGTTGGGAACCGTGCAAGAGCCATGTGTTATGCCGCTCAACAGTTGCAGTTTCGGAAACTCACAGAGATCACGGTCAACAGGTTAGCAACCGTGGCAGGCGAGCAAGTCAAGTCTTTAAACGATCTCAAGGTAAGATTGTATGATCATTGGCTTGGAATTAGTTAAATACTATTTGTCCAGTGTTTACACTTGTTGATTGATTGATTGATAGGGCCATCATCATTGCACTTTGGTGAGTAACCATGTGTGCTCCAATCTCTTTCATACACAGGAAGATCTCTGCTTCAGAGCACAAACTCTGTAGCACGGCGAGGGTCCCCGATATAATTTTTGAAGATGGTGAAGATATTTTTGTAGGAATTTTATATGTAATCTTTTCTAATGTATTTTTTCCAGACAGCGGCTTTCCAGCCTGCTCTTCTCGATTTTGAACAGTCAAGGGTTCTTTTGCGTGCTCAAATTGAACACAGGACCTCCGTTTTATCATCCGTCTTCGATAGGACTAGGAACTCAATCTCACCTACACTGAGATCAGGGATCTCGGAGAAATCTATTCAACTGAGTGGCTTCTATAAGCCGCTGGGAGCACCACTATATATTTGTTTTAGAACAATCTTGAAGAACATTCATTGACCTACAAAATGGTATATTACTCATAATTGTTAAAAATACTTTGGACGCACACTATCGTTACATAATGGTTGCTGGTCCACTAAGTTAGAAAACTGCAACTGAATTTGTACATTCAATGGGAAAATAAAACCTAAATTTTATTCAGCCTCAACCTCGTTTTAAATTCATTAGTTAATCAGTTAAAAGCAGTAACATTTTTGTATTCATTGTTATTAGTTTATTCTCATTTTTGTCTCGCTCCAGTTGAGCATTGGAGGTGAGGCCTCTCTTACCTGCTTACTCTCTTACCTGCCACTTACTTCACCTTATCTGCTTGCTTCCCTTATTGTCTTACTCACTTCCTTTTTTACCGACTTCCTTTCCTTATCTTCCTACTTGCTTCCATATCTTCCTACTTGCTTCCCTTATTCCCGTACTCACTTTCCTTGTTTACTGACTTCTTTCCCTTATCTTCCTACTTGCTTCCCTTATTTCTCTACTTGCTTCCCTTGTGTACCCCATTCTTTCCCTTATCTTCCTACTTGCTTCTCTTATTTCCATACTCGCTTCCTTGTTTATCGACTTCCTTCCTTATTTTCCTACTTGCTTCCCTTTATTTCTCTCTTGTCTCCGGAGTTCCTTCCCTTATCTTCCTACTTGCTTCCCTTGTGTACCCTCTATTGCTTCCTTGTCTCCGGAATTCCTTCCCTTATCTTCCTACTTGCTTCTCATACTCACCGGCTTGTTTTCCTTACTCGCCCACTTACTTTCCATACTTCCCATAATCTATTTTATTATTTAATTCTGTATTAGGCTGGACAAGAGCAGCTGCATTCCTTGACAGCAGAAACAGTAAGAAAACTGTACGAGAGCCAACAAGACTTGCTGTCTACCCAGCTTTCACTACGTGAAGCACATGAGGGTATCTTCAACCACATAGCAATCAATGTGAAGGAGATTATGCAGGAGAAAGCTTTGATTGCATCTGGTAATCAAGAGCTGGCAGCCATGACTGACAATATACGCAAGAAGCTTGGTAATGTGTACTCCATTCTGTTTTCTTAGTCTTGTAGATCAAATATTTACGTTGCGGTATTTTCTTTAGTCACTTATGGAAAATATTTCTTATATAGAATTTTGTTTGATTTAACTCTTTCCCGCTGTATTATTTTGACCTCTGGACGCATTTATTTTGCGATTCAAATTTAACATTCAATGTCAAGCAGTTTAAACCTTTATAACTCTTGTACTGTTTCTCTAAAGTATGACATATTATATATTAAATTGTTGCCAATTGGATGTGGAATATATTAATATTTTACATCAGGTGATATACGTTTGAGAAAATTAGATAATTGTAGCATGACTATTTTGAAAAACAAAAATCATAACAAAATATTGTTACTTTGGGTTTGTATTACATCTTAATATTCATAGATGTTTCCAGAAGTAGCAGTTAAATGAAGATAAACCATGTGTGAACATATTCTATAAGTTTCATCTAACTAGGTGCAGTAGTTTTTATAATATTCACTTTTTAGTGCGGACACGTCAATAAATGGAATGTGGAGCTCCATTCTTTAGATGCACTTATTACATTAGACTTACAACTATCGATACTGCATTTCATAAACAATCAAATGTCATTATTACCATCAATTAAATCTTCTTCATTACTATCACAAGTTATAATTTGATCTAACAGTACTCAAGATTATACTGTAAACATCGTCCTGAATCATTAACGTTTTTAAAAAAGTCTTGATTTGAACACAATAATACACTGCTTTTCCTCTTTCAAATCTTTGTTAAATGGAGATAGTAATGTACCCACATATATGTACTTTCCGTTTCTGAAGATTTTTTTAACTTCGGTAAAGGGGTTGTGAAGATACATTCGTTTCTGTGAACAGACATCTAAAAGCCAATATATCGGTTTTGCGACATCATGAACATTACTCTGAACCGATATATCGGCTCTGCAGTCCGGTTGGGTTCAGAAAACTGTTGTTACTGCCTGTAATACCGCTTTTTGTAGGACAGCGCGGGAAATGAGCCTGAGAAATTTAATGACTTCATTGCTAGTGCAGTCGCAGTGAAACTGTTCAGGTCAACATTATTTCTTTATGCCCTCGATAGAAAAACTCCTTTCACATAGGAGCCAGCGCTCTAATTCATTCGCCAGACGCTTACATTTTGTTTGATAAATGGCGATAAGCTGGGCATACCCTACAGAAGACACAGTCGAGTGTCGCTAGACAAGCACTTGAGTTTAACCCACAAGGAAAATGGAAAAGAGGATGTCCCAGACAGACCTGGAGACGAAAGGTTCTTGAGGAACTGAAGTGTGCTGGACTATCCTGGGAAACCATATAGTCAAGAGACTAAGAAAAGTGGCGAACAACTGTTGAGGCTCTATGTTTCACGAGGAGTGAACAGGAATAAGACAATTCATTTAATTTTCTATGATAATTAGAGTGATGACTTCTGTAGTACATTGTTTGAGCACATCTTTTACTGTTTGCTATTGGTATCTGTGCGTTTGTGGCTAAGGGAATGGTGAGTCGGTCTATTAACCCTGATGTTCTGAGTTTGAATCACCCTGCGGACAATTTGGTTGCAAATTGTTTCGCGTGATTTTACACAAGGACGATGGCACCACCTGTTCAGAAAGCAATGGCAAACTACTGAACGTAATAATGCCTAAAAATCACAAAACGTTTAAAAAGCTGTGGTTGATTCGCAAAATTCTGTAAAGGATATGCAGTTAACTTTTTTTTTTTTTTTTTTTTTTTTATAATTGGTATCTGTTACTGTTCACTTTCTTTTTTCTTCTCTGATTTTTTGCCATTAGGCAGGTTTAACTGATGATCGGTTTCTGAGATAGTGCATGTTTGGTCGCTTGATATGCTGTGTCCTTCTGTGCTTTTTTGCCGTTGGGCATAGCAGGTTTAACCGATGATCGATTTCTGAGATAGTTCCTGTTGGGTCGCTTCATATGGTGTGATATTGTGGAGTTTTAATATGTCTCCTCTCTCTTTAGCCTGTTACGCCCTTGGCGTTTAGGGCAACAACAAACATACACCATTCTTCCCTGTTCATGGCCTTCCTCTGTATTGTGTTCCAGCTATGATTCATTTCCTTCAGCTCTTGCTCTTCGTTCTCCTCCAGGTCGTCTTGGGTCTTCCACGCTTTCGCCTACCCTCTGGAGTCCATCTCAGTGCAGTTTTTTTGTCGGAGCCAGTCTCCATGCGCATCACATGTCCAATCCATCTCCAGCGTCGTCTTCGGATGATAGTGCCCATATTCTCTTGTTGGCATCGTGCAAGCAATTCTTGATTCGAGATAGTAGTCGGCCAGTACACGCGTAAGATTTTTCGCAGACAAGTTGTATGAAAGGCGGAGAGTCTTGACATATCCTGTTCTGTCATTCTCCAGCATTCCGATCCGTACAGCAATGTTGACAGCCCACAGCTGTTATAGATACTAGTCTTGGTTCTGATGCTGTATTGGGCAGATTTCCAGGCGGTCTGAAGGGTCATGAATGCACTCGTGCCTTACTCAGTCTGTTTTTAATGTCAGATCCAGCGCCTCCTTCATTGCTAATAACACTTCCAAGGTATGTGAAGCGGTTGTATCTCGGAGGGTTTTACCTTCTAGTTTGACTGGTGCTGGGGTTGCTATGTTCAGAGTCATTACTTCAGTTTTCTTCTGATTTATTTTCAGCCCAACCATCTCACTATATTGGTTAAGTTGGCAGGTCTTTTCCTGGATATCTCTATGTGTATGAGATAGGAGTGCGATGTCATCTGCAAAATCTAGGTCTTCCAGAGTGGATGTGAGCGTCCATCTAATACCTCTTGCCTTATCTTCCGTTGTTTACGCATCACCCAATCTATGACAGTGTTGAATAATAGGGCTGACATAACACATCCTTGTGCTACGCCTGTTTTTACTTCAAACTTTAGTTCTGAAGTTTCAACACTGCATGCAAACTTGCTGTAGCAGCTTTTATAATATTTATAAAACACAGTGGGATTCCATACCATCTTAAGATACGCCATAGACTTTCGTGGTGTATGCTATCAAAAGCTTTTTCAAAATCTACAAAGTTGATATAGAGTTTGCTTTGCCATTCTGTGCATTGCTCTATGATATTTCTAAGAGCAAATATTTGGCCTATACAGCTCCGTCCTCTACGAAATCCTGCTTGTTCCTTTCTTAGTTTCTTATCCACAGCATCAGTAATACGTTGTACGATGATTTTGCTTAAGATTTTACTTGGGACAGAAAGCAGTGTTATTCCACGCTAATTATTACAATCGGCAATGGAGCCCTTCTTGGGGATCTTGATGATGACTCCTCTGTTCCATGCATCAGGTATTATTTGGGTATTCCATATAGTAGTAAACAAGGGTTGCAATATATTAGCTGCAAGTTCTGGGTCTATTTTGAATAGTTCTGCATTTAAGTTATCATTCCCTGGTGCCTTGTTATTCTTAAGAGATCTAATTGCTGTAATGATCTCATCCCCGCTGGGTGTTTCAATGCCAATTTCTAATTCCTCTGTTGGTTTAATATGTCTGTAACTCCATCAACCTATTTATTTCTTGGTCTGCCCCTTCCTCTTGATGATTCCATTTTCAGGTTGTACGCTCTTGCAACTGGTGCATTCTGGTTCATTCTCACCAAGGGGCCAAACCATTTGAGTCTCTGTTTTTAAATGAATCTTACATCAGTTGTTGTTCCGATTGTTCTTCTCATTTTCTCATTACTTATATGGTCTCTTGTTTTATTTACCGCTTTCCTCAAGCATCTCATTTCACATATGGTAATTTTCCTTTCTTGTTCTTTTGTCAGTGCCCATGTTTATCACTGGTAGCACAGTGTTGGTATTTTTTTTAGACCCAGAAGCACTTGAACTTTCAGCTCTTTGGCTCGGTGCCACGAACACTGTAAATCTAGAGAGCCTTTGGCTTTTCTGCCAGCCGCGGAATTGAACCGCACTCACGGGGGCTTTTCACCGTCATCAACGCGTGGGCAGGCGGCGGCGCAGTGTTGTTATAAAGATTACATTTATCATCTGTGGTTTAGTCTCTACTGGAATTGTATTTCTAATCTGTGGTTTAGTCTCTACTGGAATTGTATTTCTAATCTGTGGTTTAGTCTCTACTGGAATTGTATTTCTAATCTGTGGTTTAGTCTCTACTGGAATTGCATTTCTAATCTGTGGTTTAGTCTCTACTGGAATTGTATTTCTAATCTGTGGTTTAGTCTCTACTGGAATTGTATTTCTAATCTGTGGTTTAGTCTCTACTGGAATTGTATTTCTAATCTGTGGTTTAGTCTCTACTGGAATTGTATTTCTAATCTGTGGTTTAATCTCTACTGGAATTGTATTTCTAATCTGTGGTTTAGTCTCTACTGGAATTGTATTTCTAATCTGTGGTTTAGTCTCTACTGGAATTGCATTTCTAATCTGTGGTTTAGTCTCTACTGGAATTGCATTTCTAATCTGTGGTTTAGTCTCTACTGGAATTGCATTTCTAATCTGTGGTTTAGTCTCTACTGGAATTGCATTTCTAATCTGTGGTTTAGTCTCTACTGGGATTGTATTTCTAATCTGTGGTTTAGTCTCTACTGGAATTGTATTTCTAATATGTGGTTTAGTCTCTACTGGAATTGTATTTCTAATCTGTGGTTTAGTCTCTAATGGAATTGTATTTCTAATCTGTGGTTTAGTCTCTACTGGAATTGTATTTCTAATCTGTGGTTTAGTCTCTACTGGAATTGTATTTCTAATCTGTGGTTTAGTCTCTACTGGAATTGCATTTCTAATCTGTGGTTTAGTCTCTACTGGAATTGCATTTCTAATCTGTGGTTTAGTCTCTACTGGAATTGTATTTCTAATCTGTGGTTTAGTCTCTACTGGAATTGCATTTCTAATCTGTGGTTTAGTCTCTACTGGAATTGCATTTCTAATCTGTGGTTTAGTCTCTACTGGAATTGCATTTCTAATCTGTGGTTTAGTCTCTACTGGAATTGTATTTCTAATCTGTGGTTTAGTCTCTACTGGAATTGCATTTCTAATCTGTGGTTTAGTCTCTTATGTTAATGTTTGCTATTGAAAATAAAATTGAAATCTTTCAACTTCAATGTTTGAATATGATTTGTTTCTTGAACAGATGTCACTGCTGAAAAGATTGAAGAAAGGGAGCTCGTAGAACAGACAAAACATGCAAGAATTCTACAAGACCTTAAAGATATTCAAGACAATACTGAAATGTCTGTGAGAAAATTAGGTTTGTATTTGTTGGTAATGTTTGAAGAATTCTATGCAGAAGACAGAGGGAGAAGATGCTGGATGGTCTGACGTCGTGGTTCGACACAAGATCGACGTCAGAACTGATTACATGCACCAAGCAGAGAGTGTTGTGAGAGACATGATCGCCTACACCGGCAGGCATGGCACTTGATTGATTAATTGATGCTCACGTCATGGCTATTGTATTCAGAATTGCCAGTGAGTTGCGGGCTCACAAGGGGAGCAAAGAATAGTAACACTGTGACCTACAAAGTATGTCGTAAGAGGCGACTGAGATAGGGGTCTATTGAAGCTACCCTAGTCAATAAAAAGCATCGCAGAAATCGGATGTACTTGTAGACGCATAGCTGGCACAACATACAATCTCTCTTAGGCTTAGATCACATACAAATCACAAAGAGTGGTTTAACAAGTGGTTGATTTGTAGCCTTCGAAGAAGAAGAAGAATGCTATGCTTATGACATGGCTGTTGGATTCAGAATATGTTGTGATATTTACTTATATGCTATCTCTTATCAGTTTCTCATGCTTAGATATTTCCACAACTTCTACCCTCCATTGGCTCTCTGATACACCATTTACTGGGGCTGTTGTTGTTTCTGACTCTCAGTCGATCCTTCGGAAGATCCAGAATGGCAGGTTGCGGTATGAATGGGTGTCATCTATACAGGTTTTCAACCACCAGAGACTCACGTGGATCTACTGTCCTGGTCATGTGGGTGTTTGCGGCAACAGGGAAGCGGACATGCTTGCATCGATTGTTGGGGAGTTTTGGATGGATAAGGGGGAAGTTATCCGGTCTCTTGTTGACCTACTCTTGGATAAGGACACAAAAATAGACGTTGAATGAATCCAGCGATTTAGGGAGTTTATAATTACACACTGTACAAGGAGAGTACAACAAATGTAGTGGTTTGGACATTTAATGAGAATGAAATACAACCAACCACCAATACAACCAACATACAATAAAAGAGATCGGGTACTAGAGCTAAGGGAAGACCAAGAAGAAGATGGATAGACAATATCAAGACCACACTACATAAACACGGATACAACACAACAAGGGTGACTCATCTAGCCCTAGAACGCGAATTAACCCTACGCTAACGGCAAGAGTGGACAGCCAACTACATCTTCCACCTGAGAATAGACAAGTAGAGCTGGATGTTTGAGGAGCAGAGAAGGAAGTGTGTTTAACCAGCGAGCCACAGTAACCATCAGTATACAACCCTACCGTTGGGGAAGACTGCACACATATAGGTCTGTCAGTAGTGCTGTGTCGTCAGTTCAGTAACTAATAACCAATAAATTTCAACCGAGAGATGAATTGTCTCCATGAGCCTATTTGTCAGCTGGAGGTCCTTGTGACTTGGTTCATTCACCGTATAAAATGAGAAAAAAGCGCTGTAAGATATTAACCAAAAATGACCCTACATATATATATATGTATATTGTCACATATGATCATTGGGCGTCTGCAGCTTAAGTGGTAGTGAACTCTATCACAATCCATGCGTACCTGGTTCAAACTCTACGAGAGGCAGTTTGAAAGCATATTTCGACCGTGGATTTTTACTCCACCGTTCAGAAAGCAATGGCAAACTACTGAATGTATAATTGGTGCCTAGAAAAATCAATGACTCGCTTACTGTGGTCGATGACTAAGTTCTGTAAAAGGATATGCCATGATTTTTATTTCAAAATGGGTCTACAGGTGAAGGGTTGCCTTCATTGTACCGGGTTTAACCATATGGCTCTGTCCCTATCGGCATAGTTGGCATGCCTTCTGCCGAGAGCATTGCATGAACTCCGTAGCTCGGCAACAATCCAAGGGATCTCATGAAAAATTGCACGCCTCGGTCCGGATTCGAATCCACAACCTTCAGTACAACAGGCAAACGCATTGAGACCCCCAATATATTGTCAAAGAAGAGATAAGGAGAAGAGGCTAAACAGTCTAACATCTTGGCATGGAAGAATGTCAACAATCTCTCAGACTGTGTATCATGTCTCTATCTCAGACTGCGTATCATGTCTCTATCTCAGACTGTGTATCTTGTCTCTATTTCAGATACCAGCTTGCAGAACTTGATGAAGAAATTTGAGGAAATTGACAAACACCATTCTGGTATGTCATCAAGTCTGACAAAGATGAATGTGACAATGAAAGCTGTGATGATGGCTGTTGATTCCCTTGGGAAGAACTTGAGCGAACGGATAAACTGGATATCTCAGCTTTTGGATGTAACAGGTAGGACATAGATACAATTTGAATTCATCTTGTATTCTCCTCGGAGCATGCTACTGCAACTGTTGCTTCTCACATAATTTCTACGTTTGACATTTTTCTTCTTCTCTTCTTCATCTCTACCGTCTTTTACAAAGTTCTGTAGTTTTACAAATTACAAAAACAATGATAAAATAAGCAACGTTTCGACCAACAAGGCCTTTATCAAGCATTCGAACAACAGGAGTGACAAATTTAAAAATAACTACTAAAACTTACCTAGTACTTCACAACGAAGAGTTGCAGAGAAATGTCGAAATATTCACAAAATAGATGAGACTGCAGTAAAACTATTTGATTGGCAAAACACGTAATCAAAAAGTACTGTAGTTTTACAAAGTACTGTATTTTGTCATTGTTTTTGTAATTTGTAAAACTACAGTACTTTGTGATTCGTGTTTTCCAATCAAATAGTTTTACTGCAGTCTCATCTATTTTGTGAATATACCGTCTTTTATTATTCCTCTTCTTAAATAGTAGCATGTTCCTTGCAGAACGTCGCTTTCATCATAGCTCATCTGAAAAACTCTGTCTCTAGCAAGTTCTCCTGCCTCTTCAAGCGCATGTTCAATGTTTCTTTGATGTCCTGCTGCCACCTTCGTCTTGGTTGTCCCCTGTTTCATATGTCGGTCTCATAGACTTGCTATATTATCACAACACTCGAGACTGGAAAAAAATGCAGAATTTTATACTGCTTGGAGATGATACATAAACAACTAATAACAGATGTTTGGTCTTGATTAAATATCTATGTGATACTTAGCTTGGTTATTGTTTACTAAACTGACGTCATTGCACTCCGGGCAGACCCATAGGGGCTCAGTTTCCCCAACAGATATCGAAGAGTATGCATACTGATGGTTCCTATGGCTCGCTGATTAAACACACTTCTCACTCTGCCCCTCAGGCATCCAGTTCTACTTGGACAACGGGTAGCTCCAAACTGCTTAAATCGCTGGATCGATTCAACATCTATTTTAGTGTCCTCACCCGAGTGGTTACCGGGCCCAAATTTGGGGTGTAAAGAATATAACCACTGTTATCTGCCATGCATGTCATAAGAGGCAACTAAGGAGGTTTGGCTGAAATCTGATGCACGTATCCTAAACGTGTAGAAGTCTATGCGTTTAGGGGCCTACCAAACCAATGTGCAACGTATACACGTTTTTGGCAAAGATCAAACATATCACAAAGAGTGATTAAAATTGTTCGTAAAGAACGAATGCAAAGAAGGAGGAGGAGAATGTCTTCAACAGACAGTCGTGAAGAGACCTAAGAATATCCCCTTATCCATCTTAAACTCTCCAACAATTGATGCTGTTGATGCAAGCCTGTCCGTTCTCTCATTACCGTAAACACCCGCATGCCAGGACAATATATCCACGTAAGCCTCTGGAGGTTAGAAACCTCTAGACGACATCCACTCATACTTAGCTAATGTTTGTTATCATATTTTACACGTCTGACTTGGTCTTATATTCTACAGATGACAAACTGTCAGCAATGTCCTGTTGCCTGCTGCACATTGCATACTTCTTTCTGGTGGCTGTTGCTGCTACTTTCCTTCAAGTTCCGATCCCCATGAGGTTGACCATGCTGGTGATTATTGTTGGCAATGTGGCTGCAGAACTGAACCATAACCACAGTTTTGACTTTGCTGGTCTCACTGTTTTTATATTTGCTGTCTATTTTGGTAAGTCATGTCGTGTTGTATGTGTGTTGTTGGTGTTTTTATATTTGTTGGTTAGGGATGTCTGGCTCATGTGTCGCTGTTGTTTTATATTTGCTATTTGGTAAGTCATGTCGGGTTTATGTGTGTGTCGCCAGTGTTTTATATTTGTTGGTTAGGGATTGTGGCTCTATGTGTCGCCATTGTTTTATATTTGTTGGTTAGGGATGTCTGGCTCATGTGTCACTTGTTTTATATTTGTTGGTTAGGGATGTCTGGCTCATGTGTCGCCATTGTTTTATATTTGTTGGTTAGGGATGTCTGGTTCATGTGTCACTGTTGTTTTATATTTGTTGGTTAGGGATGTCTGGTTCATGTGTCACTGTTGTTTTATATTTGTTGGTTAGGATGTCTGGCTCATGTGTCATTGTTTTATATTTGTTGTTAGGGATGTCTGGTTCATGTGTCACTGTTGTTTATATTTGTTGGTTAGGATGTCTGGCTCATGTGCACGTTTTATTTGCTGTCTATTTGGTTAAGATGGTTGGTTTCTTCTTTCTGTTCTCTAATCCTGTTTTGTCTCACAGCGTCAAGATAAGAAGAGATTTTTAGAACTGGCTTTTGTGTGCACTTCATTAATATTTTTTTCACTGTCTCTGTTATTTCTGGCCCACCTTTGCGTGGACACCTTTGCTCTGTATCCACTGTATCGAGAGCATTACCTAGCGCACTGTTGGTAACTGATTATGGCAGCCATTAAATTTGTTGTTTCTTAATGAAATTCAGTACTGATGTTGTACCCGCATTTTTCCTGATGTTTTCATTTCTAAATCAGTCTTTTCTTGATACTTCCAGTCCTCCACATTAGCCTACCTGGAGGGTTTGTGTGTCTTTATGATCCTTCAGGCTATGTCGGTTGGAGTCTTAACTCCTGGTAGGTCTAACCTAGCCGAACAGACTGAAGGTGAAAGGCCAGACCAAAGGGTGGGGACCTGGATGGTGACAGTGCATAACCCACCGGCAGTGATAGATGCTCTGACTGCAACCAACCCATCCCCATCTATGGGACAAATAGCAGTCGCCCCTCTCTCCCTTGAGAAGGACATCCTTTTTCTTGTCTTGTCTTCTACTTCCTTGGCGCTTTCCTCCAAGTTTATGAGATTAAACTATAGTGTCCATGGAGCACACTCTGCATAAACACCTGGGTTTGTGAGCCCGACGACAGAAGGCTGACTTCACCAAGAGTAAGACAGCTCTAGACAAACCCCAGAAGACAGATTTTGTCAGCAGGGGACTGCAACTGTCTAGAGAACAAACTCAAAAAAAATCTCACCAGAAACTGAATGTGTCAGCCATTATTGACTGAGGACACAGGAAGGAATCGTTACATAGAATTGACTAAATTGCCATGATACTTTCAGCATTCTGCGTAGACACTTCATCTCTGTCGTGATTAATTTTCTTCTATCAATTAATATCAAAGTCCAAGTATGGCACGGATCACATAATGTTGGGAGAAAGATTATATAACTGATGTCTGGTTATGTGTAGTAATTGTTGTTTTATGTTGCATAGTTTTGAGAATGTCATAAACAGATCTATGCAAATATTGAAATCACTGTATTCATAAACAATAACCCTCCTGTCTGTGTTTGCTTGTTCTTTGAACCCCAGGAATGATGAGTTTTCACCTTTTTTCCTATGTTTGAGTTAGGAAGAGTACCCGGCTGTCTTGAAGACCTAGAAACCTCCAACAACTCTAGGCCTGTAGTGATATGCTTAGTGTTGCAGAGACTCCTATATTTGAGTTAGGAAGAGTACCCAGCTGTCTTGAGACTCAGAAACCTCCAACAACTCTAGGCCTGTAGTGATATGCTTAGTGTTGCAGAGACTCCTACTCAGGTGGTCTATGTATCTCGTGGTAGTAGCTCTAGAAACATCACTTATTGACCACACTGGTCAATCTGCATGTGATTATAGTCCAAAGAGCTACTTCCGTGATTGTTCTAGAACATAGGGTCCCACAGTGGGTGGGCGGTGAAGCCTTCTAGGGGGGGTGATAGTGGGTTCAGAAGCATTTGGGGGGCGTTCAGTTGATCTACGGGTTAGTGGCTCCTTATAGAAGAAATTACTAATATATATTTTAAAATAAATTACTTTTATGATTTTATTTTGTGATTGAATTTATTTTGTTCACGATGATCACATACTGACCACTACATTTTTAATACTTTAACGGCATAAGCAGTAATGTATCGTTAGTTACTATTTACGTAGGAAATAGCAAACTTTTAATGGGGGAGGAGGGGGGAGGCACTACTAAATGAATGTCTGGCAAAATGGGATGTGGCCCAAAAAAGTTTGGGAACCTATGCTCTAGAACAACCATCCACTGACCACTCTATGTGACCTTTTGTGTGATTTTCATCAGTGATGGTACCGAGCAATCACCTGCAGGGCAGACGCTCCTGTCTGTGTAAACACTGATGTTCCTGTCCATGTAAAAATGTGCTTGTTTATGTCAACTCCCCCTCCCGGCTAGAGATTTATTGATCTAAAAAATGGTATAAAGACAAAGTTTTGACTTCATTGCGCCGGATTTTATCCCATATAGCTCAGCCAATCTCCACAGAAATGACACACAACCTGCTGAGAGTATTGCACAAAGCATGAACCCCGCAGCTCTGAAAAAAGTTCTAGGGGTCGCTTGGAAAAAAATGCATTTATGAACAGAAAGTCACGGTCTGGATTCGAACCCACGATCTTCAGAATGCAAGGCAAAGACTTTGCCACAGAGATCACCTAATGTGATTGATATGTACATATAAATATCTGTAACTGTTTCTTTATTATAGGAGCACCTATGGACATGTCCGAAGTGCTATGATGATAGTCCTCATATAACTGATCTAAATATCTGTTCTGTTTACAGGTTTCAAGTTAATTATAATCCTCGGTGACAGGCTAAAGTTTATGCCTAATGTCTTCCCATCCAATACATCTTTGATACCCAACTTAAATACATCGTGCCGTCCATCATCAGCGACACAACCACTCTCACCACAAGAAGTTGGCACATTATTACATCTCTTACAACGATTTTCTAACTCAGGTATATTGTCTTGTTATGGTATCATTATCATGTAACTCTAAGGCAGTTGATGTATTACATGTGTATTCCATCCCATCTTCTGGCATCTCCTTCAAACCCTGCTTGATTCCAAATGTATGGACTTTGTCTTTCCTTTGGATGAAACATTAGGGTAGAGATTTGGGGGTGGTGGTGTTGTGCAAAATGGACATGGTACATTCTCCATATCAGCTGCCAAGGCTAGGCACAAAGGGAGAGGGCTACACTGCTATGCCTAATCAATAATTTGGTCATGGCATGCAACTTATTCTCTCTGACTATAAGTGTCACCAAAAGAGTTGTTTTATTTCATGGAGGTAACACATCGACAAATATCACTTTGAATGGCAACCATCTAACACCAGTTCCAAAATTTTGATATCTTGGTCACTGCCAGTCTTTCTCTTGATAAGGAAATCAACGCTCGTATAGGGAGTGCGGCTACTACATTCCGCAAACTATCAAAGCGAGTGTGGGACAACACAAAACTGATATTGCAGACGTAGATTCAAATATATCAAGCCTTTGTAAATAGTTCTTTACTATATGGCTCAGAAACATGGACAGCCTACTCAAGGTATGAGAGAAGACTTAACATCTTTCATCTTCGATGTCTCTGCAAGATTATGAACATCAGGTGGTACGACAAGATAACCAACCCTGAATTACTGCAACATGCAAACTTGCCTTCCATCATGAGCATGCACCGCCCAGTGGTTACAGGGGCCCAAATTTGGGGTGTAAAGAATAGAGCCACTGTTACCTGCAATGCGTGTCGAAGAGGCGACTAAGGAGGTTTGGCTGAAATCGGATGCATGTTGCCTAAGCGTGTAGAAGTCTATGTGTTTAGGGGCCTACCAAACCAATATGCAACATATACATGTTCTTGGCAAAGATCAAACAAATCATAAAGATTGATTAAAATTGGTTGTAAAGAACAACGCAAAGAAGGAAGGGGTGGGCATGCACAGCAGTAAGAAGACTAAGATGGCTAGGGCATGTGAGAAGAATAGACAATAGTTGCTTACCACAACAGGTGTTGTTTTGTGAACTTTCTGAAAGGGAAGAGACACCATGGCAGACCACTGCTTAGATATAAGGATATCTGCTGGCCTCGATAAAGAACTTTTATATCAGTCCCAACAAATGGGAAAAACTAGCTGATGGTCAAGTTATGTGGAAAACAACATTACGCAAAGTTGCAGCAGAATCTTTTGAAAAGAGACTTAGGGTTGAGCTGAAAGACATGAGATGCAAACGCAAACTCATAAGTTGTCACAGTAAAACACTTTCCAATTAACCATTTGTAAAGATGAAAAAGGCCATATCATCATCATTATCATGAACCCTGTCTGATAGCTACCATGGATCTCCATAACACTATATACAACAAGATTGAAGATTAAATCAGTTGTTGATGTTCTGTTATGCCATGCTACTCAGTATCTTTCTCTCTTTTCTGTCGTCCTTAATCTCTCTTCCCAGTAAATGTTGTCATGTGTTCTACCTTATTCTCTGCTTTATAATAGTCATCTAAGATAAGGTTTTGATTGTAGATCTCTCTCTCTCTCTCTCTCTCTAATCATCATCATCGAATAATTTGTCATCAACAGAACTTTACCATCCTATCTGTCCTTTGGAACTGCTCTCTCTCTCTCTCATAGACCTCTGCAGCTGTCATGCTGAAATGATCAGTCACACCTATAATCTATATTCTCCAGGGTCTTCCTATTCTCATCTTTGCCGATATGCCTCCTTCAATAATGGTTTTCCAACGCTTCATGTCCATTTCATATGTTCAAAATACTTAAACTTCCCATTTTTTGTAGCATCAGCCAGTTTTCTTTGATTTTGAATTCTTTCTGGATAGATCTATTTGTTCTCTTTTCTGTCCATGATATACGAAGAACTCATCTGTAACTATGTATATCTTTTATTTATATATTTGACAATAATACATATAAGTGCAATTACAAATTTTGTGATATAAAATCATGGCAATTTCAGCAACCAAACACAAGCCTAACATCAGGGAAGCACAAGTTTAAGAAAAGATGCAATTCAAGATTAGCCCAACACCAGTAGAACACAAGCTTAACTGAATAGCACTGAATTGAAAATGGGTTGTTAAAAAATATTTAAAACTGAGTTACTGCCTGTAGTACCGCTTTTTAGGGCGTGGTGGGACGAGAGGCTGAGGAATTTAATGACTGCATGACTAGTACAGTCGCTGCAAAGCTGTTCAGATTAGGAGTTTTCATTTATACCCACAACAGAGACAAATCCTTGGCTTTACCAGGATTTGAACATCGATCTCCGCTTGGGAGCTGATTCTAATCCATTCGCCCAGACGTTTCTTTAAAACAACAGGTTGTGGCTGAATTAAATTTTCTATTTTCCAATTGCAGATGTATGTATAAAATCAGCTGCAGTTTTCTGAATTATTAACAGAATTGTATGTGTAATATACCATTTTGTAGGTAAATACATTTTCTTTATCATCGTTCTCAAACAAATAAATAGCTGTGCTTCCAGCAGCTTATAGAAGCCAATCAGTTACGAAAATATGCTGACTGTGGATTATATTAGGAAAACTAGCTAATATTAGTATAGCAAGACAGGTCATTTTCTGGATTCCAGAGAAAATAGATAGGAAGACTAAAAATCTCAGAAGAAGAAGAAAGATCTGAGCAGATGACGCTCAACAACCTGGGAGGGTAGGTCGTCTAAGGGTCACTACTCTAAAAGAAAATAGCAACCTGCTGCCTTGTAGGTTTGGCTGGAGACAGCAAAAAGGGTAACGAGAGGAACCCTAACTTTGAAAAAACTTCACCAAAGGATAAGCACTAGAGCTCCAAATAGTACTGAACGATGTGACGTAAAAACGTTCTTGGCAACGGCTGTTTATATACACAATAAGAATGATAAAAATTGCTAGAAAAAGAACGATCGTGAGAGAGAGAGAAGAAGAAAGTTATAAATATTAATGAGACTAGAAAGATGTATGTTTATTGAAATCATGAACTTCCTGTCTTATGATAAAACAGAGTGATCTACCCTTAGTCACAAAAAGTCTTTATATTTTTATAAAATGCTGAATGGTTTTTTCTTTATCTCTGAAGTATCTGAACATCAGACCACAACTCATACTCTGGTGGCTAATGGTACAGTTATTCATGACACACATTTCCGTGCTGCTACGCCACCTTCCGGCTTAAATAGGTCAAATAATGGACAAGTCTTTCTGGGACACAATGGTGGCAACACTTTACAGGTATAATAATAATACTAGTAATAATTCCTCATGTTACATAGGGCCTGCAAGTAATTTCTCAATACCGCTCTATCCTGGGAAGCTTTCTCAATCCCCTTCATGGAACTGAGGCCAATATTTCTTGCCTCTCTTCACAAAGTTCGCTTCAGGGTCTCCTTAGGTCATCCTCTCTTTCTTGAACCCTTTGCATGCTACTTCAATGCCTGTTTTATTATTCTTTGATCATTTCTTCTCAGAGTATGCCCAACATATCTCCATCTTCTCCTTAGTAGATGTAACTACCATAACAGTTGTTACTAGTATTTGACCAGACATTTCTCTGATTTCATCACTTCTCCTGAATTCTTGACAGGTTAGTACATGCATATATCTACTTCTTCATTTCTCCAATCTTGTTTTGCTTCATAACAGCATGATAAGAGATTTATAGAACAAGTTATAGGGGTCGTCTCTGTGGCATAGGGGTTGTCTCTTTGGCATAGGGGTCGTCTCTGTGGCATAGGGGTCGTCTCTGTGGCATAGGGGTCGTCTCTGTGGCATAGGGGTCGTCTCTGTGGCATAGGGGTCGTCTCTGTGGCATAGGGGTCGTCTCTGTGGCATAGGGGTTGTCTCTGTGGCATAGGGGTTAGGTGCTTATTTCTCGTACCAAAGGTACCAGGTTCGCTCCCTCGTGGAGTCTTCTGAATATTTTTCCAGACATCCCTGATCTCTGTGTAGGTGAGATCGTGTTCCTAGTCCTATCGGAGACAGACGATAAAACGTAGGTACTGTGTTCAATTTGAGCACTTAAAAGATTCCTTGGCTGTTCAAAATTGAGAAGAGCAGGCTGGAAAGCAGCTGCCTGGACAAAAGTCATTAGAGAAAGATTACAAATAAAATTCCTACAAAATATCTTCACCATCTTCAAAATTACATTGGTGACCCTCACCGGTGCTACAGAGTTTGTGCAACCGCATCTGACATCTTCCTATGTAAGAAAGAGATTGGAGCACACATGGTTACTCACCCAAGTGCAATGATGATGGTTGGTTCTATCAATCACCATCATCAAATAACTTGTTCTGAGCATTTGAACTTGTCCACCCTAACAGTTCTTTGGAATTTATCTCTCTCTCATAGGTCAGATGTCTCACCTATACAGCTGTCCCACCTATACAGCTGTCCCACCTATACAGCTGTCCCACCTATCAGCTGCCCACCTACAGCTGTCACCACAGATGCCGTACAGCTCCACCTATACAGCTGTCATGCTCAAATCATTAGTTACATCCTGAATCACTCCTCTCCGTGGTCTTCATCTTCTCCTCTTTGTCGGTTGTCTTTGTTGCCTATGTTATTTCTGTGCTCCTGTTTTGTGTGGATGTTCTTTTGACTTGTATCCACTGTATTGGAGTAACATTGATCTTTGAGGCGCATTGTCTGTTGATAATCTGCTTATGTGGCTGAACCATTTAATTTTGTTGTTTCTTGATGAAGTTCAGTACTGATGTTGTAACCACTTTTTTCCTGATATCTTCATCATAAAGAGTGGTTAACTTGGCTAATAAGAATACATTTATCTATTCTCTCTCTCTCTCTCTCTTCTTGGCGCGATCACCTCCAAGACCAATGTACCAGATCTCCCCATAAATTCTATTTATGTGGAAATTTGATTCATGCAGCCTTAGCATTGGTGTGCTTTACATAACATCTTCAGCACTATTTGGAGCTCTGGTGCTTATCCTTCAGCGATGTGTCCGGTTTCAGCCAGTGTTTACTTGGTTCGCTCTCCGTTCTGTAGCCATCTAGTGTTTTTTTAACGGTGTGGGGTAGCTAGCCCCACGTCCAACCTCTTTAGTCGCTCTACGACATGCATTGCAGGTAACAGTGGTTCTATTCTTTACACCCCAATTTGGGCCCTGGTGACCACTCGGGCGATCTATATATCTATATCCTCTTCATGTCCTGATTGACATATAAGGTTTCTACAAGATACTACCACTGTTTCCTTTTTGCCAACCGTCTCTCACGCGGGTCACACTCTTTCAACTCTCTCTCTCTTCAACTCTCTCTCCACAGTTTTTCTCCATGTTTCCTTTGGACGTCCAGGCCTTCTCTTCCAATCCGCGGTCCATCTGAGAGCTGTCTTATCCAATACCCCTACTGGCATACGACATACATGTCCAATCCGCCTCCATCTTCGTCTTGTAATGATGGTCTCCAAAGACCTATTTAATGTGGGCTGGTTTTTATGTTTGATAGAACACTGTAAGGTTTTCTTTCATTTAGCACAATTCTACGAGTCCATGGTTATTTATTGATGAAAACAATTCATAATATTGATATTCTTTAGTGTTAAACAACTTTTTATATATGATATTCTTTTAAACAACTTGTTACATAATGTAACCTTGATTTAGCATGTCGTGTTGTTTTTTAAATGAATTCATCTTTAACAAAACTGAAATGCAAGATCACACGACGGTTGTGCTCTTATTTCTAGAATATTTACCTGAGCTTGCCGGCATATGTTATCAGAGGCCATGGTTGTATGTATGGTTTCTCCAGATTTACGGTGTTGTGGCACCGAACCGAAGGGTTACGATGTCCATGGCACCGAGCCAAGAGCTGAAAAGCTCAAGTGCTTCTGGATCAGAGAAAAAAATGTATGGTTTCTATTATATAAAGTGTGTGTGTGTGTCTCCCCATAAAAGTGTTATTTTCTGTGTGTTGGTAAATTGACTAAGAAAGAACACAAATGTTGTTTTATCATTTTCAGAACACAGTTAGAGCAGAGAGAACTTTAATTGATTCCTTGAGAGGTCGAGGGTCAAGGTCGGTTTCACGGTCATCGACACCACAGACTAATGACTCCAGGTTGGTAAACTTGTTGTCTTGTTCTTATGTCTATATTGTCATGTGTTATTACATCCATCCTTTCTTTCGTTCACTTGAAATAGTGTCTATATATTCATCTTCTTCAACCGCTCCATATCGACCACCTATTTCGCCGAGTGGTTACCGGGCCCAAATTTGGGGTGTAAAGAATAGAACCACTGTTACCTGCCATGCATGTCGTAAGAGGCGTCTAAGGAGGTTTGGCTGAAATCAGATGCATGTGTCCTAAACGTGTAGAAGTCTATGCGTTTAGGGGCCTACAAACCAATGTACAACGTATACACGTTCTTGGCAAAGATCAAACATATCACAAAGAGTGATTAAAATTGATCGTAAAGAACGAACACAAAGAAGAAGAAGAAGACCACCTATTAACCACTCTTTGTGATTTCTGTGTAATCTGAGCCTAAGAGTGATTGTATGTTGTGCCAGTTATGCACCTACAAGTAGGCCAGCACATCCTATTTCTGCCACGCTTTTATTTACTAGAGTAGCTTTCAGTCCCCCACTCAGTTGCCTCTCGACATGCCTTGTAGGACACAGTGTTACTATTCTTGCCCTTGAACCCGCAACACAGACCGATCTATATTTTCAGGGTTGTCCTTGTAAACTTCACTGTCATTTGTAGCTACACAGAGGTTGTGAGTTTTCTGTCAGTGTTGTTTCATTAGGCCAGTGAGCTTGCCTCAGTATATCATATTGTTTGGGTATTCTATGTACACTTCTGCTTCTCCATTCTTCACTGCTTTTTCTGTTCATCTATCTTTGTATACCCGACTCAGATTATGTGATTTTACATCAATAAGTGATACTACCTGGCTATTTTTGGGGATATAACTATCTGTTTTTGAGATATAACTATCTGTTATTTTTGGGATATAACTACCTGCTATTTTTGGGATATAACTATCTGGCTATTTTGGGATATAACTATCTGGTATTTTTGGGATATAACTATCTGGCTATTTTTTGGGATATAACTATCTGGCTATTTTTTGGGATATAACTATCTGGCTATTTTTGGGATATAACTACTGGCTATTTTTGGGATATAACTATCTGGCTATTTTTGGGATATAACTATCTGGTTATTTTGGATATAACTACCTGGCTATTTTGGGATATAACTACCTGGCTATTTTTGGATATAACACCTGGCTATTTTGGGATATAACTACCTGGCTATTTGGGATATAACTATCTGCTATTTTGGGATATAATACCTGCTATTTTGGGGATATAACTATCTGGCTATTTTTGGGATATAACTATCTGGTTATTTTGGGGATATAACATCTGGTTATTTTGGATATAACTATCTGTTATTTTGGGATATAACTATCTGGTTATTTTTGGGATGTAACTATCTGGTTATTTTATGCAGCTACCTGGCTATTTTGTGGATGAGCTACTGGCTACACTTACGTGTGCATTCTGAGTCATTCATTGAGTATGATCAGAAAGGTGGTGGCTGGTTCGGTGCGCAGGCAATGGACTGAATACACAATGGTAACAATTTGCAGAGTTACACTTTGTTACCTCTGGGCACATGGGTGTCGTTGGCAATAGAGGCAGACAGGCTGGCTGGCTCTGCCACCATATCTTCAGGCCAGCCAATGGATAGAGCTGATAATTTGAATGCCCTCATAGAGTGTGGCCGCAGAAAAGATTTTCATTTAAACCAATCCACGTCAACTACTAGATTGCAGGAGCTTGGTTTGAAGATGGAGTAGCAAGGAAAGAACGCATAACAGGTATATGAGTAGGCTCATCAATCAAAATCGAACTGGTACGTTCAGTCGCTGGACGCTGTTAGAGATATTACTGAAGAAGATTGGAGCACCTTTGGACATGTTCGGAATGCAATGAAGATATTCCAAACTGAAAATACCTGGCTATATTTTGGATGTAATATAGTGAGTTAATTTATTCCTTTCATGCCAAAGGCGACACATAGGGCAGTGGTTTTAGATCTGCATATGATACAGTTCGTCTAGCTAGTTGGAGATCTCGTATGGTTTTACATCCCAATAGTTTACTTTCTTGTTGGATTAGATGTCTATGTCTTCACCCATTCCCATAGTTTACTTCTATTAGTGAATATTTCACTTCGTTTATAATATTGATAGGTTGTTGGTATGTTCTATCTCTCACTGTGTTGTTAGAAACGAAGTCACTTCATTTTACTTTTAATAATTTTCAGAGATATTTATTCTCAAAGCTGTCCAGTTTCTTATCAATTTTCTTTGTTTATTTTCCAACTTTCACAACCGTATGTCAGTACAGGAATCACACATGACCTAAACAATTTAACTTTTGTACATATACTAAGGTCTTTGTATGTAACTACCTGACTATTTTGTGATGTAACTACTAGGCTATGTGTTTGGATGCAACTATTTGACACATTTGATGAGTATGTATGATGAACAACAATGGTGATAGTATGCATCCTTTCCAATATGTAATTCTTTTTTCTTTGCGATCGCTTTTTTGATGATTATACCATTAGACGCGTTCTTATGATGAAATCGACTGTTGTCTGGAGCTCATCTCTGGTGCCATGTAGTTTTGAATGTAGTGTTGTAGGGCCAGCATTCCTTTATTGGGAGGACATACAGGGGCAGTCTTGCAGGACATGTTCTGTGGTTTGTTCAGCGGAGCCACAGGGGCACAGAGGGGTTGGGGACAATCGCAGCCTGTGTAGGTGTTTGTTCAGTCTGTTATGACCTATCCTGAGTTGGAAGATGATAGTCTGTCCTTGTCTGTCAAGTGTGTGGTAGTCATCGTTGGATGGTTTAGGTTCTTTTCTAATGTCCATGATAGCTTTTTTTCAAAGTATGTGATTTCATTATCTATTTGTTCACATTCTGCTCCCCTTTTAGCAAGTTTGTCTGCCTTCTCGTTACCTGGCACTCCGCAATGTGATGGTACCCATATTTTTCTCAACGCAAAGAAATGAGTGTAGATGGTTAACTGAACCATTATTTGAACAAAGGATAATAGAATTTCAGCTGCTGGTACACATTGTGTTAACACATTGAGCTACTTGTCTTACTAATCTTTGTGTATCTTGTATTATCCATAGATCTTCCACACCAATTTCTTCACGATGCCAGGCTAACACTGTGACAGGAATCCAGTGTAGACTACCAGTAATGCCAGCGTCAGAATTCTGTCGAGTTCATACTGGAAGATAACCTGGGATAACAAAAACGACTTGATGTTACAATAAGATCAATTTCATGTTACAATAAAATTGACCTAATGTTACGATAAGATGAACTTGATGTTATGATAAGATCGACTTGATGTTACGATAAGATCAATTTGAATGTTACAAAAGCTGTGTTTTTTTGTTTATGTAAAATAATACGTAACATCAAATGCTTTTAAAAAAACAAAAACAGTAATGTGAAAAATATTAATATGAGGCTGTGTGGCATTTCCTGTTGCGTCAATTGTATAATTTGGACGAGACTAATGTTGTCGGAGATGTATCAACTTCAGGTTATAATTTTTATCAATAATATTTCTTTTATTGTTTGTTTCAATGTTAAACTCACATCGATAGTCACATCTAGATTGAGAAATTTGTCAACAGTAAAATGTAAGTTATTCACAAAGTTATATGTAATTTAGTCAAGGGGGTGTGTACATGATTGTTATTTTAGTTGTTCTGTACACATCAACTTGTGTTACTTTAGTTGTACTGTACACATAAACTTGTGTTACTTTAGTTCTGTACACATCAACTTTTGTTGCTTTAAGATAGGCATAAGTACATATAATTATGTACACAAACGAATACAGTAACATGTTATGACAGAACCCTACAGCTGTGATGACTGAACCCTACAGCTGTGATGATGACCTATTTCATTATGTTAAATACAATGACTTGCTCAAGAGGAAAGATAATTTACCTTAGAAGCTATGAGTCTCCTCATGTCCTAGTCCTCTTTCCCCTGGTGATGTCATGTCCAAGACCTCCTCTCCCCTTGTGCTCTCATGTTCTTGCTCCCTTCCCTGGTACTGTCATGTCCTAGCCCTCTTCCCGGTGCTATCACCTCCAAGCCCTCCTCCTCCTCTAGTGTTCTCATGTCCTAGCCCCTCAACTGATGCTCTCATCTTCTGGCCTCCCTCGTGATGTCATGTCCTATCTCCCCTCCCTCGTCCAAACACCCACACTCTGGTACTATCATATCCTATCTCTCCTGCAACTAACAAATCTAATACCAAATAGCCACATGTTAAAGAAAAGTCTAATAGCAGATAGAGTTACCAACAACACAGGACTAGTAAAGTTGTTGATCTGCACAGGTCAGGCCACACTCCAACTCTCTCTCCACAATTCTTCTCCATGTTTCTTTTGTACCTCCAGACCTTCTCTTCCAATCCGCCGTCCATCTGAGAACTGTCCTAGCCAATGCCCACACTGACATACAACATACATTGCCTGATTGACCTCACTCCTTTCACCCGTTGTAACAATGGTATCTCTTGCTTCTGTTTTCATAACATGATTTTTATTTTAAAGGGATGGGTTGTTAGCCCTTGCCCGACCTCAACCTGGAGACCCAGGAGGTCACATTTTCTCTGCCATCTATCCTTCAAACCTTTCCGACATGGGTGTCCCTACTAGGAGCATAGCTTTCCGACATGGGTGTCCCTACTAGGAGCAACGCTCCTGTCAGCATAGCTTTCCGACATGGGTGTCCCTACTAGGAGCACAGCTTTCCGACATGGGTGTCCCTACTAGAAGCAAAGCTTTCCGACATGGGTGTCCATACTAGGAGAAAAGCTTCTGTCAGCATAGCTTCCGTTTCATAAGGTACTAAGCTTCCCACCACTACAAGGTAATGACCTCGTGGGGAGCAAGAGGAATACAATAGTACAATTCTCCTATCACGAACATAGCGACAGAGTCTACTCTTAATAACCAGTACAAAATGTGTACATTTGTACAACTTACATGTGTTCTGTACATGATATTCATCATGCAAGATATTGTGCTGTATGTTTCCTCACAATGTTATTGTTTTTGGCCATAAATATATCTTGTATACTTTTCTTAATAAAGGCAATTTTGATTGAAACATCAGTTTAGTCTGTCGTAATGCTTTGTATAAGATGTTACCAGTGTGTGGTCGGGGCTGACATGGGGAGCACAGAGTAGTAACACTGCGCAGCTGCATGAACTCTGTAGCACTGGTGAGAGGGTCCACGATGTCATTTTGAACATGGTGACCATATTTTTGCGGGAATTTTAATTTTAATCGTTTTTTATGAGTTTTGCACAGGCAGCGACTTTCCACAGCCTGCTCCTCTCAATTTTGAACTGCTAATGAGTTTTGCACAGGCAGCGACTTTCACAGCCTGCTCCTCTCAATTTGAACTGCTAATGAGTTTTGCACAGGCGCGACTTTCCAAGCCTGCTCCTCTCAATTTTGAACTGCTAATGAGTTTTGCACAGGCAGCGACTTTCCACAGCCTGCTCCTCTCAATTTTGAACTGCTAATGAGTTTTGCACAGGCAGCGACTTTCCACAGCCTGCTCCTCTCAATTTTGAACTGCTAATGATATTTTTTACATGCTCATAGTGAACATGGGACCTGCGTTTTATCGTTCATCTCCGATAGGACTAGGAACTCGATCTCACCTACACTGAGATCAGGGATGCTCTGGAAAAATATCCAGATGTCTCTGTCGCGTAGAGGCTAGGAGCTCATCTCTCGTGCCAAAGGTACTAGTTTCCCTCCCTCGTGAAGCCATCTGGATCTAGAGATAATATTTGGCCAGAACAGCGGTTCTCAAACTTTACGTTACCTCGGAGCCCCTTTTAAATACATCTTGCTGTCTACGGACCCCCACAAGATTCTATATATGAGAATGTACAGGAATGAATTATCTGTGTTACAATAGTACAGTCAAAGAACAATCCTACAAGAAAGTAAACTATTGAGATGTAAAACCGTACAAGATCTGCAACTGCTAGCAAAGAACCGCATCACATGGAGATCTAAAACCTCTGCCATATGTGCTGACTTTAGCACGAAAGGAACAAACTAACTAACTACAATAGTAAACAATGTTATCAATTTAACATTTTAATTAACACCAAAGAAAACATTAAGCCTATAATGAAGGCTTACAATTTATTTTTCTGTTTGAAATATCAAAGATCATATTTTTTCAACGCTTGAGGACCCCCTGTGAGTACCTCGTTGAACCTCGGGAGTCTGTGGACTCCTGGTACCTCGTTGAACCTCGGGGGTCTGTGGACTCCTGTTTGGGAAACGTTGGGTCAGAACATGCGTAAGATAGTTCACAGACAAGTTGTTTGGAAGGTGGTCAGTTTAAACATATCTTGTTCTGTCATTCTCCAGCATTCTGATCCGTAAAATATCCCATAATTTGAAGAGGTCAAACCACCATTAAGAAGAAAATCTGAAGTAGACTGGAAGACAAACGCTGGATATGATTATGAGAAAGACTCCCATCAAAGATCTCACGATGTGGACAGACATGATGCTGACTGCCCAGTTTGTCGTCCACGGGAGATTTGAATATTACATGACCAGAGATCACAGAAGAATATCTTGTTTGAAAAAAAGGGTTTAAAAGCTAAAGGATTGACTTCATTGCACCGGGTTTTACCCCATATAGCTCGGTCCCTCTCCGCAGAAATAGCACGCCACCTGCCGAGAGTATTGCACAAAGCACGAACTCCGTAGCTCCGGCAACAATCTTAGGGTCTCTGGAAAAAACTGCACTCGTGAACAGATTGCCCCGGTCCGGATTCGAACCCACGACCTTCGACTCGCAAGGCAAAGGTCTTAACCACTCAGCCACAGAGACCCCAGAGAATGTCTTGGGGCACTGTGAATATGTGGAGAGGGGTGGGGAGGAGTACAAAAGAACATGTACTAGAGTTTTATGATTAGACACATCATCATCATGTGCCGTAGTTGCAAGCGTTGGAGATTTTGGATGTCTACAACTCTCTGTATTCTGTTCTCAATGTTGGAGATCGTCTCAGTTGGTGATGTTCTTCCATGTCATGTCGTCAGGTAACTCAGTGTTCTCTCTCTCTCGTCCGTATGTCGTCCTCTCTCTGTACCCATCTCTCTCCCTCTATTTTTTTCTCTATCGTTTTCTCTCTCTCCCACAGTCGTCCTCTCTGTCGTTCTCTCTCTCCCTCTCTCTGTCGTCATCATTTCTGCTCCCACACAGTGACACGTAGCCTTCCGAACGCAGCACCGGCTTTGGATATCCAATTGTTGACCTCAGAGTCAATGTTTGCCGATCTGGATTGGATGCTGCCAAGATAGGCAAAGTTGTCCGCTGACAGGAGACGATGGTGTTTAATATTGAGCACACATAGTTATTCAACGAAATGCAATGATGATGCTCTATCAATCAATCAATCAATCAATCAATCAATCAATCAATCAATCAATCAATCAATCAACATGGCTACACATTACGATGATGCTCGTCCATCACGGGTGATGATGCTTGTCCATCACGGGTGATGATGCTTGTCCATCACGGGTGATGATGCTTGTCCATCACGGGTGATGATGACCCACAAATTATCATCCAGGGAATGTAGTTGCGTTATTCCTTCCTTTGCGTTCCGGCCTAGCCTGATGGACCAACTTCTATCATGAATTTTACTGTTTTTTTTGGGACTCCGTTCCTCCGTACAGCTTTCGCGAAGCTCTGTGTGTTGTGGCCAGTACTCTTCTACTACTGCTGCTACTAGAATTACTACTACTACTACTACTACTATACTACTACTACTATTACTACTATTACTACTACTACTATTACTACTATTACTATTACTATTACTACTACTATTACTACTACTACTACTACTACTGATAATGCTCGTCCATTACGGGTGATGATGACAACACAAATTTTCATCCAAGGGAATGTTGTTGCGTTATGTTTGTCTGTGTGTGCGTAGATGACTAGTGAGCCCGATACGGGCTTGAAATGTTCTTGTACAGCGTGGGCAAGGTATACTTGCACTTGTTGGAAGTTTTACTGCCTTTCTACTTTGACGTTTTTGTTCCATACGTGCTGTTCTACCTGCCTCGCAGGCCGAGGAACCATGTCGAAGAAGTGTGCGCCAGGCTGATCTGTCTTGAGCAACATTCTCCCAGTTGCTGACATCTATGCCAAAGGATTTCATCGAGTTCTTGAGTGTATCTTTGAATCGCTTTTTCTGACCACCCTGTGAGCGTTTACCGCTACGCAGCTCATCATAAAAGAGTCGTTTGGGTATTCTGCAATCTGGCATTCGAGCCACATGTCCTGCCCAACGCTACACATTACACACTAACAAACAATGGCTACACATTACACACTAACAAACAATGGCTACACATTACACACTAAGAAACAATGACTGCACATTTCACACTTATAACAAACAATGGCTACACATTAACAAACAATGACTGCACATTACACACTAACAAACAATGGCTACACATTACACACTAACAAACAATGGCTACACATTATAAACACGTCACCTTTCAATATATTGTCTGTCTCTGTACGCCCACGGAATTCTCTCAAATCTCGTGTCACGTGATTTGAATCCGCCAACTTCTAAATATAGACTATTGTCAAATGAGAGAAAATAAGTAAATAGGAAAATAATGTTGAAGATCAGAGGTTGAGGATGTATTATGGCTGTACCTTCTTCTTCTTCTGCAATCCACTTCTGCTATGTGACTACTCCGGTATGTGTCATAAACAGGGCGGTGAGCTTGAGGTCTTAACCAGTTCCCCATAATTTGTTTTGTAGTGTTGTTTCTGTTGGCCAATAGTTATACCAAAAATGAATCCAGTTTTGTGTGATGTTCAGACAAGGAGTGGTAGAGCGGACGCTGTAAATGCGGTAAGAATATCTCGTGTTTTCATCATCGTTTTCAAGAACAGTGACGGCTCGTCATTAAGGACCAGTGGGTTAGGCCCACCAAAAACTCTATAACGTATATTTATTATTTTATAAATTAAAATATAGCAAACTGAAACCATGATTTATCCGGGAAAAATGTCTGGCCCCACCAACAAAAATGATAACGAGCCGCCACTGATCAAGAGTATACTACACCATCTTGTAGTTGTATAACAGCGCAGTATAATATCACAAACTGTTTGATTAATATATCATTGAAGTAGTTATTCAAGTCAGGACCGTGCGGTATATTTTGTCAGTATGATGCAAGTCTTTGAAATGCCGCCCTTGAATTTTTTTTCTCCTTAAAATAACCTTCAATTTGGATTTTGATTTCATTGCTTATGCCACACCCCTTTTGGTGCCGCCTGATGCGGTTGCCTCTTTGTATCATAGAACAGCACGGCCTGATTCAAATGTTCTTCTTCGAGCGTTCCATATTGACCACTTGTTAACCACTCTGTGTGGTTTGTATATGATCTGAGCATAAGAGCGATTGTACATTGTGCCAGTTATGCGGCTACAAGTAGGCCAGCACATCTGATTTCTGCGATGCTTTTTATTTACTAGTGTAGCTTCCCTAGTGCCTATATTAGTCGCCTCTAACGACATGTCTTGTAGGTAGCAGTTGTGCTATTCTTTGCTTCGGCACCACGCGGGAGGTTTCAAGAGTTCAATTCTGTCAATTATTGCCCGGATGTACTTTCTTCTTCTTTTGTCGTCACACTGCTACCAGGTTGTTGCTCAGTGTCGTCACACTGCTACCATGTTGTTGCTCAGTGTCGTCACACTGCTACCAGGTAGTTGCTCAGTGTCGTCACACTGCTACCAGGTAGTTGCTCAGTGTCGTCACACTGCTACCGGGTTGTTGCTCAGTGTCGTCACACTGCTACCAGGTAGTTGCTCAGTGTCGTCACACTGCTACCGGGTTGTTGCTCAGTGTCGTCACACTGCTACCAGGTTGTTGCTCAGTGTCGTCACACTGCTACCGGGTTGTTGCTCAGTGTCGTCACACTGCTACCAGGTAGTTGCTCAGTGTCGTCACACTGCTACCGGGTTGTTGCTCAGTGTCGTCACACTGCTACAGGTAGTTACCAGTGTCGTCACACTGCTACCGGGTTGTTGCTCAGTGTCGTCACACTGCTACCAGGTAGTTGCTCAGTGCTCGTCACACTGCTACCGGGTTGTTGCTCAGTGTCGTCACACTGCTACCAGGTAGTTGCTCAGTGTCGTCACACTGCTACCGGGTTGTTGCTCAGTGTCGTCACACTGCTACCCGGTTGTTGCTCAGTGTCGTCACACTGCTACCGGGTTGTTGCTCAGTGTCGTCACACTGCTACCAGGTAGTTGCTCAGTGTCGTCACACTGCTACCGGGTTGTTGCTCAGTGTCGTCACACTGCTACCAGGTAGTTGCTCAGTGTCGTCACACTGCTACCAGGTTGTTGCTCAGTGTCGTCACACTGCTACAGGTTGTTGCTCAGTGTCGTCACACTGCTATCAGGTAGTTGCTCAGTGTCGTCACTCTGCTACCGGGTTGTTGCTCAGTGTCGTCACACTGCTACCAGGTAGTTGCTCAGTGTCGTCACACTGCTAGCAGGTTGTTGCTCAGTGTCGTCACACTGCTACCAGGTTGTTGCTCAGTGTCGTCACACTGCTAACCGGTTGTTGCTCAGTGTCGTCACACTGCTACCGGGTTGTTGCTCAGTGTCGTCACACTGCTACCGGGTTGTGGCTCAGTGTCGTCACACTGCTACCGGGTTGTGGCTCAGTGTCGTCACACTGCTACCGGGTTGTGGCTCAGTGTCGTCACACTGCTACTGGGTTGTTGCTCAGTGTCGTGGTTTTCTGTTTCTGTCTTACACTGTTCTGGTGGCTTGGATGATTGTTATTTTGCTTTTGACAGGATTCTGCTATGCCATCTTTCCATCTTTTTCGTGGCCTTCCTCTCGCCTTCTTTCCTGATGTTCTGTTGTAGAAGACTCAATGTGCTTCCAGATGTACTAACACACACATATGTATACCAGACAAACTAATACAGATGGGGATCTCGGTGGTTAAGTGGTTAAGTGGTTTAGTGGTTAAATGGTTTAGTGGTTAAGTGGTTAAGTGGTTAAGTGGTTTAGTTGTTAAATGGTTTAGTGGTTAAATGGTTTAGTGGTTAAGTGGTTAAGTGGTTAAGTGGTTAAGTGGTTAAATCCTTGCCTTGTGATCTGAAGGTCGTGGGTTTGAATCCGGACAGCACCGTTCCATGTTCACGAATGATTTTTTCCCCAGGGTCTCCTATGATCGTTGCCGGAGCTACGGAGTTCGTGCTTTGTGCAATACTTTGGACAGGTGGCATACCATGTCTGCGGAGAGGGACCGAGTCTTATCCGTGGCACTGAAGTCTGTCCTTCGGCTTTTTTTTTTTTTTCGATCCAGAAGCACTTGATCTTTTCAGTTCTTCGGCTCGGTGTCATAGACATCGTAACCCTTCGGTTCGGTGCCATGAACATCGTAAATCTGGAGAACCTGTGGTTTTTCTGCCAGAACGCGGAATTGAACCCGCACTCACAGAGGGCTTATCACCCGTAGTCCAACGAACACGCTGAGCAGGTTTGAAAGACTAACACATATATACGATATTAACTAATACAATCACCCGAGTGGTTACCGGGGCCCACCCAAGTGGTTGCCGGGGCCCGCCCGAGTGGTTACCGGGGCCCGCCCGAGTGGTTACCGGGGCCCGCCTGAGTGGTTACCGGGGCCCAAATTTGGTGTGTCAAGAATAGAACCACTGTTGCATGTCGTAAGAGGCGACTAAGAAGGTTAGGTTGAAATCGGATGCACGTGTCCTAAACGTGTAGAAGTCTATGCGTTTAGGGCCTACCAAACCAATGTGCAACGTATACACGTTCTTGGCAAGATCAAACATATCACAAAGAGTGATTAAAATTGGTCGTAAAGAACGAACTCAAAGAAAGAACTAATACAACTGTATTGTATGTACTAGCCCATATATAACGAATCACATAAAAACAAAGTACTGTAGTTTGACACAATACAAAAACAATGACAATGCACAGCAACGTTTCCACCAACGATATGGACTCAACGCTCTACATTCCTATGCTTCTTAGTACTTTCTCTTCTTATGCTTTATATTTTATATGTAAAAAAAAAAAAAGGTAAAGGAGTCCTTTCATACCTCGTGGTATATACAGTGTTATATATTATGTATATACAGGTCAATACAGTGTTAGGCATGTATTTTTCATTGACCGTCGGCACACGATGGGTGATGTGGTCAGCATCACGCCGGCCGCCTTTGCTTTCCCAGAGCATGTCTGGTACCCAGTTGAGGCTGGGTCGACCTGAAAGCCGTCGTGGTCGGGAAAAATTCCACGCACATTGCGGGAGCTGAACCCAGACCACCAGCCTTGAGAAGCGAGTTCACTAACAACTACGCTACCCCGGCTCTCCTATATTTTATATGTGTATATGTTAAATGTATATGAGTCATATATTTACTTGATTTTTTATTGTTTCTTTTCTATTTTCCACTTCTAGTTTTTCTGCATTTATTTCCTTATTCGTTGTTAGTCACATATTTTCATTCATTTTTTACTGTTGTAATATATTTGTCAAAGTTTATATGTAGTGTGCTATGAAATTCGTCACTTTTGTTGTATAGTTTGCTTGATAAAGGCCTTTTGGTCGAAACGTTGCTGTATATTGTCATTGTTTTTGTATTATGTAAAACTACAGTACTTTGTTATTCAGTATATATATATGGAACTGCAGTAAAACTATTTGATTGGCAAAACACGTAATCACAAAGTACTGTAGTTTTACAAATTACAAAAACAATGACAAAATACAGCAACGTTTCGACCAACAAGGCCTTTATCAAGCAAACGAACAAACAGGAGTGACAAATTAAAATGAAACACAAATGGACGACCAAATACAAACGTATCTAAGGAAAATCTGGAATAAAAACGAATAACGAAATAAATGTAACACAAAAACACACATAAAAACTAGAAATAGAACGGAAAAGAAACAATGAAACATCTAGTAAATATATAACTTGAATACATGCAACATATACCCATATAGATTACAAAGCATGGGAAGAGAAAGTACTAAGAAGCATAGGAGTGTAATACATTGAGCCACGTGGTCGCAAGGTACCATACAACGAAATCAACCGATTCTCCATTTTGTGTAGTGGCATGGGCGTAGTCTCAGTTGTACCAGATACACTTGATACAATATATATGTTTAGTACTATAATTAGTTGGACGAGGGGCTGGGTGGGCTGTATCGAACATAAGCCCTTTCCTAATTGTTTGGTCAGGAGGTTATTTATGAGTTCGCCACAAGAAATTCTGAATTATTTCTACATCTTAGACCTACACTCTGTGATATAACCAAACAAAGATTTGGTCTTAGGTTGAAAGTTACGTGCCTCCGTTTAAATGAGCTTAAATCATCTACATAAAAACTAAAGTTCTGAAGTCGATTTATTGACTTCATTGCACCGGGTCTTACCTCATATAGCTCAGTCCCTCTCCACAGTTCATTCACTGCTGTTGAGATCTTCCTGTGTAAGAAAGAGATCGGAGCACTCATGTATATTCACGGAAGTACTATGATGATTGTTCAATCAATCAATCAGTCAATGTATTTGATGTATATAATTTCTGTTTATAACTTTCATTTTACGAGTCAGTAGTCTGTCGTTTTTTGTCCAGATAATTTCAGTTTTTTGTCCAGATAATTTCGGTTTTTTGTCCAGATAATTTCAGTTTTTTGTCCAGATAATTTCAGTTTTTTGTCCAGATAATTTCAGTTTTTTGTCCAGATAATTTCAGTTTTTTGTCCAGATAATTTCAGTTTTTTGTCCAGATAATTTCAGTTTTTTGTCCAGATAATTTCAGTTTTTTGTTCTTTCTGTTGATCCGGTATGAACTCAAGCGTAGTCATGCGCCTTATCTGACAGATTTTTGCGTAATTGCTTGCGTTCCTTATCTCCAATGTTCCTTGTCATTTAGGCGAACCTTTCTTTCACTTCAGAGATACTTGTAATTTATATCCCCAAGTAAAGGATCAGGGATTCACTTCAGAGATACTTGTAATTTATATCCCCAAGTAAAGGATCAGGGATTCACTTCAGAGATACTTGTAATTTATATCCCCAAGTAAAGGATCAGGGATTCACTTCAGAGATACTTGTAATTTATATCCCCAAGTAAAGGATCAGGGATTCACTTCAGAGATACTTGTAATTTATATCCCCAAGTAAAGGATCAGGGATTCTCGTAGTCCTTAGTGACTATATCCTACCATCTTATTCCCTCTATTCTGCGCAGACACCAGTTGATAAATGTTTGCAATTTATGCGCTATTGTTTTAGTTGTTCTCCATGTTTCTGACCCATACAGTAGAACTGCTTTTACATTAGAGTTAAATATCCGAATTTTTGTTCTAGATTTGATTTCTTTAGACTTCCATATGTTTCCCAGTAAAATTAAAGTTCCTCTTGCCTTCTGTTTGATTGATTGATTGATATGACCATCATCATTGCACTTCGATGAGTAACCATGTGTGCTTCAATCTCTTTCTTACACAGGAAGATCTCAGCTGCAGTGCACGAACTCTGTAGCACCGGCGAGAGTCCCTATGTAATTTAAAAAGGGTGAAACTATTTTGTGGAATTTAAAATTTTAAAATTTCTTATGAACTTTGTCCGGACAAGGACCTTCCAGCCTACTCTTCTTGATTTTGAGCTGCTGTGGGCTCTTTTACTTACCAAACTTAAACACAGGACTTCTGTATTCTTATTTAGTTAGTATCACTACATTTATCTTCAAAGAATGTATTTTTGCTGTCGAGAAATTGTGGCTGTGCCGTGCTAAAAGCTTTTCTTTCTACTCTGAAATTACTAGAGAACTTTTCTTCTGGATAGGTTTAGAATGAATTCTTTCCCATTTGTGAGTTTGTCTGTTCCTCTTCTACTAATTGAATTTGTAACTGAACAGTTTAACTCTTAGTGGAGCAGGGCAAAAGCCATTATAGAGTTAAAACGCCACTTAGTGTAGCTCCTGGGACACAATGAGTTAATAAGATTGTATAGAACGTTCTGTTGTGACATCTTCTTCTTCGAAGGCTTCCATTTCGACCACTTGTTAAACCACTCTTTGTGATTTGTATGTGATCTGAGCGTAAGAACGTGCCAGTTATGCGCCTGGAAGTAGGTCAGGACATCTGATTTCCGTGACGCATTTTATTTACTTGGGTAGCGTCCCTAGGCCCCCTACATCAGTCGCCTCTTACGACATGCCTTGTAGATCGCAGTGTTATTATTACAGTCCAACGCTCAGGAGCTTGTCTAGTGACACTCGACTGTGTCTTCCATAGGGTATGCCCGACCCATCACCATTTTCTCATCTTAATATGGATCATCACGAGTTCCTGTCCGGTTCTTATCTACAGATCTGTGTTTGCAACTCTGTTATACCATCTCAGTCTGCGAATCCGTCGAAGACATCTGTTGACAAAAGTCTGAATCTTATTTAAAGGTCTTGCTATATAAAATGAAAATCGTGGCATATCCCAAAGGACGTAGTCGTCAACCACAGTAAACGAGTCTCTGATTTTCTAGGCACCACTTATACGTTCAGTAGTTTGCCATTGCTTTCTGAACGGTGAGGTCTAATTTTACCTTTTGTAAAAATCCCACGGAAACTTATTTGCTTCCAAATTTGCCCACCGTGGGGTTTGAACCAGGTACGCTTGAATTTGTGATGGTTTTCCTATATAACAAGTGAAATGCTAAAAATATACAGAAAGTAGGAAATTATAAATATATATGTACTAGCAATGCTACCCGTTCTTCGCACGGGGAATTGAATTTATTCAGAGTCTGTTCTATCGCTGCAAATGAAATATCTGTAGTTCTCATAATTTGACACGATGTGGCTGACAATTTTATTGCGAACATAAACATATTAAATAGACATGCCCCGTCCTCTGTATAACATCAAAATCAGCAGCTTTTCCATTAATAACAATATGTTTTTTCATTAAACAAACTAACGTTTTCTCTCTCTCTCGATCCCCGCCTAGACTAATGAACCAGATTTTATCATGAATGCTACCCTGGTTTTAAGGGACTCTGTCCCTTCCTACAGATTTTTGGGAAGCTCGGTGTTTTCGGGCCAGGTTTCTTTTCTTAGGCCTGCTATCATTTGGCAATCTTGCAGTATGTGCTCTGCCGTCATGTTCGCCTTTTCGCAAGGGCACAGGTTAGTTGTGACAATTTAAAATTTGTTAAACAAACTAATGTTTTGAATAGCCTAAACTAAAGATTGTCAAATGGGAATGCTTCAATACCTACAAATGGCAAATTCATCAAATACTACAGCAGTACTCCAGATCAAACTTACATTAGACATTTTACAAGTATAACATCAAATATGTTGACCGGTACATATAGCATAAAACAGCATCAAATATGTTCGTATTCGTAACATGTGACTGCTGTACGTATTACATGACCGGAAAGTAACAACATGACCTCTGTGCGTATCACGTGACCGCAACGTTAAAACATGCATATACGCATTCGGCGATTTCTGTAAATGATCATTTGTGTTAAGTTGGAATATGGTTAAATAAACGAACAAATAGTCCAGTTTTATAATTTTTACATATTCCCATGTATGAAAGCTACCCTCTTGTCAAATTTCAAGTCCGTACGATGTCCAAATATCTTCAAATAATTGCGACAGACATATATACAATTCCATTCGTCTTTGTCTTATATATATATATATAAAGTAGGGAAAGGCTTAATAAATATAGAAAGTATTGAAATGTTGAAAATTGTCCAAGTTGATAAGGTTAATGTTGATAACGACAAATACAATATCATACACGATACTGACCACAGAATACATAGTAATCGAATACAACATTGACGCTATTAGAAATAAATAATATGTATTCAATAAAGCATTTCTTGCAGACGATTCCAGAATCACACGGATGAATAATGGACGCTCACGGATCAGGGCTCTCGTCTTAGCTACCTCTTGATGTCAACTTCCGGGACCAACTTAAGAGCAAAATAAATTCCCCTGTTCATCATCCTTTGCGCACTTCCTGTCGTGCGCAGATTTTTCGAACGTCATTTCCATAGAGAGAAAACTGGCAGTTAAGGAATCCATTGACGTGATTGGTTGAAGACGTAGCCAGGAGCTGTTTAACTGACGCGTCCATCTTGGGGTGGTGACAGTACCAGAGTTGTCCTGCAAGTCAGCAGACGTATCGTTCTTTGAATTAGAGAATCTTGACGTTATCTAACTAAAGGTAACAATGTGTTTTTTTAATGTTCTTCTTTAGGTGCATGCTAGTATTAATAATAATAATTCCTCTCGTACCGTTATAAGTTACATAGGACCTGCAAGTAATTTCTCCATACCGCTCTATCCTGGGCAACTCGCTCAATCTTCTTCATGGAACTGAGACCGATATTTCTTGCCTCTCTCAGCAAAGTTCGTTGTAGGGTCTCCTTAGGTCGTCCTCTCTTTCTTGAACCCTTTGCATCCCACTCTAATGCCTGCTTTGATATTCGTTGATCATTTCTTCTCAAGGTGTGCCAACATATCTCCATCTTCTCTTTCTTATAACAGTTGTCACTAGTGGTTGACCAGACATGTCTCTGATTTCATCACTTCTCCTGAATTCGTTCCATTTTATATTCATTATTTTTCGCAAACATCTATTTTCAAATACATTCAACTTGCTTTCTATATCTTTAGTCATTTTCCAACTCTCGCTGGCATATGTTAGAATTGATTCAACAACTCTCGCTGATATATGTTAGAATTGATACAACAACTCTCGCTGACATATGTTAGGATTGATACAACTCTCGCTGGCATATATTAGAATTGATACAACAACTCTCGCTGGCATATATTACAATTGATACAAAAGTAGTATTACCACTAACATTATCATTCTCATTGACATAAACAACATTAATTTAATAGTATTGATTGATTGATTGATTGATTGATTGATTGATACTTCCATCATCATTGCATTTTGGTGAGTAACAATGTATGCTCCTCCGATCTATTTCTTAAACAGGAAGATCTCAGCTGCAGTGCACACACTCTGTAGCTCCGGCGTTAGTCCTCTATGTAATTTTGAAAATGTGGAAAATGTTTGTAGGAATTTTATTTTTCAAAATCTTTCTAAAAATTTTTACATGGGTAGCGGCTTTCAAGCCTGTCCATCTCGATTTTGATCTGTCAATGATTCTTTTACGTACTCAACTTGAACACGGGACGTAAGTTTTATCGTCCATCTCCGATAGGACTAGGAACTCGATCTCACCTACACTGAAATCAGAAAATAATTCCCGATGGCTCTACGAGGGAGCAAACTGAGTACCTCTAAAGCAAGAGACTATGATAAAAAGTTAATTGCATAATCCTTTACAGGACTTTGTGAATCAACCCCAGCTTTTTAATGCTGTTTGTGATTTTTATAGGCATTATTACGTTCAGTAGTTTGTCATTGCTTTCTGAACTGGTGGTGCCATCGTACTTTGTAAAAATCTACACGAAACAATTTGCAACCAAACTGTCCGCAGCGTGATTCGAACTCAGAACGTCGAGGTTAATAGATCGAGTCACTATTCCCTAAGCCACAGAACTTAATTAACTTTGACAAAATAATATAACTTTACAGAACATTTGTCTGTTGTTGCGCCCCGAGTGGTTACCGGGGCTTAACTTTGGGGTGTAAAGAATAGAACCACTGTTACCTACCACGCATGTCGTAAGAGGCGACTCAGGAGGTTTGGCAAAAATCGGATGCACGTGTCCTAAACGTGTAGAAGTCTATGTATTTAGGGGCCTACCAAACCAATGTGCAACGTATACACGTTCTTGGTAAAGATTAAACATATCACAAAGAGTGCTTAAAATTGGTCGTAAAGAACGAACGCAAAGAAGAAGAATATTTGTCTGTTGTTGTATCTCTGAGATAATTTTGTGGATATCTTGTAGCATACTTTTGTTTATTTCTGTCTAAGTTGTATTATGTGTTTGTTTACATGTTAATATCGGTTTCCCATCGCTGAATGTCAACAAATGAATGTTAGGTCAGGTGTTTCATCTGTTATCATATGACAGTAGCGGGTCATCATCATCATCAAGTAGCTTGTCCTGAGCAGAACTTTGTCACCCCAACAGTCCTCCGGAATTCTCTCTCTCATAGGCCAGATGTCCTGCCTCTGCAGCCGTCATGTTCAAGCCATCAGTTACATCCTGAATCCATCTTCTCCGTGGTCTTCCTCTTTTTCTCTTTGTCGGTATGCCTCCTTCTATAATGGTCTTCTCCAGCCCTTCATGTCTTTTTATGTATCCAAAATATCTCAATTTTCTCTTTCTTATTTGTAGCATCAGCCAGTTTTCTGTGATTTTGAGTTTGTAACATTTATATTCACTTATACATCTTCTTCTGCGTTCTCATTTATATATATCGAAGATGCGATGGGGACTCCATGGCGAAGTGGCTAAGACGTTTGCCTGTCGTTCTGAAGGTTGCACGCTCGAAACCGGACAGAGACACATGAGCAATGTTTTCATGATATCCCTAGGATTGTTGCTGGAGCTACTGAGTTCGGGATTTGTGCAACGTTTATGGTAGATGGCGTGCCCCATTTCTCGACTGTGACGGAGCCATATGGGGTCAAACCCGGTGCAATGAAATAAATCCTTCGTCTTTCGCCCCTTGTAAAGATTGATTGATTGATTGATTGATTGATACGACAATCATAATTTCATTTCGGTTAGTAACTATGTGTGCTACAATATCTTACTTACACAGGAAGATCTCAGCGACAGTGCACAAACTCCGTAGCATTGGCGAGGGTCCCGATTTTGAAGATTGTAAAAATATTGCGTAGGATTTAAAAAAAAACAATATTTCTAATGAATTTTCCTCGGGTAGCGGTATTCCAGCCTGCTGTATTCGATTGTGAACTGCAAATGGTTCTTTTACGTGCTAAAATTGAACATACTATCTACGTTTTATCGTCAATGTCAAATAAGATTAGGAACTTGATCTCACCTACACTGAGATTAGGGATCTCTGGAAACATATCCCAATGGCTCAACGGGGGCGCATAACCGACCTTTTATGAAGACTTATATTTGAAAGCACAAATGTTTTGTCACTGCCTTGTTAAACGTCACTCATATATATATATTTTACAAACTATTCCCATGATTCTGATCTAGGCTAAAAATAGATCAGAACCGCCATGTTGGAAATGGTACATGATACTTTGAATTTAGGTTTGATGCTAAAAATAGTTCCAAATGTCACGTGATATTTGTTGTCAACATCTGCGCATGTGTCAACTGTGGAATTTGAGACAAGTCGATCAAGACTTTGGCGTCAGAAATGTTATTGAGACGAAGCTCAAAAATTTGGGGTTTCCCAGTCGGATCGAAGTTTGAAACATATTTGAGTAACTTGCGTTGATTTTCAAGGTTTTCCTGTTTATTTGAACAGTTGTTGTCCGTACTAACTGGCTCCAGTAGGAGTAGGGGTACCAACTATTGTTAATCATGGTAATGAAATCCAGACATTGTCAAAATTTACAGCCCAGAGGGGCAGACTGAGGAGTGCGTTTAACTAGCGAGCCACAGGAACCATCAGTATGCATACTCTTCGATATCTGTTGGGAAGACTGAGCACCTATGGGTCTGCTGGAGTGCAATGACATCAGTTTAGTAACCAATAACCAATAACAGCTCAGAGGCCTGCTGACAACTGGATTCATGGGAGCAATTCATCTCACTGTTAAGATCTTTAAGCTTAGGAATCTGATCACAGAAGAATATAATATATACAAATATCAGTATAGTTTTCTGTTTGATTATACGTTTTTGTAATGTTGCAGTTTAGCTAGCTAGTTAGTTAGTTAGTTGATTTGTTAGTTGGTTAGTTAGTTGATTTGTTAGTTGGTTAGTTAGTTGATTTGTTAGTTGGTTAGTTTGGTTGGTGTCAGGTAGGCGAGCTGGTCAGTCAGTCCGTCAATCAATCCGTTAGTTAGTTAGTTAGTCAGTTAGTTAGTTAGCAAGTTAGTCCGTTAGTTAGTTAGTTAGTCAGTTAGTTAGCAAGTTAGTTAGTTAGTCAGTTAGTTAGCAAGTTAGTCTGTTAGTTAGTTTGCCAGTTAGTTAGCAAGTTAGTCCGTTAGTTAGTTAGTTAGTCAGTTAGTTAGCAAGTTAGTCGGTTAGTTAGTTAGTTTGCCAGTTAGTCGGTTAGTTAGTTAGTTTGCCAGTTAGTCGGTTAGTTAGTTAGTTAGTTAGTTAGTCAGTTAGTTAGTTAGCAAGTTAGTCCGTTAGTTAGTTAGTCAGTTAGTTAGCAAGTTAGTCCGTTAGTTAGTTAGTTTGTCAGTTAGTCGGTTAGTTAGTTAGTTTGCAGTTAGTGGTTAGTTAGTTAGGTAGTTAGTTAGCAGTTATTTAGTTAGTCAGTTAGTTGTTAGTTGGTTAGAGTTAGTTGCTAGTCAGTGAGTCAGTCGGTTAGTTAGCTAGTCAGTTAGCCAGTTAGTTAGTTAGTCAGTGAGTCCGTCAGTCAATCCGTTAGTTAGCTAGTTAGTTCGTTAGTTAACTAGTTAAGTTAGTTTAGCTTAGCTTTGCTAAGTTTAGTTCGGTTCTGTTAATTTTAGTTTTACGTTTTGTGAAGTTTAGTTTCATTAGTGTGCAATGTCGATGAAATGATGGCTAAGTAGCTAACTAAATAACTAATAAAGCAGCCAACAAACTAAACTTAACTAAACTTAACTTAACTAAACTTAACTAGACTTCATCATCATCAAGGTGCGTATCCTTTATAGGACGTTGCTCTCTTTGCAGCACATCTGAAATTCACTCTGTCTCTTGCCAGTTCACCCACTTCGTCGATGGTCATATTCATGATTTCTTTAATATCTTCTTCTTGGTCTGCCTCTGCGTCCTGGGACCCTGCCCTCTAGTATTGTTCTTTCCAGGCCATCGTGACGCTTGATGTGACCAAAGTATGTAATTTTTCTGTATAGTATGTTGTTTATCAGCCAATTCTCTTTAACAATTCGCAACAACCCTACTAATAATAAAATTATAAAAATCTAACGACGGTCATGAACGTCGTAAATGGAATATAACAACTCTCCCAATGAACAATAAAAGCCGGTCTTGTACTTCGCAAAGAAATAATTTTAAAATATCAAATAAATATGTTTTCTTCTTCATTTGTCGTTACACTGTTACCTGGTTGTTGCGCAGTGTCGTGGTTATTCAATATCTTAACGGACATAATATATGTAACATAATACCCGACTGTCATACATACATACGTCATACAGACATACATACGTCATACAGACATACATACGTCATACAGACATACATACGTCATACAGACATACATACGTCATACAGGCATACATACGTCATACAGACATACATACGTCATACAGACATACATACGTCATACAGACATACATACGTCATACAGACATACATACGTCACAGACATACCCTACGTCATACAGACATACATACGTCATACAGACATACATACGTCATACAGACATACATACGTCATACAGGCATACATACGTCATACAGACATAATACGTCATTACAGACATACATACGTCATACAGACATACATACGTCATACAGACATACATACGTCATACAGACATACATACGTCATACATACATACATACGTCATACAGGTGGTGTTTATTTATTCTCTCTCTCTTCAACTTTCAACTCCCAGCGGAGCACAGGTCTACAACAAACTTCTTCCAACTCTTCCTCTCTCTTTCCATTCCCTTCTAATTCTTTCCATGTTTTACATATCTTATTAATATCAGCCTCCAGCTCTCTTCTCCAGGTATATCTAGACCTTCCACTACTCCTCTTTCTATGTGGGTTTCAAAACAGTGCCTGTCTTGTAATGCTTCCGGTCGGTCTTCTCAATGTTTGTCCTATCCATCGCCAGCATCTCTTCCTAAGCTCTTTCTCCACTGGTACCTGCTTAGTTCTTTCTCCGAGTTCCTCGTTCGTAATCCTATCATACCATCTCAGTCCCTCTATTCTACGTAAACATCCATTTATGAAGGTCTGAAGTTTTCTGGTAGTATCTTATGTTGTCTTTCATGTTTCGAGCCATAGAACAGCACTGACTTCACATTTGATTGAAAGATTCTCAGCTTTGTGTTTGTTTTGATCTCCTTTGACTTCCATATCTTACTCAATGCAATAAAGTTTCTCCTTGCTTTTTGTATTCTTATCTTGACATTTTTGTTTGTTCACTAATGCTTTACGTTGGCTGGAGTCACAAAACTACACTCATGCGTGCATTCTGAGTGATTCATTGAGTATGATCCGCAAGGTGGAGGCTGGTTCGGTGCGCAGGCAATGGACTGAATCACTACAAGCGTTAACAATTTGCAGAGTTAATACTTATCTTCGTTCGGGGTACATGGGTGTCGTTGGCAATGAGAGAGCAGACAAGCTGGCTGGCTGTGCCACCATATCAGAGGGCGAGCCAATGGATAGAGCTGATATTTTGAACGCCCTCATAGAGTGTGGCCGCAAAGAAGATTTTCATTTAAACCAATCCACGTCAAATACTAGATTGCAGGAGCTGGGTTTGAAGATTGGAGTAGCAAGAAAAGAAAAGAACAGCATAACAGGTACGTGAGTAGGCTCATCAATCAAAGTCGAACTGGTACGGTCAGTCACTGGACGCTGTTGGAGATATTGCTAGGAGATCAGAGCACCTATGGACATGTCCGGTGCAATGAAGATTTTCCCAAACTGAAACTGAAACTTTGTTCTCTCTTCTGCGTCTTATGTTGCTACATATCATATTAATATTTGTAACATATTGTCCGACTGTCTTGTGTATGTAATATTTCTCAACATACGTCAACCAGTTTGTATTGATTTATTCTAAATTTACATCTCAATTAAATAGATGAATTGAAACTTCTGTGTCTGCCATTCTATGGTCCGGTTGCTAAGGGATTTCCCAAACATCTGACGTAATACACACAGAGTATTGACTCAATATAGCACTGGAGTATTCGTTTTCGCAGTGTCATTGATAGTGAATTCACGCATAGTTAAGCAGCTGATAGAAGATAATGCAAGGGATGATGATGTTGTTGTATATACCGATGGGTCGGTTCATCGTGGTGAGAAATCCGGCTGGGGTTTCTTGGCTAATGCGCATGGTAGGGGTTGTTGCAGAGCGAAGTGGGCATACATGACAACTACTTCTAGTATGAGGATGGAGGTTGAGGCCGTTACTGCTGCTCTCCATTGGATCTCTGGGATTTCATTTACTAGGGCAGTTGTTGTATCTGACTCTCAGTCGAATGTTTACGGTAATGAGAGAGCGGGCAGGCTTGCATGAACAGCATCGATTGTTGTCGAGTTGAAGATGGATAAGGGGATGTTCTTCGGTCTCTTCGCGACTGTCTGTTGGATGAGGACACCAAAATAGATGTTGAATCGATCCAGCGATTTAGGCAGTTTGGAGTTACCGTTGTACAAGTCGAACTGGATGCCTGAGAGGCAGAGTGAGAAGTGTATTTATTCAGCGAGCCACGGGAACCATCAGTATACATACTCTTCGAGATATCTTGAAGGGGTCTGAGCACCTATGGGTCTGCCCGGAGTGCTGTGACGTCAGTTCAGTAAGCAATAACCAATAACCAATCAGTTTCTAACACATATTGTTATTCGCCAAAATGCAATGATGATGGCCCTATCAATCAATCAATCAATCAATCAATCAATCAATCAATCAATCAATCAATCAGTCAGTCAGTCAGTCAGTCAGTCAGTCAGTAACTAATGTCACCAAACTTGTTTCAAGATCGCATTTGTGAGTCTCCCCATGACGCGTAACAAATCGAATGTGTTAAGAAAATACAAAATAAATAGATAATAATAACAAAGCCTGTCATCACATGACCTATTGACCTTATTTATCAAGTAATCTACGTCATCTATTACAGGTCTTGTGTTTCCCCCTTTTCCTCAGCTGTTCATTCCACAGCTGTTAGTTCCTCGGCTGTTAGTTTTCCAGCAGTTTGTTTCCCAGCTATTCATTCCCCAGTTGTTGAAAAATAGATGTTCAATAATATGTTTTCAAATCAACAACAATATTATATGTCGAACGAATATGTACTAGCTGAACCCAGACCCATACATCTAGCCAGCACTTCACCTCCCTGCAACCCAGACCCATACATCTAGCCAGCACTTCACCTCCCTGCAACCCAGACCCATACATCTAGCCAGCACTTCACCTCCCTGCAACCCAGACCCATACAACTAGCCAGCACTTCCCTCCCTGCAACCCAGACCCACATCTAGCCAGCACTTCACCTCCTGCAACCCAGACCCATACAACTACCCAAAGCACTTCACCTCCCTGCAACACAGACCCATACAACTAGCCAGCACTTCACCTCCCTGCACAACTAGACCCAAACACCCAGCTAGCACCTCATCTCCCTTACAATGCAAGCTCACAAGAATCTCTGAAATAGAAAATAAAATGGGACACAGACAGACATGAAGAGCAGGTTGATAGCGGAAACCCAAAATTAAAGAAAATTGGATGATACAACAGAACATGTCTTGCAAGACTGTCAGCGGTTGCAGGTATAAGGAAAGAGTCATGGCCACAACACACAGAGCTTCGCGAAAAGCTGTACGGAGGAACGAGTCCCTAAAAACAACAGTAAAATTCATGATAAAAGTTGGTTCATAAATCTAGGCCGGGAACGCAAAAGGAAGGATGATACAACAATCCCACGATCTCCTTAAAAGTACATATGCAACTCGTTCCGGATTCAACCTACAGCCTATAGGGAAAGCAGCAAACGTCCTTTAGTCCTTCCAATTTCTCTCTCTTACATGCCAGGTGTTCCACCTCTGAAGCAAAAATGTTTTCAACTCATCAGTCCCATCCTGAATCCATCTTCACCATATCTTTTTCTCTGTAACCGCCCATGTCTCAATATCTTATCCATATCTTTTTCTGTAGCCGCTCATGTCTCAATTGTCAAACCACTTGTGTATCCGTATGCCCCCCACTCTCTTTTTTTTTTTCCTCTTGAGCGTTGTTGAAGAAGCCCCCAAACACAGCGTTGTTGAAGAAGCCCCAAGCACAGCGTTGTTGAAGAAGCCCCAAGCACAGCGTGTTGAAGAAGCCCAGCACAGCGTTGTTGAAGAACCCCAAGCACAGCGTTGTTGAAGAAGCCCCAAGCACAGCGTTGTTGAAGAAGCCCCAAGCACAGCGTTGTTGAAGAAGCCCAAGCACAGCGTGTTGAAGAAGCCCCAAGCACAGCGTTGTTGAAGAAGCCCCAAGCACAGCGTGTTGAAGAAGCCCAAGCACAGCGTGTTGAAGAAGCCCAAGCACAGGGGTTGAAGAAGCCCCAAGCACAGCGTGTGAAGAAGCCCAAGCACAGCGTTGTTGAAAAGCCCAAGCACAGCGTTGAAGAAGCCAAGCACAGCGTTGTTGAAGAACCCCAAGCACAGCGTTGTTGAAGAAGCCCCAAGCACAGCGTTGTTGAAGAAGCCCAAGCACAGCGTGTTGGGAAACAAGCTCAGCGTGTTGAAGAAGCCCCAAGCACAGCGTGTTGAAGAAGCCCAAGCACAGCGTTGTTGAAGAAGCCCCAAGCACAGCGTTGTTGAAGAAGCCCCAAGCACAGCGTTGTTGAAGAAGCCCAAGCACAGCGTTGTTGAAAGCTCCCAAGCACAGCGTGTTGAAGAAGCCCCAAGCACAGCGTTGTTGAAGAAGCTCCAGCACAGCGTTGTTGAAGAAGCCCCAAGCACAGCGTTGTTGAAGAAGCCCAAGCACAGCGTGTTGAAGAAGCCCCAAGCACAGCGTGTTGAAGAAGCCCCAAGCACAGCGTGTTGAAGAAGCCCAAGCACAGCGTTGTTGAAGAAGCCCAGCACAGCGTGTTGAAGAAGCCCCAAGTACAGCGTGTTGAAGAGCCCCAAGCACAGCGTGTTGAAGAAGCCCCAAGCACAGCGTGTTGGGAAGAAGCCCTAAGCACAGCGTGTTGAAGAAACCCAAGCACAGCGTGTTGAAGAAGCCCCAAGCACAGCGTGTTGAAGAAGCCCCAAGCACAGCGTGTTGAAGAAGCCCCAAGCACAGCGTGTTGAAGAAGCCCCAAGCACAGCGTGTTGAAGAAGCCCCAAGCACAGCGTTGTTGAAGAAGCCCAAGCACAGCGTTGTTGAAGAAGCCCAAGCACAGCGTTGTTGAAGAAGCCCCAAGCACAGCGTGTTGAAGAAGCCCCAAGCACAGCGTTGTTGAAGAAGCCCCAAGCACAGCGTTGTTGAAGAAGCCCCAAGCACAGCGTTGTTGAAGAAGCCCAAGCACAGCGTGTTGAAGAAGCCCCAAACACAGCGTGTTGAAGAAGCCCCAAGCACAGCGTGTTGAAGAAGCCCCAAGCACAGCGTGTTGAAGAAGCCCCAAGCACAGCGTGTTGAAGAAGCCCCAAGCACAGCGTGTTGAAGAGCCCCAAGCACAGCGTGTTGAAGAAGCCCCAAGCACAGCGTTGTTGAAGAAGCCCCAAGCACAGCGTTGTTGAAGAAGCCCAAGCACAGCGTTGTTGAAGAAGCCCAAGCACAGCGTGTTGAAGAAGCCCCAAGCACAGCGTGTTGAAGAAGCCCCAAGCACAGCGTGTTGAAGAAGCCCAAGCACATCGTGTTGAAGAAGCCCCAAGCAAGCGTTGTTGAAGAAGCCCCAACCAGCGTTGTTGAAGAAGCCCAAGCACAGCGTGTTGAAGAAGCCCCAAGCACAGCGTGTTGAAGAAGCCTCAAGCACAGCGTGTTGAAGAAGCCCCAAGCACAGCGTTGTTGAAGAAGCCCCAAGCACAGCGTGTTGAAGAAGCCCCAAGCACAGCGTTGTTGAAAGCCCAAGCACAGCGTGTTGAAGAAGCCCCAAGCACAGCGTGTTGAAGAAGCCCAAGCACAGCGTGTTGAAGAAGCCCCAAGCACAGCGTGTTGAAGAAGCCCCAAGCACAGCGTGTTGAAGAATCCCCAAGCACAGAGTTGTTGAAGAAGCCCCAAGCACAGTTGTTGAAGAAGCCCCAGCACAGCGTTGTTGAAGAAGCCCCAAGCACAGCGTGTTGAAGAAGCCCCAAGCACAGCGTGTTGAAGAAGCCCCAAGCACAGCGTGTTGAAGAAGCCCAAGCACAGCGTGTTGAAGAAGCCCAAGCACAGCGTTGTTGAAGAAGCCCAAGCACAGCGTTGTTGAAGAAGCCCACACAGTGTTGAAGAAGCCCCAAGCACAGCGTGTTGAAGAAGCCCCAAGCACAGCGTGTTGAAGAAGCCCCAAGCACAGAGTTGTTGAAGAAGCCCCAAGCACAGCGTTGTTGAAGAAGCCCCAAGCACAGCGTTGTTGAAGAAGCCCCAAGCACAGCGTGTTGAAGAAGCCCAAGCACAGCGTGTTGAAGAAACCCCAAGCACAGCGTGTGAAGAAGCCCCAAGCACAGCGTGTTGAAGAAGCCCCAAGCACAGCGTGTTGAAGAAGCCCCAAGCACAGCGTGTTGAAGAAGCCCAAGCACAGCGTTGTTGAAGAAGCCCCAAGCACAGCGTGTTGAAGAAGCCCCACGCACAGCGTGTTGAAGAAGCCCCAAGCACAGCGTGTTGAAGAAGCCCAAGCACAGCGTGTTGAAGAAGCCCAAGCACAGCGTGTTGAAGAAGCCCAAGCACAGCGTGTTGAAGAAGCCCCAAGCACAGCGTGTTGAAGAAGCCCAAGCACAGCGTTGTTGAAGAAGCCCCAAGCACAGCGTGTTGAAGAAGCCCCAAGCACAGCGTGTTGAAGAAGCCCAAGCACAGCGTTGTTGAAGAAGCCCCAAGCACAGCGTTGTTGAAGAAGCCCCAAGCACAGCGTGAAGAAGCCCCAAGCACTAGCGTGTTGAAGAAGCCCCTAGCACAGCGTTGTTAAGAAAGCCCCAAGCACAGCGTTGTTGAAGAAGCCCAAGCACAGCGTGTTGAAGAAGCCCCAAGCACAGCGTGTTGAAAGCCCCAAGCACGCGTGTTGAAGAAGCCCCAAGCACAGCGTGTTGCTAGAACCCAAGCACAGCGTGTTGAAGAAGCCCCAAGCACAGCGTTGTTGAAGAAGACCAAGCACAGCGTTGTTGAAGAAGCCCCAAGCACAGCGTGTTGAAGAAGCCCCAAGCACAGCGTTGTTGAAGAAGCCCCAAGCACAGCGTGTTGAAGAAGCCCAAGCACAGCGTGTTGAAGAAGCCCAAGCACAGCGTTGTTGAAGAAGCCCAAGCACAGCGTTGTTGAAGAAGCCCAAGCACAGCGTGTTGAAGAAGCCCAAGCACAGCGTGTTGAAGAAGCCCAAGCACGCGTGTTGAAGAAGCGCCAAGCACAGCGTTGTTGAAGCTCCCAAGCACAGCGTTGTTGAAGAAGCCCCAAGCACAGCGTTGTTGAAGAAGCCCCAAGCACAGCGTGTTGAAGAAGCCCCAAGCACAGCGTGTTGAAAAAGCCCAAGCACAGCGTGTTGAAGAAGCCCCAAGCACAGCGTGTTGAAGAAGCTGCACAGCGTTGTTGAAGAAGCCCCAAGCACAGCGTTGTTGAAGAAGACCAAGCACAGCGTTGTTGAAGAAGCCCCAAGCACAGCGTGTTGAAGAAGCGCCAAGCACAGCGTTGTTGAAGAAGCCCCAAGCACAGCGTTGTTGAAGAAGCCCCAAGCACAGCGTGTTGAAGAAGCCCCAAGCACAGCGTTGTTGAAGAAGCCCAAGCACAGCGTTGTTGAAGAAGCCCCAAGCACAGCGTTGTTGAAGAAGCCCAAGCACAGCGTGTTGAAGAAGCCCCAAGCACAGCGTGTTGAAGAAGCCCCAAGCACAGCGTGTTGAAGAAGCCCAAGCACAGCGTTGTTGAAGAAGCCCCAAGCACAGCGTTGTTGAAGAAGCCCCAAGCACAGCGTGTTGAAGAAGCCCCAAGCACAGCGTTGTTGAAAGCAAGCACAGCGTGTTGAAGAAGCCCAAGCACAGCGTGTTGAAGAAGCCCCAAGCACAGCGTGTTGAAGAAGCCCAAGCACAGCGTGTTGAAGAAGCCCCAAGCACAGCGTTGTTGAAGAAGCCCAAGCACAGCGTTGTTGAAGAAGCCCAAGCACAGCGTGTTGAAGAAGCCCAAGCACAGCGTGTTGAAGAAGCCCCAAGCACAGCGTTGTTGAAGAAGCCCAAGCACAGCGTTGTTGAAGAAGCCCCAAGCACAGCGTTGTTGAAGAAGCCCCAAGCACAGCGTGTTGAAGAAGCCCCAAGCACAGCGTGTTGAAGAAGCCCCAAGCACAGCGTGTTGAAGAAGCCCAAGCACAGCGTGTTGAAGAAGCCCCAAGCACAGCAGTTGAAGAAGCCCCAAGCACAGCGTGTTGAAAGCCAAGCAGCAGCGTTGTTGAAAGCCCAAGCACAGCGTGTTGAAACCCAAGCACAGCGTGTTGAAGAAGCCCCAAGCACAGCATGTTGAAGAAGCCCCAAGCACAGCGTGTTGAAGAAGCCCCAAGCACAGCGTGTTGAAGAAGCCCAAGCACAGCGTGTGTTGAAGAAGCCCCAAGCACAGCGTGTTGAAGAAGCCCCAAACACAGCGTGTTGAAGAAGCTAAGCACAGCGTGTTGAAGAACCCCAAGCACAGCGTGTTGAAGAAGCCCCAAGCACAGCGTGTTGAAGAAGCCCCAAGCACAGCGTGTTGAAGAAGCCCCAAGCACAGCGTGTTGAAGAAGCCCCAAGCACAGCGTTGTTGAAGAAGCCCCAAGCACAGCGTTGTTGAAGAAGCCCCAAGCACAGCGTTGTTGAAGAAGCCCAACACAGCGTGTTAGAAGCCAAGCACAGCGTGTTGAAGAAGCCCCAAGCACAGCGTGTTGAAGAAGCCCAAGCACATCGTGTTGAAGAAGCCCCAAGCACAGCGTTGTTGAAGAAGCCCAAGCACAGCGTTGTTGAAGAAGCCCAAGCACAGCGTGTTGAAGAAGCCCCAAGCACAGCGTGTTGAAGAAGCCTCAAGCACAGCGTGTTGAAGAAGCCCCAAGCACAGCGTTGTTGAAGAAGCCCCAAGCACAGCGTGTTGAAGAAGCCCCAAGCACAGCGTTGTTGAAGAAGCCCAAGCACAGCGTGTTGAAGAAGCCCCAAGCACAGCGTGTTGAAGAAGCCCCAAGCACAGCGTGTTGAAGAGCCCCAAGCACAGCGTGTTGAAGAAGCCCCAAGCACAGCGTGTTGAAGAATCCCCAAGCACAGAGTTGTTGAAGAAGCCCCCAGCACAGCGTTGTTGAAGAAGCCCCAAGCACAGCGTTGTTGAAGAAGCCCCAAGCACAGCGTGTTGAAGAAGCCCAAGCACAGCGTGTTGAAGAAGCCCCAAGCACAGCGTGTTGAAGAAGCCCAAGCATGGCGTGTTGAAGAAGCCCCAAGCACAGCGTTGTTGAAGAAGCCCCAAGCACAGCGTTGTTGAAGAAGCCCAAGCACAGCGTGTTGAAGAAGCCCCAAGCACCGCGTGTTGAAGAAGCCCCAAGCACAGCGTGTTGAAGAAGCCCCAAGCACAGAGTTGTTGAAGAAGCCCAAGCACAGCGTTGTTGAAGAAGCCCCAAGCACAGCGTGTTGAAGAAGCCCCAAGCACAGCGTGTTGAAGAAGCCCCAAGCACAGCGTGTTGAAGAAGCCCCAAGCACAGCGTGTTGAAGAAGCCCCAAGCACAGCGTTGTTGAAGAAGCCCCAAGCACAGCGTGTTGAAGAAGCCCAAGCACAGCGTTGTTGAAGAGCAAGCACAGCGTGTTGAAGAACCCAAGCACAGCGTGTTGAAGAAGCCCCAAGCACAGCGTGTTGAAGAACCCCACACAGCGTGTTGGAAAAGCCCAAGCACAGCGTGTTGAAGAAGCCCAAGCACAGCGTGTTGAAAAGCCCAAGCACAGCGTGTTGAAAGCCAAGCACAGCGTTGTTGAAGAAGCCCAAGCACAGCGTGTTGAAGAACTAAGCACGCGTGTTGAAGAAGCCCAAACACAGCGTTGTTGAAAGCCCCGCACAGCGTTGTTGAAGAACCCATGCACAGCGTGTTGAAGAAGCCCCAAGCACAGCGTGTTGAAGAAGCCCCAAGCACAGCGTGTTGAAGAAGCCCCAAGCACAGCGTGTTGAGAAGCTCCAAGCAGCGTGTTGAAGAAGCCCCAAGCACAGCGGTGTTGAAGAAGCCCAAGCACAGCGTGTTGAGAAGCCCCAAGCACTGCGTGTTGAAGAAGCCCCAAGCACAGCGTTGTTGAAGAAGCCCCAAGCACAGCGTTGTTGGAAAGCCCCAAGCACAGCGTGTTGAAGAAGCCCCAAGCACAGCGTTGTTGAAGAAGCTAGCACAGCGTGTTGAAGAAGCCCAAGCACAGCGTGTTGAAGAAGCCCAAGCACAGCGTGTTGAAGAAGCCCAAGCACAGCGTTGTTGAAGAAGCCCCAAGCACAGCGTTGTTGAAGAAGCCCAAGCACAGCGTTGTTGAAGAAGCCCAAGCACAGCGTGTTGAAGAAGCGCCAAGCACAGCGTTGTTGAAGAAGCCCCAAGCACAGCGTTGTTGAAGAAGCCCAAGCACAGCGTTGTTGAAGAAGCCCCAAGCACAGCGTGTTGAAGAAGCCCCAAGCACAGCGTGTTGAAGAAGCCCCAAGCACAGCGTGTTGAAGAAGCCCCAAGCACAGCGTGTTGAAGAAGCCCAAGCACAGCGTTGTTGAAGAAGCCCAAGCACAGCGTTGTTGAAGAAGCCAAGCACAGCGTTGTTGAAGAAGCCCCAAGCACAGCGTGTTGAAGAAGCGCCAAGCACAGCGTTGTTGAAGAAGCCCCAAGCACAGCGTTGTTGAAGAAGCCCAAGCACAGCGTTGTTGAAGAAGCCCCAAGCACAGCGTGTTGAAGAAGTCCCAAGCACAGCGTGTTGAAGAAGCCCCAAGCACAGCGTGTTGAAGAAGCCCAAGCACAGCGTGTTGAAGAAGCCCCAAGCACAGCGTGTTGAAGAAGCCCCAAGCACAGCGTGTTGAAGAAGCCCCAAGCACAGCGTTGTTGAAGAAGCCCCCAGCACAGCGTTGTTGAAGAAGCCCCAAGCACAGCGTGTTGAAGAAGCCCCAAGCACAGCGTTGTTGAAGAACCCCAAGCACAGCGTGTTGAACCCAAGCACAGCGTGTTGAGAAGCCCAGCACAGCGTGTTGAAGAAGCCCAAGCACAGCGTGTTGAAGAAGCCCCAAGCACAGCGTTGTTGAAGAAGCCCCAAGCACAGCGTTGTTGAAGAAGCCCAAGCACAGCGTGTTGAAGAACCCCAAGCACAGCGTGTTGAAGAAGCCCCAAGCACAGCGTTGTTGAAGAAGCCCCAAGCACAGCGTTGTTGAAGAAGCCCCAAGCACAGCGTTGTTGAAGAAGCCCAAGCACAGCGTGTTGAAGAAGCCCCAAGCACAGCGTGTTGAAGAAGCCCAAGCACAGCGTGTTGAAGAAGCCCCAAGCACAGCGTGTTGAAGAAGTCCCAAGCACAGCGTGTTGAAGAAGCCCCAAGCACAGCGTGTTGAAGAAGCTAAGCACAGCGTTGTTGAAGAAGCCCAAGCACAGCGTGTTGAAGAAGCCCAAGCACAGCGTGTTGAAGAAGCCCCAAGCACAGCATGTTGAAGAAGCCCAAGCACGCGTGTTGAAACCCAAGCACAGCGTGTTGAAGAAGCCCCAAGCACAGCGTGTTGAAGAAGCCCAAGCACAGCGTGTTGAAGAAGCCCAAGCACAGCGTTGTGAAGAAGCCCCAAGCACAGCGTGTTGAAAGCCAGCACAGCGTGTTGAAGAAGCCGACAGCGTTGTTGAAGAAGCCCCAAGCACAGCGTGTTGAAAGCCCAAGCAAGCGTTGTTGAAGAAGCTCAAGCACAGCGTGTTGAAGAAGCCCCAAGCACAGCGTTGTTGAAGAAGCCCCAAGCACAGCGTGTTGAAGAAGCCCCAAGCACAGCGTGTTGAAGAAGCCCCAAGCACAGCGTGTTGAAGAAGCCCCAAGCACAGCGTGTTGAAGAAGCCCAAGCACAGCGTGTTGAAGAAGCCCAAGTACAGCGTTGTTGAAGAAGCCCCAAGCACAGCGTGTTGAAGAAGCGCCATAAAGCGTTGTTGAAGAAGCCCCAAGCACAGCGTGTTGAAGAAGCCCAAGCACAGCGTTGTTGAAGAAGCCCCAAGCACAGCGTTGTTGAAGAAGCCCCAAGCACAGCGTGTTGAAGAAGCCCAAGCACAGCGTTGTTGGCGAATGACTGAACCATCAGTGTAAATAACCACATCTGTATCATTGATGATGTCATTCAAGAGAACCTCCACCTCCACGTTAATCAGTGATAGATTATTTTGTTCGCAGTTTTCTTAATAGATGTAATAACGGTGAAAGCAGTCTGAAAGTGAGGTGGCACATCAATCCATACCTCACCTGTTTCAATTCCGGAAGGATCACATATGTTTTCTAAGCGTATCTTCCGCCTGACTCAGTCATGATCTGCCTCTCTTGAGTCTACACCCTTTCTCCATGAGTTCTTCATGGAGAGGATGTTCCTTGTTTGCATTGATTTTTAGATATGATCAAACCCTCCAAGTTTCAGTTCTGTTAGCAAAGTGACGAGGTCAAGACGGAATCTCATTGCCAGTCCTGGTGTATCTTTGGTGCATAATTTATCCATCATCATCTCATCAAATAGCTTGTCCTGAGCAAAACTTTGCCCCCCCTCCCCCAACAGTTCTTTTTAATTCTCTCTCTCATAGGCCAGATGTCATGTCTCTGCAGCCGTCATGCTCAAACCATCAGTTACATCCTGAATCCATCTTCTCCGTGTTCTTCCTCTTCTTCTCTTTACCGGTATGCCTCCTTCCATGGTGGTCTTCTCCAGCCCTTCATGTCTTTTTATGGACATATGTCCAAACTATCTCAATTTTCTCTTTCTTATTTTTAGCATCAGCCAGTTTTCTTTGATTTTGAGTTCTTCCTGGATAGATCTATTGAGTTCTTTCTGGATAGATATATGTTGCCCGTCTGCCCAGTGTGTTCGTAGCGCGTTGGACTACGGGTGACTATCCCTCTGTGTGTGCGGGTTCAATTCCGCGGGATGGCAGAAAAAGTCACAGATTCCCCAGATTTACGGTGTTCGTGGCACCGAACCGAAGGGTTACGATGTCCATGGCACCGAACCGAAGAGCTGAAAAGCTCAAGTGCTTCTGGATCGGAAAAAAAATAGATATATGTTCTCTCGTCCATGTTGTGCCGGGGCCCGTAAGAGAAGCACAGAATAGTACCACTGCGACTTACAAGGCATGTCGTAAGAGGCGACTGAGTTAGGGCTTAGGAAGCTACCTAGTAAATAAAAAGCATAGCATTAGAAGCATTAGAAAAGAAGAAGCTGGCGAGGGTGATCATGAATCTGGAAAGCATCTAGTCTTGTTCTGTTGATGTAATTAAACATCACGACATTAAAGTATTTCATTGATATGTCGTTCGGTGTCGTTTTGTTTTCTTACCATTTTTTTGGTACCTGTTGTCACGATTTATTTCAAACTTTACATTACTTTTCTAATAAATTTCTTAACCGTAGATAAGTAGGTCAAGGTTCTGGTACAGGACCTGCACCCTTTTCTCAGATGCATGATCTTGCGAAATGTATAATATATATATAATTGAGAATTGCGTGGATATAAACAGTAATACGGAATCCGTGTTTGTGGACACGCCTTCATTTGTCAATACATGTCACTAGGATTGAACAGATGAAGAATTGACCAACCACATCAGATTTGTAATGTGACACGTGATATGGGCGTGGACTTGTAGATACTATAAATAGTTGTGAATGTTGATGTCTAGTCTGAGATTCGGTACGTGAGTTTCCCAAACAGGGACAGCTCACACAGAAACAAGACACTTGTGGATTGAAAGTCACGTCTTGAGGGAGGTCTCAACAAACTGTCTTATAAAAGAGACTTCTGTGTCTTGGTTTGTAAGTTATATATGTTTCAGTGGGCTTGGTAACTATGTTTGGTGACAAATGTAAACATTCCTTTATTCTCTTCTCTTGGACCCCGGCCTAAAACTGATGGACCAATTTTTTATCAAAAATTTTACCGGGGTTTTAAGGGTTCTTTTTCCTCCGCAGTTTGCAAAAACCCTTGTTTTTTTGGGGGCCATTTTTTTTCAAAACCGGGAAACCCTTTGAACCTTTGCAGAACTTTTCTCCCCGCCCTTCCCGCCTTTGTGCGGGCACAGGCTAGTTGTCCCAATCTTTTTGTGGAACATGTGGCGGAGCTTTTTGGGCCCGGTCCCGGAGACAAATGGCAACTTTTCACGAGAAAAGCCCAAAATATGTGCTTTTGGGTTTATACTGGGGAGGGGTTTTTTGCCCATTTTTTCTATGGGCAATAAAGGTTTTTTGGGTTTTCAAAACCTGATCTGAGATAGTCAAGGATCCCCCCTTTCCCTTTGGCTAGTTTGTCGGCTGCTTCGTTTCCCTTTTTACGTTACAGTGTGAGGGTATCCATTGAATGACGGTGCTTTTGGTGGGGCGCGTTAGTTCACCGAGGGCCGTTTTGGGCTCATTCTGCTCTGTTTTGCAAACCCTTTGCGTGATGACCGATAGAGCATCGGTGAATATCACGACCGTTGTCGGGCCCCCTCTAGGACCCTTTTTAACCATTTTAGTGCCTCAGCCTCTGCTGGGTAGTTATTCAGTATTTCCGGGGGCAATCCCCCTTTGACCGTCATTTTCTTTGGGATTTTCCCACATTCCCCCGCCATCGCTGATTGCTTTTTTGGGCCCACCCGTCCATTTTAATTTCGTCCATTTTTTTTAAAAGGGTACTCGGATTCTATGTACCTTCTCGGCCCTTTTTTTTCGAAGTTTTGTTTATTTCCCCTCAAACCCCCCGTTGTTGGGGAGCAAAAAAAATTTCCCGCAGATTCATTGAAAAAGACCTGGAAGAGGAGGGGGCTTTTAAGATAGAGAGTTTTTTCCAGGGGGGCCCTATGATGAACAAGGGGAAGTTGTTCGGGCCCTATGAAAAGAGAGTTTTCGGGGGGGGGCAAAGTGAACAGAAGTTGTTCGGCGGGCTATTATGAACAAAAGGAGTTTTTCCCAGGCGGGCTATGATAAAGGGCGGCTTTCCCGGAAAGGGAAACTGCCTACTGGAACATGTTTTTCCCCCTAACAAACATTTTACTCTTATTTTGACTGTTATTCCTTGTTTGGGTATAGGCCCGTTTCACCATTTTTCTCAGTCTCATTTTTTTCTTTATGTCTCTCAGGATAGTAAATCATTCTTCATTCCCTAAAGGAAGATTTCTCTTCTCCGGGTCTGTTTAGGGCGTCCTTTTTTTCGTTTTCCTTTGGGGTTTTCCCTCAAGTGCTTGTCTATTGACACTCGACGGATTTCCCTTGGGGGAAGCATTTTTAATCCCCCTTTTCCCCTCTTAACCGGGTGTCTTAGGTTCCTGCCCCATTTTATCAACAGGTCTGTGTTTGCAACTCATCATACCATCTCAGTCTCAAAAACCCTGATATCTGTTAAAAAAGGTCTGAATCTTGTTTGAAATTAAATTTTGGACTGCCAAAACTTCACTTTTAAACCAAATTTTTATTCAACATATTTAGCAAAAAGGGGGGGAAAACAAAAAAGGACAAGAGCAAGACAACAGAACCCAAGAGAAAAACAGATTGTGGTTTTTTTATCTTCATCCAATTTTCGGGAAAAGGGAAAAGAATTTTTCAGTAACCGAAAATGGCCCTGGAGGTGGGCTTTTTTTGCCGATTATATGGTCCGATACGATCGGAGGGAACTAATTTTGGAACCGGGTTCTTAAGGTGTCCCGCTGCCCTCCCCGCTCCAAAGAAAGGAGAAGAGTGGGGTCCAACATGGAAGAGTTGAGACGCCATTTTACCAAAAGTTGGAGCCTTATGCTGTAACATTTTTCCTGGGGTAAGTTTTGGGGTTATTTAGAACATTTTTCCTGGAAATAAGTTGACCTTATGTTGTAACATTTTACCTGGAGTAAATTTGGGCCCTTTTGTTGTAATATTTTACCTTTTAGTGTTTTAACCCCCTTTTTGGAAAATTTTCCATCGGGGCATATTTTTTTTCCCCTCTCTCTCACTCCCTCTCTCACTCCCCCCTTCTCTCTCAATGTCTCTCTCCTTCCCCCTCACTACCCCTTCTCTCTCTCACTCACCATCTTTTTCCCCAAAACTTCACTCTCTTCTCCTTCTCCTCTCTCCCCTCTCTCCTTTTCTTTTCTCCCCCTCTTGTTCCTTTTTAGCAAAATTTTATGTGTGTTTTTTCCCCTGGTGAGAGAAGGAGGTTTAAAAAAAAAACTCAAGGAAACAATGGGTGAATGAAAAGAATGAATGAATCAGTCAATCAATCAATCAATCAACGTCAGTCAATCAATCAATAATAATCAATCAATATTCCGTTGTATAATGAAAATTATCCCCAATACACCAGTTCAAAAAAGTGTCCAACCTTTAAAATTTGGGAAACATCAAGGAAGGGGCGGGGGAAAAAAAAGATGGGTTGATGGAGTTACAGACTCTTAAAACCCCCCCACAATACCACAGCATATCAAGCAACCGGCGTGCATTATCTGGAAACCGATCATCAGGGTTTAAAACCCGCTACGCCCAACGGAAAAAAGCGAAACGACACAAGAATAAAAAAAAAAAGAATGAAAATTTATTTTTTTGTTTAAAAAAATTTAAAAATGTAAATTTATTCAGATTATGTTTTGGTGAATAAATTCCTTTACTAAATATATCTTTTTTCCGCATTCCCAGATTACACTTTTGGGAGATCCAAATTTTTACTGCATACTTCCCCGCTGGCAACTCGATCCTTTCTATTCTTGGGGAATGTTAAATTTACCCCTTTTTAATTTGGCCTTTCTTGGGTAAGTATTTTTTTTATATTAAAAAATTTTGTTCTTCATTGTTCATTGGGGGATCATTTTTTCACTGCATCAACGTTTTATAATTTCTCCCAAACTTCACCCCAAACATGTATCTCAGTGTGTTTAGGGGGTAACAACCCGTTTTAAGTTTCATTATCAACTACGCCCCTTTCCTCAAAAGGTTTTTTTTCCCCCCTTGCCGCACTACGGTAAAACAACTTGGGGCAACCAAAAAAAAGAGAATACCCGTTATCTTCCTCCCGAAACATTCAGAGCGTATGTTTTCCAGAGCTTTGATGAGTCGCTTTTTCCCTAGAAGAATTCTTTTGGGATTGCCCGCTGGTGCATCTGCCCCCTTTTTCATTACCCTTGACCCCGGGTGACACAGGACAAAGATAAAGGTAAGTATCTGAATTGTCGAGTTTTGTATTAATTGCATCCCTGCCTTGTACACAACCAGTCTTGATCTTCTGTATCATGCTCTTAGAGTCGCTGAGCATGCATGCATGAGTGAATGAAATGCTTCTGTAGATCTGGGTTGTGCGTCTGCAACTTGCCCCCCCGTTTTGAAAATAACCGGACGGGCGAGCCAGTCAGCGAACCGTTCCCCAGTGTCGATAACCAATTGCGTGCATAGTCCTAACGGCTCGCGTGCCTCCTCGCTTTTTCACGCGAACGAGGCTCCCAGCGAAAAAGGGACAAGGTAGCGTCTGCTATTAAGACTAGCTCGCTCGCCGCGCGTTTTATTGGTGGTGTGTGTGTCCGTATATCGGAGTTTCTCGGTCGCGGTGTGTACAGTCAGTCTAAAATTTTAAACGCTCGACGGTGGTCTCGTTAAAAGGCCCGGCTCGCAACGAGCTTGTGGGTCCGCAGGTAGTAACATGGTGTCGTTTTTTGCTTGGCGGGGCCCAAGTCTTGCCGGCAAACTTGGGAAGCGAGCGCTCGGTCGTTTCGCTTCAATTTCGCATTTTCGCCGGGGACGTCGGGATCCGCTCTGCACAGAGCGCTGTCTCCCTACCCCGAGCATTGTCGGCCCGGTCTCGTCCATGACAGCTATCTGGTTGATCCTGCCAGTAGTCATATGCTTGTCTCAAAGATTAAGCCATGCATGTCTAAGTTCACACTGTCTCACGGTGAAACCGCGAATAGCTCATTAAATCAGTCGAGGTTCAATGGATGACACGATCCATCTGGGTTGTGCGTCTGCAAACTGTGCCTTCCCGTTTTGAAAATAACCGGACGGGCGAGCCAGTCAGCGAACGCGTTCCCAGTGTCGATAACCAATTGCGTGCATAGTCTCTAACGGCTGCGCGTGCCTCCTCCCTTTTTCACGCGAACGAGGCTCCCAGCGAATAAGGGACAAGGTAGCGTCTGCTTAAGACTAGCTCGCTCGCCGAGCGCGGTTTTTAATTGGTGTGTGTGTGTCCGTATATCGGAGTTTCTCGGTCGCGGTGTGATGCAGTCAGTCTAAAATTTTAAACGCTCGACGGTGGTCTCGTTAAAGGCCCGGCTCTCGCAACGAGCTTGTGGGTCCGCAGGTAGTAACATGGTGTCGTTTTTGTTCGAGGCGCAAGTCTTGCCGGCAAAACTGTGGAACGAGCGCTCGGTCGTTTCGCTTCAAATTCGCATTTTCGCCGGGGACGTCGGGATCCGCTCTGCACAGAGCGCTGTCTCCCTTCCCCGAGCATTGTCGGTCCGGTCTCGTCCATGACAGCTATCTTGTTGATCCTGCCAGTAGTCATATGCTTGTCTCAAAGATTAAGCCATGCATGTCTAAGTTCACACTGTCTCACGGTGAAACCGCGAATGGCTCATTAAATCAGTCGAGGTTCAATGGATGACACGATCCGTCAAAGGCCCATGTTTCACGGCGGAAAATGAGCCAGGGTTAGAAGGGCGCGCAAACCAAGACCCTGCCTCTAAATCCCCGGGGTGACCCTGGAAAAAGACTAAGGTTCCGGTCTGACTAAGGGGGCGGGATCGGGAGACCGTGAAAGCAAAGCAGGGGCCGAAAATCCTGGAAATTCACGTCTCTTGGCCGATTGTCCACCGAAATAGGCACGAAGCAGCAGCGTGCGAAGTTATCTGTGATGACAGTGTGAGCTTAGAGACGCAACACATAAAGGAAATCCCTGAAAAATAACACACATCTCTGGTCGAAGTCCGCAAAATGTATGTCCATACTCAGAAAGAACTGTGAGATAGCAGAGTACGAACGCTTCGCAAACAAAATCGTGGTCACTGCAACGTAGAGACTGGAACCCTGAAAATACAAAATTTCCTGCCCAAAGACCGCAAAAATACGCTTGGGGCTCCAAAACTACGAAACAGTAGAGTACGTGAGTCCGCCTAAAACAGTGGTCACTGCAATGCAGAAGACTGGAAGTCCCTGAAAATACACACATTTCCTGACCAAAGACCGCAAAAAGTCTTACGAAAGCGTCCCATGAAACATAGCTCTGTTCTCTCGCAGGGAACTGCCGCTGCCTTGTGGTGTCATGGTTGGTAAATCAAAGGCTAGAGGAGCAAACCGTAAACAAACCTGAACGAGTGACGAACCAATGTGTTCAGTAAAACGACCGGTTCGGTGGGAAGATGGCGCTCATAAGCCCGGGAGGGCAGGTCATCTAGGGTAGCAGCCCTGAAGAAAATGGCAACTCATTGCCTTGTAAAGATTGGCTGGGGACAGTCGAAGGTAACGGAGGCGAACCGTATAAAAACGCTGGTTGAAAACGGATACCGCCCGAAAGATAAGCACCTGAGCTAAAAACGGCACTGAAAGTGTAACGTAGCTACCCATGCTGACGCTGCATGGACTAAATTTTATCATGAATATGTTTATTAATAATGAAATTCGTTTGGTGCTACGCCTGAGAAGTCCCGCCGGGCAGGACAGTGCCGGGCCCATGCCTCGAAGGGGCCCGCTTTATGCTACCGACGGTCCCCCCCTCCAACTCGGCACAGCAGCGAACGAGGTAACCGGGTTAAAGCTACTGGTGCGATACGGTCAGTATTGACCATAAGAAATTAAATACCCCCAATGGAATGCGGAAGGTATCCACCACAAGAAGCAAGCACTCGCAATAAGACTTGCAGAAGACGATATAGACGTTGCGTGCATACAAAAAACCCACCTCAATCCCAGACACAAGTTCGAGATAAAAGGTTACCAGCCCTTTCCCAGAACAGACAGAGAAGGACACAAGGGCGGAGTCCTCACCCTAGTCAGAAATGGCATTCCAACCAAGCAGATGGAAGGAACAAAGGAAACCCGGAGCAGTTGAGATCATGGTGTGCAAATTCTGCAAAACATACAGATCATTCTGTACAATCTTTACTGTCCAAGTTACACCCCGCTGTCACTCGAAACAATGAATATCAGTGAGAACTCATGTATTTGGTCGGTGATTTCAACAGCCGCTCGGAGAGATGGGGTACTCGAAACAAACAGTAGAGGAGTTGAGGTGGAAGACTGGGAGATCGAAAACAATCTGTTCCTCATCAACGCTCCAGACGATCCACCAACTTTCTACTCAAGAACGTGGCACACAACAGTACCCTGATCTGGCCTTGCAACAACGATATATCCACAAAGTAGTCCGTACGGTTACCCACCAGCTAGGGATAGTGACCTAGACCTGTCAAATTGCAAGTAGACCTCAATTTTGTACCTGAGCCCAAAATGTGGTTGCCACGGTGGAACTATAAGGGGAGCCAATTGGAAACAGTATGGAGCACGGGCGTGCAAATGTTGAACGAATCAACATGCATGACAAGAAAAACGTGCGAATCGTGGAAAGGGGAACTGCAAACCTGAAAGCGGGGAAACCATCCCCAGAGGCCAAGAAAGGATTCAAGCCATACTGGACAGCAGAGGGTTCAGAAGCCGAAAAAAACCTTGAGAAGACAAGGAGTGAGGCAGAGCATGCACAGTCAGTGGAGACAAACACTGTCTACAAGGCGGCAGCAGCAAAATACAGAAGAGAGGTAAAACGAGGGCGAGACAGAGTTGGGGCAAAACAACGAATCCTGAACCTCGATAGGGACTGCCATAAACTGTGGAAGCTGGCCAAAGCGCTGAGCGATGAAACACCAGCAGACCACCTATGGGCCTCGAACAAAACAAGAAGATGGCTTGGTAGGAAGCAGCAAACATCCTGATGCAACAATATGCCGAAGTCAGCAGAGTGCATAGCAAAGGAAAAAGTTGATGCCACAGAGAAAGCTCGGCTTCAAGGGAGCCGAGAAAAGCAGATAGTCACCTAACGGACACATTCACCCGTAACGAGCTGGAAGAGGCTTTAAGGGACCTGAAACCCAGAAAGTCGCCCGGAAAAGATGGGATCACCAATGAGATGCTTAAAAACCTTGGAATCAGAGCAAAAGGGCGCTCTCGGCGTTCTCAACATGTCGTGGAGAACAGGCATAGTACCGCAAAAATGGAAAGAAGCAATCATGGTGCCATCCCAAAACCAGGGAAAAATAAACTTGACCCCGAGTTACAGACCAATAAGCCTCCTAAGCTGCACGGGCAAACTTATGGAGCGCATGGTGAACAAACGCTTATCCTGGCACTTGGAGAGCAAAGGGCTGCTTATGGCACAACAAGGCGGTTTTTGGAATACAGATCACAGAGGATCAAGTAACCTACATTGTCCAGGGAATCGAGGACGGTTTCCCAAAAAAAGAAACAGACACTGGCGGTCTTGGTAGATATGGAGAAGGCTTTTGACACAGTCTGAAAAGAAGGATTAAGGCTAAAACTGCTCACCCTCGGCGTAAAGGGAAGAATGTACAATTGGCTCGATAGATACCTAGAGAACAGAACAGCAAGGGTTCAGGTTCAGGGGTACAAAAGTATGAAGGCCACACTGGAGCAAGGGTCCCCCAAGGAGGGGTGCTCTCATGACTCTCTTTCTAGTCTTCGTCAATGACATTGCAACATGCCTCCCAAAACGAGTTCACTCTGCCATGTATGCCGACGACCTGGCAATATGGGCGAGAAGAGTCAATGCCCACAGCAGAAAATCGACTGCAAGCTACATTAAATAACCTTGAAGTGTGGTCAGCAAAGTGGAATATGAAAAAAATCCTTCAAAGACCACTTACACTGTGTTCTCCCAGAATAAAAAGGATTACAAGATAACGCTTAAAGTCAATGGGCAGAACCTTCAGAAAATAAAACCCCAACACCTGGAGTCACACTCGACAGAAAGCTGACTTGGTGCACCCAGATCGAGAATGCTACGGCAAAAGCGAGACAGGCTAACAATGATGCGTAAACTCCAGGTTCACATGGGGGCAAACAGCAGAATTCTCAAGACACTTTACTCTGGTAAAGTCGACCGGTCCCAGATTCGGTATGGCAGCGTGGAGCAATGCATCGAACAAGCAATTCGCAAAAATGAGCAGCAGTCAAACCGGGCCCTACGCATTATCACTGGAGCCAAAAGTCCACGCCCATCAAGGCGATGGAGACCATCAAGCATCCAACCAATGACTGACCGAAGGGACAAGAAAGTAGTAGTACTTGCGGAAAACTCAAACGGCTCGAATCGCATCCAATGCAAGAAAGAATGTTTCAATCCGGAAAGTGGAGAATACAGAGATCTAACTTCGTTAGAATCTCTAACGAACTGACCACAGACCACCCAGTCCTGTCCAAATGCACAGCTAAACTAATCCCGGCAATCGACAAATTTCCCGCCATGGAAAACAAAAATGCCAGAACTAGGGAAACAATCCCAGGGATAATGTGCAAAAGGAAAACGAACCTCGACGAAAAACTGCAGCAGAAGAGTACATAGAATCAAGTACCCTGAAAATGAGTGGACGCACGTTCCAAAGGACGGATCGGCAAATAACGCAATAAGCGACGGCGGAGGAGGAATAGTGCTAAAATCTCCAAGAAAGTCACGGTCAAAAAAGCGATTGCAACTGGCAAATACTCGAATAACTACGAGCTGAGGCAGAGGCAATCAAAAAGGCGGCCGAAATGATCTTGGATAGAAGAAACACTACACGCAACAAGGTCGTGATATTCACCGATGCTCTATCGGTCATCACGGCACTCAAATGCGTTGGCAAAACTGAGATGAATGAGCTCAAAACGTCCCTCGCTGAACTAACGAGTTCACTCAAACGCACTGTCATCCAGTGGATACCGTCACACTGCCATTAGAAACGAAGCGGCCGACAAGCTAGCCAAAGAGGGCGGGCGACTACCCCAGACTGATCTCGAGATCAGCTATGATGAAGTCAAAACAACCATCGGTTCGCACTATCGAAGCAAGTGGGCAAAAGACCACCCGCAGTACAGACGTGACGGTTACTTGGTCTCTCCGCAGTGAACAAGTTACCATATTTCGCCTCCGTACCGGCCACAACAAGCTCAGAGCCCACATGTTCCATAAATTTAAAATTTGGCCAATTGCCCATGCAATATGGCAGACATGACGGCAGAACACGTCTTGCAAGACTGTCCACGCTTAGCAGGTATGAGAAAGAGTATTGGCCAAAACACACAGAGCTTCGCGAAAAGCTTACGGGAGGGAAAGGGTCCCAAAAACAACGGGTTTAAAATTTATGATAGAAGTTGGTCCATCAGGCTAGGCCGGGAACGCAAAGGAAAGGAAGGTATGCTTCTGTAGCCACTTCGGGGATTTTGTCACCGCCATGACCTCCATAGTCATACTGCTGGTAGTTTTTGTATATGCACCACTTGTCTCTTTGATGACTTTCCTTTCGCTCTAGCTCAAAGGTCCCAAACATTAAACGATAGTTATGTAATATAATAATGAAAGAGTCCCGTGAGCAGCCACTGAGAACATAATATAGGTGATGGGTCTGAGGAACTTCAGGGAAGGATATTCTTCATCGTCCCCCCCACCTTGAAAACATGCACGCCTTCGCATTGACTTTACCACCCCAGGATGTGACAATCTGTTTGTCTGTGCGTAACGAGGTCTCTGTAGCGTTGAGGTCACCAACATCAACATAAGAAAGAAAGTCTCCTTATATGTCCAAAATCTTTAATTTTTCATTTTTATTTGTAGCATCAGTCAGTTTTCTTTGACTTTGATTTATATCTGTATAGATCTATTTCTTCTCTTCTCTGTCTATGATATATTTACTGGTTTAAAAAAGTTTCTATACCGGAACACCCCAATCAGAAAATTTGTAAAGTAGTAAATGCTCTTGGCGTAGATCCAAGTCAAAATATACAACATGAAAAGATAATTAAAGAGTGTTTATCATACGATGCAAAATGAACGCTGCACTCACAGTGAACAAGTTGCCATATTCCACCTCCGTATCGGACACAACAAGCTCAGAGCCCACATGTTCCATAAATTTAAAATTGGCACAACTAGCCTGTGTCCCTGCAAAATGGCAGACATGACGGCAGAACATGTCTTGCAAGACTGTCAACGGTTAGCAGGTATAAGGAAAGAGTACTGGGCCACAACACACAGAGCTTCGCGAAAAGCTGTACGGAGGAACAGAGTCCCTAAAAACAACAGTAAAATTCATGATAAAAGTTGGTCTATCATTCTAGGCCTGGAACGCAAAGGAAGGAACGCTGCACTCAGTCATCAAAGGCTGCAGTAAAAAAGGCTCTTTGGCGTAGATCCAAGCCCAAGTATACGGTGTTAAACGGATGATTAAAGAGAACTTATACACACGAAGGAAGGGGAAGTGTGAGGGACTGACTGTCAGCGAGACAGACTCAAAACATTTCCGTAGGAGAAAACGAGAACCTGACCTACACATTCATGGTACCTTACACAAGTAGGGGCCTACTTAAAGGGACCTTCTTTACGGACTTTTCTTGACCAGGCGCCAGTCGTTCTTGTCAAAGGTCAATTATATATCACAATAAGAATAATTAAATTGCTTGCATCAAAGAACAAACGCAAGAAAAAGAAGACTTTAAAAAAACAAGAAACTAGTAAATTTTGGTTTTGTATCTTTAAAACTGTCAAATTCTTCAACTAAAGTTTGTATTGTCTTTGATTAGGCTGCTAGTCCTGCTTGTGCTGAATTGGAAACTCTGGTTCTGGACTGGATGGGTAAGTATATCATGCTTATTTGATAAAACTTTAAATGCATTCACTACACACTACAGTTGTGTTTTATCAACTTTACTAAACGAATCAGAATGTTGGAGAATGATAGAACAAGATATGTTTAAACTAACCACCTTCCATACACAACTTGTCTGTGAAAGATCTTACGCTTCTTCTGGTCAAATACTATCTCTAACCAAGAACTGATTACACAATGTCAACAAGAGAATATGAGCACCATTATCAAAAAGAGACATTGGAGATGGATTGGACATGCGAAACGCATGGAGATTAACTTTGTCATGAAAACTGCACTGAGATGGACACTAGAGGGTAAACGAAAACGTGGATGACCCAAGACAACCTGGAGGAGAACAGTAGAACAAGAACTGAAAGAAATGAATCACAGCTAGAACATAATACAGAGAACGACCTGGAGGAGAACAGTAGAACAAGAGATGAAAGAAATGAATCACAGCTAGAACACCATACAGAGAACGAGCTGGAGGAGAACAGTAGAACAAGAGATGAAAGAAATGAATCACAGCTAGAACACCATACAGAGAACGACCTGAGGAGAACAGTAGAACAAGAGATGAAAGAAATGAATCACAGCTGGAACATAATACAGAGAACGACCTGGAGGAGAACAGTAGAACAAGAGATGAAAGAAATGAATCACAGCTGGAACATAATACAGAGAACGACCTGGAGGAGAACAGTAGAACAAGAGATGAAAGAAATGAATCACAGCTAGAACACCATACAGAGAACGACCTGGAGGAGAACAGTAGAACAAGAGATGAAAGAAATGAATCACAGCTGGAACATAATACAGAGAACGACCTGGAGGAGAACAGTAGAACAAGAGATGAAAGAAATGAATCACAGCTGAAACACCATACAGAGAACGACCTGGAGGAGAACAGTAGAACAAGAGATGAAAGAAATGAATCACAGCTGGAACATAATACAGAGAACGACCTGGAGGAGAACAGTAGAACAAGAGATGAAAGAAATGAATCACAGCTAGAACACCATACAGAGAACGACCTGGAGGAGAACAGTAGAACAAGAGATGAAAGAAATGAATCACAGCTAGAACACCATACAGAGAACGACCTGGAAGAGAACAGTAGAACAAGAGATGAAAGAAATGAATCACAGCTAGAACACCATACAGAGAACGACCTGGAGGAGAACAGTAGAACAAGAGATGAAAGAAATGAATCACAGCTAGAACACCATACAGAGAACGACCTGGAGGAGAACAGTAGAACAAGAGATGAAAGAAATGAATCACAGCTAGAACACCATACAGAGAACGACCTGGAGGAGAACAGTAGAACAAGAGATGAAAGAAATGAATCACAGCTAGAACACCATACAGAGAACGACCTGGAGGAGAACAGTAGAACAAGAGATGAAAGAAATGAATCACAGCTAGAACACCATACAGAGAACGACCTGGAGGAGAACAGTAGAACAAGAGATGAAAGAAATGAATCACAGCTAGAACACTCATACAGAGAACGACCTGGAGGAGAACAGTAGAACAAGAGATGAAAGAAATGAATCACAGCTAGAACACCATACAGAGAACGACTTGGAGGAGAACAGTAGAACAAGAGATGAAAGAAATGAATCACAGCTAGAACACCATACAGAGAACGACCTGGAGGAGAACAGTAGAACAAGAGATGAAAGAAATGAATCACAGCTAGAACACCATACAGAGAACGACCTGGAGGAGAACAGTAGAACAAGAGATGAAAGAAATGAATCACAGCTAGAACACCATACAGAGAACGACTTGGAGGAGAACAGTAGAACAAGAGATGAAAGAAATGAATCACAGCTAGAACACCATACAGAGAACGAGCTGGAGGAGAACAGTAGAACAAGAGATGAAAGAAATGAATCACAGCTAGAACACCATACAGAGATCGACTTGGAGGAGAACAGTAGAACAAGAGATGAAAGAAATGAATCACAGCTAGAACACCATACAGAGAACGACTTGGAGGAGAACAGTAGAACAAGAGATGAAAGAAATGAATCACAGCTGGAACATAATACAGAGAACGACCTGGAGGAGAACAGTAGGACAAGAGATGAAAGAAATGAATCACAGCTAGAACACCATACAGAGAACGACTTGGAGGAGAACAGTAGAACAAGAGATGAAAGAAATGAATCACAGCTAGAACACCATACAGAGAACGACTTGGAGGAGAACAGTAGAACAAGAGATGAAAGAAATGAATCACAGCTAGAACACCATACAGAGAACGACCTGGAGGAGAACAGTAGAACAAGAGATGAAAGAAATGAATCACAGCTAGAACACCATACAGAGAACGACCTGGAAGAGAACAGTAGAACAAGAGATGAAAGAAATGAATCACAGCTAGAACACCATACAGAGAACGACTTGGAGGAGAACAGTAGAACAAGAGATGAAAGAAATGAATCACAGCTAGAACACCATACAGAGAACGACTTGGAGGAGAACAGTAGAACAAGAGATGAAAGAAATGAATCACAGCTAGAACACCATACAGAGAACGAGCTGGAGGAGAACAGTAGAACAAGAGATGAAAGAAATGAATCACAGCTTGAACACCATACAGAGATCGACTTGGAGGAGAACAGTAGAACAAGAGATGAAAGAAATGAATCACAGCTGGAACATAATACAGAGAACGACCTGGAGGAGAACAGTAGGACAAGAGATGAAAGAAATGAATCACAGCTAGAACACCATACAGAGAACGACTTGGATGAGAACAGTAGAACAAGAGATGAAAGAAATGAATCACAGCTAGAACACCATACAGAGAACGACTTGGAGGAGAACAGTAGAACAAGAGATGAAAGAAATGAATCACAGCTAGAACACCATACAGAGAACGACCTGGAGGAGAACAGTAGAACAAGAGATGAAAGAAATGAATCACAGCTAGAACACCATACAGAGAACGACCTGGAAGAGAACAGTAGAACAAGAGATGAAAGAAATGAATCACAGCTAGAACACCATACAGAGAACGACCTGGAGGAGAACAGTAGAACAAGAGATGAAAGAAATGAATCACAGCTGGAACATAATACAGAGAACGACCTGGAGGAGAACAGTAGAACAAGAGATGAAAGAAATGAATCACAGCTAGAACACCATACAGAGAACGACTTGGAGGAGAACAGTAGAACAAGAGATGAAAGAAATGAATCACAGCTGGAACATAATACAGAGAACGACCTGGAGGAGAACAGTAGGACAAGAGATGAAAGAAATGAATCACAGCTAGAACACCATACAGAGAACGACTTGGAGGAGAACAGTAGAACAAGAGATGAAAGAAATGAATCACAGCTAGAACACCATACAGAGAACGACTTGGAGAGACAGTAGAACAAGAGATGAAAGAAATGAATCACAGCTAGAACACCATACAGAGAACGAGCTGGAGGAGAACAGTAGAACAAGAGATGAAAGAAATGAATCACAGCTAGAACACCATACAGAGAACGACCTGGAAGAGAACAGTAGAACAAGAGATGAAAGAAATGAATCACAGCTAGAACACCATACAGAGAACGACCTGGAGGAGAACAGTAGAACAAGAGATGAAAGAAATGAATCACAGCTAGAACACCATACAGAGAACGACTTGGAGGAGAACAGTAGAACAAGAGATGAAAGAAATGAATCACAGCTAGAACACCATACAGAGAACGAGCTGGAGGAGAACAGTAGAACAAGAGATGAAAGAAATGAATCACAGCTAGAACACCATACAGAGATCGACTTGGAGGAGAACAGTAGAACAAGAGATGAAAGAAATGAATCACAGCTAGAACACCATACAGAGAACGACCTGGAGGAGAACAGTAGGACAAGAGATGAAAGAAATGAATCACAGATTCATACAGAGGTCAGCCAAGAATAGAGAAGAATGGGATTGCATTTGTTTCTGTCCTAATCGTCATGGGCGTCACAGACGAGAGAGAGAGAGAGATAGATAGAGAGAGTTACCAACTACTACTAAATCTGTATGTCCCCAGTGGAGCATAGGTCGGCAACTGTCGCTCTCCACTGATCTCTTTTTTCCGTCTTGCATAATTTGTTTTGAGGGTTCTACTTGGGCGTGCGACATACGTTTATGGTTAGATAATAAACACTACACCAATCTTTCCTTCATCTCTACTTGGGGAAGGTGGTTTTACTTGGGGAAGGTGATTTTACTTGGGGAAGGTGGTTTTACTTGGGGAAGGTGGTTTATGTGGCTAAATGGTTAAGTCTATGTCTTGTGTTCCGAAAGTCGTGGTTTCGAATCCGGACCTCATCTTTCTGTTCATAAATGAATTTTTTTTAGAGATCCCTCGGATTGTTGCTGAAGCTACGGAGTTCAGGCTTTGTTCAATACGCTCAAAGGTTGCGTGTCTTTCTGTGGAAAGGACTGAGCCACATGAGGTAAAGTCCGGCGCAATGAAGTCAATCGTTTAGTCTCTTTTTACGGCATGTATGGTAGACAATAGTGTAGCTATTAGCTTTTCTGTCGAGACCGGGTAACACAAGTACGGCATCTATGACAGGATATAGTGTAGCTATTAGCTTTACTGTCGAGACCGGGTAACACAGGTACGGAATCTATGGTAGGATATAGTGTAGCTATTAGCTTTACTGTCGAGACCGGGCAATACAGGTACGTCCAAAACTTATAATTTATGTAAATTATGGGAATCTCTGTGGCGCGGAGGCAAAGAGATGGCCTTTCATTTGCATTTCGTTCGCTTGCTCGTGGATCCATCGGGATGTTTTTCCAGAGATCCTTGAGTTGAATATAAGTGAGATCGAGTGACTAGTCATATCAGAGACGGGCGATAAAAAGTAGGTCTCATATTCAATTTAAGCACTTACAAAAACAATTGACAGCTGAAACGGGATCAAAATTGACTGCACAGCGCTGTCCTGGCAACATTCATAAAAAATTAAAATACAAATTCTTTCACAAATTTTCTAAATTACATCGGGGACCTTTTCCGGTGCTACGGAGTTCATGCACTGTCGTTGTGATCTTCATGTATTAAACAAACAAGTGTAGCACATGAGTTTATCCACAAAAATACAATGATGATAGTGCAACAATCAATCAATCAATCAATCAATCAATCAATCAATCAATCAATCAATCAATCAATCAATCAATCAATCGATATCTATGTAATTCATGTTACAGGTAAAATGATTGGTCTACCCAAACAGTTCCTGCACACTGGTGGAGAAGGAGGCGGCGTTATCCAGGTAATGTTGCATATTCATCAACTCTTCAGTTTATTCAAGGTAGTTCTTATCGTCAGAAAAGATTTAAAAAAATATTTCTACAAAATATTGTCATCATCTTTTAAATGACATAGATGATCCTGGCCGGGGCTACGTAGTTCGTGCATACCGCTGATTTTCATGTATAATCTTCTTCTTCTTCTTCTTTTTGTTCGTTCTTTACGATCAATTTTAATCACTCTTTGTGATATGTTTGATCTTTGCCAAGAACGTATACGTTGCACATTGTTTTAGGTCCTAAACGCATAGACTTCTACAGTTTAGGACAGTGTATCCGATTTCAGTCAAACCTTCTTAGTCGCCTCTTACGACATGCATGGCAGGTAACAGTGGTTCTATTCTTTAAAACCCCAAATTTAGGCCGGTAACCACTGGGCGTTCATGATAAAAAAAAGATTGAAGAATATAAAAGCAGACATTGAAATGGAAGGAAGGGTTCAATAAAAAGAGATTTCCTAGAAACCATAGGATACTCTCTCTCTCTTGGTTTTCCCCTGCCAGACTGATGGACCAACTTCATCATGAATTTTACTGTTGTTTTTGGGACTCCGTTCCTCCGTACAGCTTTTCGCGAAGTTTTGTGTGTTGGGGCCCAGTTTCTTTCCTTATCCCTTTGCTAATCGTTGACAGTCTTGCAAGACGTGTTCGCCGTCATGTCTGCCATATTGCAGGGCACAGGCTAGTTGTGCCAATTTTAAATTTTATGGAACATGGGGCTCGGAGCTTGTTGTGGGCGGAGGCGAAGTATGGCAACTTTTTCACGTCGAGAGAGACCATAGTATCCGTCACTGGCTGTGTGCTGAGGGTGGTCTTTTGCCCATTTGTTTTCTATAGTGCAACCGATGGTTGTTTTGATTCTCATAACCGATCTCGAGATGTCAGGTAGTCGCCCACCCTTTTTGGCTAGCTTGTCGGCTGCTTCGTTTCCCAACGTTGCAGTTGACGGTATCCTTTGGGATGACGGTGCGTTTGAGTGAACTCGTTAGTTCAGCGAAGGACTTTTTGAGCTCATTCATCTCAGTTTTGCCGACGCATTTGAGTGCCGTGATGACCGATAGAGCATCGGTGAATATCACGACCTTGTTAACTGTTTCTTCTCCAAGATCATTTCGCGCCTCTTTGATTGCCTCTGCCTCTGCTCGGAAAAGTTATTCGAGTATTTGCAAGTTGCAATCGCTTTCTTGACCGTTCTTTTGAGTTTTTAACACTATTCCCCCCCGCCATCGCTTATTCCCGTATTGCCGATCCGCCCGGAGACGGCTCCACCATTTTCAGGGTACTTGATTCTATGTACTCTTCTGTTGCAATTTTTCTCTCGGGGTTTTTGAACCCTTTTTGTTCAGTATGCCGGGGATTGTTTCCCTTAGTTCTGGCATTTGGTCTTCCATGGCGGCATTTGTCGATTGCCGGATTGGTTTGGGTGTGATTTGAAAGGACTGGATGGTCCATGGTCAGTGCTTTAGAGATTCTAACGAAGTTAGATTCTGTATTCTCCACTTTCCGAATTCATCTTTCTTTCATGCATTGATGAGATTCGAGCAGTTTGAGTTTTCGCAAGTACTACTACTTTTTGTCCCTTCGGTCAGTCATTGGTTGGATGCCGGAGATTGTCTCCATCGCCTTGATGGGCGGGATTTCTGGCTCCAGTGATAAACGTAAGGCCCGGTTTTGACTGCTGCTCATTTTTGCAAATTGTTTGTTAGATGCATTGCTCCACGCTGCCATGCCGTACTCTAGGACCGGTCGCACTCTACCAGAGTACAGTGTCTTGAGAATTCTGGTGTTTTCTCCCATGGGGAAACCCCGCGAGTTTACGCATCATTGTTAGCCTTGCCTCGTTTTTGCCGTAGATTTTCGATCTGGGTGCACCAAGTCAGCTTTCTGTCGAGTGTGACTCCTAGGTACGTTGGGGTTTTGCTCACTGGAAGGATCTGCCCGTTGACTTTAAGCGTTATCTTGTAATCCTTGTTATTCTGGGAGAACACATTGTAAGTGGTCTTTGAAGGATTTATTTTCATATTCCACTCTGCTGACCACACTTAAGGTTTTTTAATGTAGCTTGCAATCGATTTTCTGCTGTGGGCATTGACTCTTCTCTCGCCCATATTGACAAGTCGTCGGCATACATGGCAGCGTGAACTCGTTCTGGGAGGCATGTTGCAATGTCATTGACGAAGACTAGGAAGAGAGTCGGTGAGAGCACCCCTTTTGGGGAATCCTTGCTCCAGTGTGGTCTTTTATACTTTTTCCCTGAACCTGAACTCTTGCTGTTCTGTTCTCTATATCTATTGGGCCCAAATTTTACATTCTTCCCTTTTAGCCGAGGGTGATCAGTTTTAGCCTTAAACCTTCTTTCCAGACTGTGTCAAATGCCTTTTCCATATCTACCAGGACCGCCAGTGTTTTTTTCTTGAAACCATCCGATTTCCTGGACAATGTGGTTACTTGATCCTCTGTGGATCTGTATCTCCGAAACCTCTGTTCCTAGCAGCCCTTGCTTTCCAAGTGCCAAGATAAGCGTTTGTTCACCATGCGCTCCATAAGTTGCCCGCAGCTTAGAGGGTTATTGGTCTGTAACTCGCCGGGTCGAGTTTATTTTGCCCGGTTTTAGGATGGGTACCATGATTGCTTTTTCCATTCTTGTGACTATACCTTTTTCCAAAATGTTGAGAACGGACAGTAGAGCGGCCTTTGCTCTGTTTCCCATGTTTTTAAGCATCTCATTGGTGATCCCATCTTTTCCGGGGGACTTTCGGGTTTCAGGTCCCCTTGGCCTCCCTTTCCCGCTCGTTACTGGTGAATGTCCGTTAGGTGACTATCTGTTTTTCTTGGCTCGCCCTTTAGAGCCCGTGCTTTTCTTGTGGCATCAACTTTTCCTTTGCTATGCTTACTCTCTGACTGGCATATTTTGCATCAGATGTTTGTTTCTTCCCTACCCCCAAACCCTCTTTCTTGTCTTGTTCGAGGACTATAGGGGGTCTGGGTGGTGTTTTCATCACTCAGCGCTTTGGCCAGCTTCCACAGTTTATGACCGTCCCTATCGAGGTTCAGGATTGGTTTTTTTGACCCCAACTCTGTCGCGCCGCTCGTTTGACATCTCTTCTGTATTTTGCTGCCGCCCCTTAAGCATCATTTCCACTGACTGTGCCTGTTCCGCTCACTCCTATCTTCCAGTCTTTTCGCTTCTGAACCTCTGCTGTCCAGTATGGCTTGTAATCCTTTCGTGCGCATCTAGGATGGTTTCCCGTGCCGCTTTCAGGATGCTTTGACAGTTCCCTTCACGATTCGACGTTTTCTTTTTATGCATGTTTATTCGTTCAAATTTGCACCCGTTGTGCTCCATACTGTTTCCAATTGGCTCTCTTTAGTTCCACCGTGCAACACATTTTTGGGGTCCCGGTACGAAATTTAGGTCACTTGCAATTTGACTGGTCTATGGTCACTATCCCCAGCTGCTGGGTAACCGTCCGAATACTTTGGGGGATATGTCGCTTGTGCAAAGGCCAAGTCCGGGGTGCTCGTGTATGCCCCCGTTCTCGAGTAGAAGGTTGGGATCGTCCGGGCATTTATAGGGAAAAGGTTTTTTTCAATCTCCCAGTCTTCCACCTCTACGCCTCTGTGTTTGCTCGGGTACCCATCTCTCCGAGCACTGCGAAATCACCGACCACGACATGAGGTCACCGATATTCATGTTTCGAGGACAGCGGCGTGTAACTTGGACAGTAAAGGTTATACAGGAGTATCTGGTGTCGGCACGAATTGAACGCCTATGATCTCTACTGCGCCGGCGTTTCCATTTGTTCCTTCCATCTGCTTGGTTGGAATGTTTTTAACTAGCGTGAGGATCACCCTTTTTGCCCTTCTCGGTCTTTCGAAGGTCTGTAACCTTTGATCTCGAACTTATGTCTGGGATTTAGGTGGTTTCTTGATGCACGCAATGTCTATATCGTCTTCTGCAAGTCTTATTGAGAGTGCTTGCTTCTTGTGATGGATACCTTCCGCATTCCATTGGGTGATATTTAATTTCTTATGGTCAATACGACCGTATCGAACCCGTAACTTTAACCCGGTTACCTCGTTCGCTGCTGTGCCGGAGTTGGAGGGCGGGACCGTCGGTAGCATAAAGCGGGCCCTTCGAGGCATTTGGGGGCCGGGACCGTCCTGCCCGGCGGACTTTCAGGCGTAGCACCATATCGATTTTCTATTAATAAACATATTCATGATAAAATTTGTCCATGCAGCGTCAGCATGGGTAGCTACTTACACTTTCAGTGCCGTTTTTAGCTCAGGTGCTTATCTATGGATACATTTTGCTGAGAGAGGGAAGAAGTACTTTACTCAATATCTACGATACCAATATCTACGATACCAATATCTACGATACCCAAAATCGGACCTAAGCTTTATCGTCCGTCTCCGATAGGACTATGAACTCCCTCTCACCTAAACTGAGATCAGGGATCTCTGGAAACTTATCCTGATGGCTCAACGAGGGAGCGAACAGAGTACCTTTAAAACGAAAGTCGAGCACCGAACTTCTAAATTTAATTTCTGATATAACATAACCTTGTATTTGCGTGGTATGTATATTTTTACCGAATTCGTTGCCCGTCTGCCCAGCATGCTCGTAGCGCGTTGGACGACGAGTGACAAGCTCTCTGTGAGTGCGGTTCAATTCCGGGGTTGGCAGAAAAGCCACAGGTTCTCCAGATTTACGGTGCTCGTGGCACCGAACCGAAGGGTTACGATGTTCATGGTACCGAGCCGAAGAGCTTTCAGCTCAGGTGTTTCTGGATCAGGAAAACCAAACAAACCGAATTCCTCTTTATCTAAAAATGATGGTATACCAGCATCACGTGACGTGAGTGGTCTGATGTCCTGACATTTCACTTGAGCTCTACGGTCTTACGACTTCAGGTGGCTATGGACAAACGATAGCTGTTTTTTTTTTTTTTTTTATTATTCATTATGCTAATGGGAATTCCCAATGCTATCATAGTCAACAGTTATGCTTTCACCAGATATAAATTATATACGTTATAATTACTCTTGGAAGAGAATGTAGGGATTGGGGCAACATGAAGGCTGATCTCGCAGTTAAGCAGCTGATAGAAGATAATGCAAGGATGATGATGTTGTTGTATATACCGATGGGTCGGTTCAACGTGGTGAGAAATCCGGCTGGGGTTTCTTGGCTAATGCGCATGGTAGGGGTGTTGCAGAGCGAAGTGGGGCATACAGGACAACTACTTCTAGTATGAGGATGGAGATTGAGGCCGTTACTGTTGCCCTCCATTGGATTTCTGGGACTTCGTTTACTGGGGCCGTTGTTGTATCTGACTCTCAGTCGATGTTTCACAAGAACCAGAGGGCAGGTTTCGGTATGGATGGATGTCGTCATAAGTTTCTAACCTCCAGCGGCTTACGTGGATTCACTCTCCTGGGCATGCGCGTGTTTGAGAGAGCGGGCAGGCTTGCATCAACAGCATCGATTGTTAGGAGTTGAAGATGGATAAGGGGATGTTCTTTGATCTCTTCCGACTGTCTGCGGATGAGGACACTAAAATCGATGTTGAATCGATCCAACGATTTAAGCAGTTTGGAGTTACCCGTTGTTCAAGTCGAACTGATGCCTGAGAGGCAGAGTGAGAGGTGTGTTTAATCAGCGAGTCACGGAACCATCAGTATGCATCTCTTCGATATCTGTAGGGGAGACTGAGCACCATGGGTCTGCCCGGAGTGCAATGACGTCAGTTTAGTAACCAATAATCAATAATCAATAACCAATAACCAATAACCAATAACCAATAACCAATAACCAGATATAGATCATCAATTCGCCAGTGAGTTGCTGGGGCCTGCAAGGGAGCAAAGAATAGTAACACTGTGACCTACAAGGCATGTCGTAAGAGCGACTGAGGTAGGGCCTAGGATGCTCATCATCATCAAGGTGCGTATCCTTTATAGGACATTGCTCTCTTTGCAGCACATCTGAAATTCACTCTGTCTCTAGCCTGTTCACCCACTTCGTTGATGGTCATGTTCATGGTTTCTTTAGTATCTTGTAGCCATCTTCTTCTTGGTCTGCCTCTGCGTCCTGGGACCCTGTCCTCTAGTATTGTTCTTTCCAGGCCATCGTGACGCTTGATGTGACCAAAGTATGTAATTTTACTGTATAGTATGTTGTTTATCAGCCAATTGTCTTTAATATTTAGTTCTTTCAGGACATCAGTGTTCTTTCTTTTTCCTGTCCATGGTATTCGTAGGATCTTTCTGTAGCATTTAGTTTCGAAGGACTGGATTTTCGTTCTAATTTTTGTGTAATAGTCCATGATTCGCAACCATAAGTAGCCACTGGGAAAATGCATGCTCTCAATATTTTTAATTTTAGTATTTTGCTGGTGCTTTGCCACATGTTCTTTATTGTGTTTAACTTCTTGATTGCTATTGCCAATCTTCTTGAGATCTCTTTGGAGCAGTCACCGTTATTGTTAATTATTGGGATGCTACCTTAGTAAATAAAAACGTCGCAGAAATCGGATGTGCTGGCCTACTTGTAGGCGCATAACTAACACAACGAACAATATACAGTGAGAGTTCTAACTAACTAACTCACCAATTTCTCCACAGGGTTCTGCTAGTGAAAGTGTTTTAGTTGCTCTGTTGTCGGCACGACACAAGACGATCAAACAACTCAAAGAAAAGCAGCCGTACGCAGAGGATGGACAGTTGCTATCCAAGCTAGTAGGATACTGTTCGAAACTGGTAAATATATTTAAAAGTTATTTTCTTGTTATAGTTCTTTTATCAGTGGCGTCTCGTCATTATAGGGCCAGTGGGGCCAGGCCCATAAAAATAATGTGTAACTTGCATTTATTATTTAATAAATTAAAATATAACCTAATCCAAAACCATGATTTTTCCGAAAATTTGTATCTGGCCCCACCAAACAAAAGGATCACGAGCCGCCACTGTCTTTTATTGTAATTCTTTTTTGCTCTATCAGTCATCAGATCACAGCATCAGTAGCTTCGCTGAACTTATCTTTTTAATTGTCTTTCTTTTGTGATTGTTGGTGAGTTTAGGATGGATATTAGGGATATTCTCCAGTCCACTTGACGAGCTTCTATTGAGGATACTAACATTGACATTGAACAATCTAGCGGTTTACGGAATTTGAAATTATAGACGTTGTGCAAGTAGAGTGGGCTCTTTGAATGTCAGAGTGAGGAGTGTGTTTAACCAGCGAGAGACAGGAACCATCAGTATGCATATTCTTCGATATCTGTTAGGAGGTGGAGACTGAGCACCTATGAGTCTGCCCGGTCTGCTGTAACATCAGTTCATTACTGAATAATCATTGATCTGCAACAGGACTATAGAGGTCCTGGACAGAGCTGATATTCCAAGCATGTCTACTTGACTCAGTCATTGATGTATGCATGAGATCGATAAAACATTTCAACCGTATTTTCTTCTTTTTCTTTTGTCGTCACACTAGTACCGGGTTGTTGCCCAGTGTCGTCACACTGTTACCGTGTTGTTGCCCAGTGTCGTCATACTGTTACCGGGTTGTTGTTCAGTGTCGTCACACTTTTACGTGTTGTTGCCAGTGTCGCCACACTGTTACCGTGTTGTTGCCCAGTGTCGTCATACTGCTACCAGGTTGTTGTTCAGTGTCGTCACACTGTTACCGGGTTGTTGTCCAGTGTCGTCACACTGTTACCGTGTTGTTGCCCAGTGTCGCCACACTGTTACCGTGTTGTTGCCCAGTGTCGTCATACTGCTACCAGGTTGTTGTTCAGTGTCGTCACACTGTTACCGGGTTGTTGCCCAGTGTTGTAGTTTTCTGTTTTTGTCTTGCGCTGTTCTGATGGCTTCGGTGATTGTTGTTTTTGTTCTTTCACAGGATTCTGCTATGTCATCTAACCATCTTTTCCGTGGTCTTCCTCTTGCCTTCTTCCCTGATGTTCTGTTGTAGAAGACTCTGTATACTGTGGAGTTTGGATGCATTCTTATTAAGTGACCAAACCACTTCATTCTTTGTTTCTCAATGTAATTCAAGCAAAGTTCTGTGCCAACTTTCTTTCTTATCCTAATGTTGGTGATTCTGTTTTTCTGGTGTTGTTGGTAACTTTTCGCAGGCAACGCATTTCACATGTAGTTATTTTTGTGACTATGCTTTGCCATTGTCCATGTTTGGCTCTGGTAACACAAAGTAGGTATGGCATAGAAATGAGAAAGAAATGAAAGAAATGAATGAATTTGAAAAAAAAAAGAAAACTATCTGATGTATGAAACATATGTTTGATCTCTCAATGAAGGCACACTCGTGTGTAGAAAAGGCTGGAATGATAGCATTCGTTAAGATGAGGCAGCTTGATGTGACACCAATTATTCACTTGAGGTCGGTCTTTGGGGGATGCCATTGAGGTGAGATCATGGTGTCTGTTCCTAGTTTTGTTATTATTGCGGTTTTTATAATGTTGTGAGGTGTCGAAATGTGAGGTAGTGTTATCGGTGATGTGTGGTGAAATGTGTGGTGTTGATGTTGTTGTTGTGGAGGAAATGTGGATTTGTTATCTTGTAGGTGTAGTTAATGTTGTTGTGACGTGGTGAAATGTGGTGGCAGTTATTGTTGGGGTGAGTGAAATGTGGTGCAGTTATTTTTGTAAAGTAAATGTAAAGGAAGCCTTTCATACCATGTGGTATATAGGTCAATACAGTGTTAGGCCTGTATTTTTCATTGACGTCGGCACACGATGGGTGATGTGGTTAACATCACGCCGGCCGCCTTTACTTTCCCAGAGCATGTCTGGTACCCAGTTGAGGCTGGGTCGACCTGAGAGCCGTCGCGGTCCGGGAAAAATTCCACTCCTACTTGCGGGAGCTGAACCCGGACCACCAGCCTAGAGAAGCGAGTTTACTAACAACTACGCTACTGCGGCTCTCAGATTGTTGGGGTAGTGAAATGTGGTGCAGTTATTGTTGTGACGTGGTGAAATGTGTGGTGCAGTTATTGTTGTGACGTTGTAAAATGCGTGGTGCAGTTATTGTTGTGACGTGGTGAAATGTGTGGTGCAGTTATTGTTGTGACGTTGTAAAATGCGTGGTGCAGTTAGTGATGAGGTGTTGTGAAATGTCTCTTCTCGTGCCTTTTATATATATATATATAGTAACGAATTGAGAGATATGGGTGTCAAGATTGGTACAGCCGTAAAGAACGACATACCAAATATGCAAAGAGATTGATTAATCAACATCGAACTGGGGTGTTGAGCCACTGGACGCTACTGGATTTGTTGAGGCGGAGATCGGAGTACATATGGACTTGTCCGAAGTGCTATTTGATAGTTATCATATAACTGATAACATATATAGTAACGAAACACTTTTCCATGACATGAAGTAATTTGTGTAGAACACAGGATGGACAGAAGGACGAACTGACAAATGTTGCTACAACAAGTTGGGTAACTACATTGAATAAGAAGTAACAGATATCTTTCTTCTTGTGACGTCACACTGTTACCGGGTTGTTACCCAGTGTCGTCACACTGTTACCGGGTTGTTGCCCAGTGTCGTCACACTGTTACGGGGTTGTTGCCCAGTGTCGTCACACTGTTACCGGGTTGTTACCCAGTGTCGTCACACTGTTACCAGGTTGTTGCCCAGTGTCGTCACAATGTTACGGGGTTGTTGCCCAGTGTCGTCACAATGTTACGGGGTTGTTGCCCAGTGTCGTCACACTGTTACCGGGTTGTTGCCCAGTGTCGTCAGCTATTCGAGGTTGTTGCCCAGTGTCGTCACAATGTTACGGGGTTGTTGCCCAGTGTCGTCACAATGTTACGGGGTTGTTGCCCAGTGTCGTCACAATGTTACGGGGTTGTTGCCCAGTGTCGTCACAATGTTACGGGGTTGTTGCCCAGTGTCGTCACAATGTTACGGGGTTGTTGCCCAGTGTCGTCACAATGTTACGGGGTTGTTGCCCAGTGGTGTCATTTTCTGTTTGTGTTGTCTAGCGCTTTTCTACTAGCTTGGGTGATAATTATTTTTTACTTTTTGACAAAATGTAGCTATGCCATCTTTCCATCTTTTGTCACTGTCTTCATCTCGCCATCTTTCCTGATGATCTGTTATAGAAGAATGTTTACCTCAGACTGGTTGCATAATAGATTTTGTTAGTAAATATTAACTTCTTAAAATGTCAAACAAAATAACAAATCCCCCAAATTGTTTCTCTACAGGAGGACAAGAGGATGGGACTTATTCCTTTTTTTGTAAGTATTTGCACATGTCTCTCAGTTTGTAGATGTCTGTTTAGTTTGTAGACTTTAGAATTATATAGACCAGAGCTGTCCAACGTAGACGGGGTCTCTGTGGCTAAATGTGTTCGAATCTGCACCCTACAAGGCATGTCGTAAGAGGCGACTGAGGTAGGGAGCCTAGGGAAGCTACCCAAGTAAATAAAAAGCGTCACTGAAATTGGACGTGCTCCCCTACTTGTAGGAGCATAACTGGCAGAGCGTTCAATCGCTCTTAGGCTCAGATAACTTACAAATCACAAAGAGTGGTTTAACAAGTGGTCGATATGAAGCGTTGGAAGAAGTCTATAATTTCCGTTCAGTTGAGACTTTATCGCTAGTTTTGGATTATTTATTGGATTATTAATTTGATTATACCAAGATAGATAGAATAGGCAGATCAGACCCCTATAACTAGTACTAGGCAATGTCAGTTTACATCCATGCCACCTCATCATCATCAGGTGCCGTCCAGGCTGGCGTAAACCATCATAGATCTCCACAAATCTATTTATCTGGTGTTTGCTATCATCTCAGATGTTGACGCTCTTCCGTGTCATAAGTCAGGCTATCCAAAAGTTTACTCTCTGTTTCCTATTCTCGTCTCCTTCGGTTTTACGGTTGTCATAATGTGTTCTAAACCCCCCTTATAAACATATAAGGATGAGAGGTGCATCAAGTGACGAAACGTGTGCCCACGTAGGGCAAAACCTCAAGCCCTGAGGAGCAAACATTGCCAGCTCGGGCAAGAATAAATAAATCAGATCCGTAACGAATAAAGTCTACCCTCGTGTCGGTGCGAGGAAGATTGCAGCTGATCCCGCATCGGTGCCTAGGTGCAGATACTACTGGGCATGGTTTGCGAGCGCAAAACACAAGTTGCGGTTAGTGCATACAAACTACCTCCGGGAAAACGGGTGCAAGGTACTGTTGCGGTAACGTTCATCCCGGAAGAACTGAGGTGGGTGATGCCTAACGGAACTGCCAGGCTTAGGGCAACCGGGCAGGGTACAATTGAAGTCACACTAACATCCACGGTAGAACAGGGCGGGTGATGGTGGCGAGTGCAAAATCCTCGTCTGCGTTAGTCTGCCGACTGAAACGACCTTCTACATTGTCTGTGCCTGACTCTGGCCGGTGTCTTCTCGAGGCTAACTGCAAATTACCACACGTACCAACGCGTCTAGAAAAGGTTGAGAATGTTCCTACTCGGATCAACCAGTGAACGTAAGAAGGTCGACAATGTAAAGATCTGACAGGCAGTCCGGGTCCGAACATTGGCGAAAACCGATACTTTACACGGTGTTTTATACGAGTAAGACGCCGTCCGAGGACACGCTTATACGCCCCGAGAAATGTTTCTAATCGGAACGACTCGTAGTCAGAAAAGGCATAATAGTGTAACTCTACTGTCCTATGCTAGATCACAAAGCCCAAAATGCAAAGCTGGATCGAAAAGGCGAGATCCGGGCCGACAATAGTCGGTAGAAGCATCGTACTAGGGAAAGCTCACCCTAGTAAATCAAAAGCTGGCTGAAACCGGACGGGCGGGCCTAGTCACCATGGGCCACAATCGACCGACGTAGATCACTCCGTTCTTGTCAGTGGACAAATTATACATAAATAAGAATGATCAAATTGTTGTGAGCGGATCGAGAGAAGAAGAAGAAGAACAACTAGTTTTTAAAAGGATTTTAAAACCGAAGGATTTACTTCATTGCACCGGGTTTACCAGTATGGCTCGATCCTCTCCGAATGACACGTCAACTGCCGAGAGTACTGCACAACGCACGAACTCCGTAGCTCTGGAAACAATCCTAGAGGTCTCTGAGGAAAAAATGCACTCAGGAACAGAACGGCGCGGTCCAGATTCGAACCCACCATCTTCGACCTGCAAGGCAATGGGCTTAACCACTTAACCACAGAGTCCCCCTACAACAGTACCTAGTTCAGTTTATTGAAACGATTCATGTTTAGAATTTACGATCATACTCATGGAGCTACGGAGTATGAAAACACTTAGTCTCAACGTAACGACAAAAGAAGAAGAAGAAAAATGTAATCTCTCTCTCTCCGTCTTTTAACCCGTATTGGGTCATAAGCCCTCAACCAACTCATGTCAAGTCTTGCTATCTCTAGCTATCTCCTGCAGCTCCCTCCAACTCTTCCTTATATTGTTGATCTCTGCCTCCAAATCTCATCTCCATGTATTTCTCGGCCTTCATTTCTCGTTGCCCTGTGGTTTCCAGAAAAGGACTGTTTTTTTTAAATATTCCCCTCAGGTTTTCTCAAAGTGTGTCCTATCCAGCGCCAGCATTTTTCTTTAACCTCTTGGTTCACTGGAATCTGTTTTGTTCTTTCCATAAGTTTCTCATTTGTGACCCTATCATAACATCTCAGTCCCTCTATTCTGCGCAGACACCAGTTGATAAATGTTTGCAATGTATGTGTGTTATTTTAGTTGTTCTAATCAAATCGACTTCATCACGCAGGTCTGTGCCACTTAGCACTACAGCTTGTTGTTCCTTCGACAACATCAACGAATTAGGTGACGTAGCAAAACGACAAGGCATTTACCTTCATATTGATGCTGCATACGCTGGCAATGCTCTAATCTGTCCAGAGTTCCAGTTTCTTATCGAAGGAATAGAGGTAAGAGCATCCGCTTCTTTTCGTTGGCAATCTTGTGGCTTCTAGCGTGCAAGAAAATACATAATGATTTCTGCTTAATTAACAAATATCACGTTAAAAAGCGTAATACAGTAGATCAAGACTGGTTATTAGTTTCAGTCTAGAATATCTTCATTGCACTCCGGCGGACATGTCCATAGGTGCTCCGATCTCCTTCGCAATATCTCCAACAGCGTCCAGCGACTGACCGTACCAGTTCGATTTGATTGATGAGCCTACTCACGTACCTGTTATGCTGTTCTTTCTTGCTACTCTAATCTTCAAACCCAGCTCCTGCAATCTAGTAGCTGACGTGATTGGTTTAAATGAAAATCTTCTTGGCCACACATATGAAGGCGTTCAAAATATCAGCTCTATCCATTGGCTGGCCGTCTGATATGGTGACAGAGCCAGGCAGTTTGTCTGCTCTCAGTTGCCAACGACACCACGTGCCCCGAACGAAGATAAGTGTGATTCTGCAAATTATTGACGCTTTTAGTGATTCCGTCCATTGCCTGCTCACAGAACCAGGATCTACTTGCGGTCTTACCAAGACCAGTTATGTACGAAGCAGTGATGAAGTAATACAAATGCGACAACTACCACAGCAGGACTATGGAAGTCATGCGTGATACAATTCAAAGAGTGGCTACAGACGCAAACATTCACTCATGCATGCATGCTCAGCGACTCTATGAGCATGATACAGCAGATCAAAATCGATTTTGTACGAAGGCAATGGATACAATTAACAAGAAATGCGACAATCCAGACACTTACCTCCACTTTTTTTCCTGGTCATTCTGGGGTGAAAGGCAATGATAAGTGGATACACTAGCGGGATATAATGCGATCGAGAATATGTCTTCTATGGACAAAGATGACATCGTCAATGCTCTAAGAGAAAGCAATATTCTGAAGATTTCAACGAAGAAGATAAAGGGTATTCTCCATCTCGGTTGCGCAAGTTTTACATACCGATAATTGCGGCAAGACGGAGAAGCACAAGAGAAACCATAGCAGATGCATGAACCAACACAAACGGAAATTGTTACTTATACACACTGAAACACATTATTGAGAGGAGATCGACAATATAAACACGTTCGATGTGCGATGAGATGATCCTCAAATTAACATTGAAATATAAGTTGTAACTATTCAACAGTAGTTCCAAAATTTGCTATCTTGTGTTCATAGTCACTGCAGCTTTTCTTGATGAAGAAATCACGCTCGAATAGACAGCGCGTCTACATTCGGCAAACTATCAAGCAGCGTAGGACAACAAATAACATTGCAGACGAAGATTCAAATATATGGGAGTCTGTTAAGTGACGCCTTAGCATATGGCTCATAAACATGGACATCCTACTCAGCTGAGATGAGTCTTCAACATCTTTCACATTCGTTGTCTCTGCAAGATTATGAACATCAGGTGGTACGACAAGGTAATCAACCTAAGTACTCAACGTAGAAACTTGCCTTCCATCTGGTGTGCTCAGTAGAGGGACTAAGATGGCCAGGGCATGTGAGAAGATTTGATAATAGCTGCATACTCCAACAGGTGCTGTTTTGTGAACTCTTGAAGTAAGAGGCATCAAGACAGACCACTGCTCAGATATAAGAATGTCTGCAAGTTCTCAGTGCAGAACTTTTCTAACGGCTCCAAGAATGGAAAACTGACGTGTCTAGTAACGATTTATAAATAGATGACCAAGTCACCACCAAGATCCACTCTTCTATTCATTCAGTCAAATCTCCTGTGTGTTATCGGGCTTGCAAGGGCAGCAAAGAATAGTAACACTGCCACCTACAAGGCATGTCGTAAGATGCGACTGTTCGAGTCCTAGGAAGCTACCTAGTAAATAAAAAGCATCGCAGAAATCGGATGTGCTGGCCTACTTGTAGGCGCATAATTGGCACAACGTACAATCGTCCATAGGCTCAGATCACATACAGATCACATAAAGTGGTAAACAAGTGGTCGATATGAAACGTTAGAAGAATAAGTTCAGTCATATAACACAAAAATAATTAACTGAATCTTACAATATATTTCAGAATGTTAATTCGTTCAGTTTAAACACTAACAAATGGCTGCAAGTGAACTTTGATTGTTCTCTGCTGTGGTGAGATATTCATTGTTTGTTTCCCTACTGTTTACATATTATTATATTTATTTTATTTTGTTTCGTTTATGTTCTAAACATTTTTACGACGCACTGCATGCTGGGTAAACACATTTGCTGTTGCTTTTTTTTGTTTTTCCGATCCAGAAGTACTTGAGCTTTCAGCTCTTCGGCTCGGTGCCATGGACATCGTAACCCTTCGGTTCGGTGCCACGAACACCGTTAATCTGGGGAATCTATGACTTTTCTGCCAGCCCACGGAATTGAACCTGCACTCACAGAGGGCTTGTCACTCGCAGTCCAACGCGCTACGAACACGATGGGCAGGCGGGCTTTTTGCTTTCAACGTCTGTCGGAAGAGTACACGTCAAGTGATATTATGGTCGCATATCATGGACAGAGAGGAAACCAAATGAATATAAGTGTTACAGAAGAGTCCTTCGTATATCTTGGACAGAGAAGAGAACAAATAGATCTATCCAGAAAGAACTCATAATCAAAGAAAACTGGCATGTATGCTACAAATAAGAAAGAGAAAATTGAGATATTTTGGACATATAAAAAGACATGAAGGGCTGGAGAAGACCATCATGGAAAGAGGCATCCAGCAAAGAGAAGAAGAGAAGACTCCGGAGAAAATAGATTCAGGATGTAACTGATAGTTTGAATATGCAGGCTGCATATTGGGACATCTGACCTATAACAGAGACAGAAAGAGAGAGAGAGAGAGAGAGCGAGAGAGAGAGACAGAGAGATAGAGAGAGAGAGAGACAGAGAGAGAGAGAGAGCGAGAGAGAGCGAGAGAGAGAGAGCAAGGAGAAGGAGAGAGAGGGGAGAGCAATCTCGAAGGGCTGTTTGAGTGACAAAGTTCCGCTTAGGACAAGCTATGTGATGATAATTTATAAGAAAATAAGACTGCAATCCTTAGGAACAATACTAGCATCTTTTTAGTGTCAGTCCATTGTATTGACTATTTATTGATATATTTGTGTTAAAGGGAGCAGTGTTGATGATCTGACAACTGCCCTGACGGTTGACCCACTTTATCTACAACACAAACATGGAGACAAGGCTATTGATTTGTAGGTTGTCGTATGATGTCTGTCTCGTTACAACTACAACTACAACTACCACATTTTGTTTAAGTGTGATGATGTTGTCTGTTACAACTACAACTACAACTACCACATTTTGTTTAAGTGTAATGATGTTGTCTGTTACAACTACAACTACAACTCATACATTTTGTTTAAGTGTGATGATGTTGTCTGTTACAACTACACTACCACATTTTGTTTAAGTGTAATGATGTTGTTCTGTTACAACTACAACTCACTACACATTTTGTTTAAGTGTGATGATGTTGTCTGTTACAACTACAACTACAACTACCACATTTTGTTTAAGTGTACATGATGTTGTCTGTTACACTACAACTACAACTACCACATTTTGTTTAAGTGTGATGATGTTGTCTGTTACAACTACAACTACAACTACCACATTTTGTTTAAGTGTAATGATGTTGTCTGTTACAATAAACTATCTAACTACCACATTTTGTTTAAGTACTTCAAACAGTTCTCTTGTGACATCATAGTTTGGCGTCTCTTTTCATCTGTGGTAGAAAGTATACTGATCAGCTACTGAACTGAAAAACAGAGTGTGGCTGAATTAAATTTAAGTCCTATTTTCCCAAAGGAAGGGAGGTTTATAACACATTGAGAACCGGTAAATCGAGGACAGACGGTACAGGAAGACAAGACAATTTGGATAGCCTGACTTCATGGCACTGTCGAGCGTCAACATCTGAGATGATAGCAAACACCAAAGACAGAGATTAGCGGATATCCATGATCACTTACGCCAGACGGCTAGGCACCTGATGATGATTAGTGATTTTCCCTGCAGGTGTATGTACAAATTCAGCCGCAGTTTTCTTAATTATTAACATATTTTTGAGTAATATACCATTTTGTAGTAAATGAATTGTCTTTGAGACCGTTCTAAAACAAGTAAATAGCGCACCCCAGCAGCTATAGGGGCAATCATTGACGATGATCGCAGTTAATGTCTATACAATTGAGATTATCAGATTATTAATGACTGTAACCTTGACCTCCGACAACCTATGATGCGACTCAGGTAAAACTTCTCTGAAATCTCGACCACAACCTTCATGTGACCTAGTATTCCAGTATTTTTGTATAAGACAAATTTATTTTAAAAACAACACAACACGCTCAATCAAGGTTTTATTATATTACGCCTGTCTGCCCAGCGTGTTCGTAGCGTGTTGACTAGGTGGACAAGCCCCTGTGATTGCGCGTTCAATTCCGCTTGCTGACAGAAAAGACACAGGTTCTCTAGATTTCGGTGTTCGTGGCACCGAACCGAAGGGTTACGATGTCCAAAGCACCGAGCCGAAGACCTGAAAGCTCAAGTGCTTCTGGATCGAAGAAAGAAATATAATGTTACAAATTCAGTTTAACACTAAGGAATATCAGTATTATTAACACTAAGGAATATCAGTATTAATAACTAAGGAATATCAGTATTATTAACACTAGAATATCAGCATTATTAACACTAAGGAATATCAGAATTATTAACACTAAGGAATATCAGTATTATTAACACTAAGGAATATCAGTATTATTAACACTAAGGAATATCAGTATTATTAACACTAAGGAATATCAGTATTATTAACACTAAGGAATATCAGTATTATTAACACTAAGGAATATCAGTATTATTAACACTAAGGAATATCAGTATTATTAACACTAAGGAATATCAGTATTATTAACACTAAGGGAAAATCAGTATTATTAACACTAAGGAATATCAGTATTATTAACACAAGGAATATCAGTATTATTAACACTTTTCATCAATAAATTACTTTGGACTTATAGAATTGTGTAAATTGCAGAAAACATTATAGTTTTCATCAAACAGCTATAAAACTAGCCTCATTAAAAGAATTTGATTTTCCGTCTGACGTGTCCGGCCTTATGTTGCAGGGGACCAGGCTGTAACTACAGCAGCCCCATTGTTAAGGATCCAAATATTTCATTAATAGCTAAACAACAGATGATCAATAGCATTTTCATTGTGCTGACCTATTTGTGCACTTTCATTGTGTTGACCACTGCACAAAAATGATAGAAGAAACAGTCACGACAGAGATGAAGTGTCTACAAGAATACTGGTGTAATAAGAAGGACTAGTTGAGAAATGAAGACATCAGGAAAAAGTGGGTACAACAACAGAGTACGACTCATCAAGAAACAACAAATTGTTGCTCGGTACATAAGCAGATTACCAACAGACAGTGCACATCAAAGAGCAATACTGCTCCGATACAATGGGTACAAAGCAAAAGGTCAGCCACGCAAAAGATGGACCTCATAGATAACAGAGGCGACGAAATACACTTTCTACGAAGCGCATACAAGGGCCCGTTTTAGAAATCTCTACTTGACCTGACGCTGTGAGACAAACAGTTTTAGAAATCTCTTCTTGACCTGACGCTGTGAGACAAACAGTTTTAGAAATCTCTTCTTGACATGACGCTGTGAGGCAAACAGTTTTAGAAATCTCTTCCTGACCTGACGCTGTAGAGGCAAACAGTTTTGAAATCTCTTCTTGACCTGACGCTGTAGGCAAACAGTTTGAAATCTCTTCTTGACCTGACGCTGTGAGGCAAACAGTTTTATAAATCTCTTCCTGACCTGACGCTGTGAGACAAACAGTTTTAGAAATCTCTTCTTGACCTGACGCTGTGAGGCAAACAGTTTTAGAAATCTCTTCTTGACCTGACGCTGTGAGGCAAACAGTTTTAGAAATCTCTTCTTGACCTGACGCTGTGAGGCAAACAGTTTCAGAAATCTCTTCTTGACCTGACGCTGTGAGGCATACAGGATTTGAGAGAAGAAGAGAGCATATTTGTAGGCGCATAACTGGTAACGTCAATCACTCTTAGGCTCAGACACATCAGAAAGAAAGAGTGGTTTACAAGTGATCGATATGGAGTGTTGAAAGACAGAGCAGAAGAAGCCCAATAAGATCAGTTAACGAATTTGTTAGTTGGTTCTTTGTTATGTGGGGAGTAAAGCCTTTACAGAGTACACTCTTTCTAACCTAAGAACGAACCTTGCTCTTAATCTCAGCATGTATGCAACAAACAGGAAAATAAGAATGAACTCCTTTCGAAATTAAAAGTTAATAGATATCCTTTTACAGGACTTTGCGAATCAACCCAGCTTTTTAACGCTGTTTGTATTTTCTAGGCATTATACGTTCAGTAGTTTACCATTGTTTGAACGGGTGGTGCATCGTCTTTTGTTAAAATCCACGCGAAATAATTTGCAACCAAACTGTCCAGCAGCGTTATTCGAACAGAAGGGGTCAGGCTCATGAGGTCATGGTGGTAACATGAGCCAGGGTTAGCGAGGCGCGCACAAGACCCTGCCCCTAACCTCCACGCGGTGACCCTGAAACAGACTCTGGTTCTGGTCTGAGCTAAGAGGGCAGGATCGGGGAGGAAACTACTGTAGTGGTAGCAGTGCAATTACGGAAATACGATAAAGATACATACAAATAAAATGCACAATTCTCCTGACCGATGTCCAACAAGATATTGCCCAAGTCCCTGAACGCAAAGAAACAGCAACGAAACGACTCAGACATGGATGAGAGGCATCCAGTGACCAAACGTATGCCCACTGGGAAGCTCGAAGCCTGAGGAGGGGGCAAACATTGCCAGCCCGTCGGCAAGAATAAATAGACAGGACCGTAACGAATGAAAGTCTACCCTCGTGTTGGTGCGAGAGAAGATTGCAGCTGACCCTGCATTGGTAGCCTGGTGCAGATACATGTACTGGGCAAGGTTTGCCGAGCGAAAAAGAACAAGTTGCGTTTAGTGCATAACGAAACTACCCGCCCTGGGAAAACCGTGCAAGGTACTGTGCGATTAAAATTAACATCCCGGAAGAACTGAGGTTGGTGATGCCTAACGGAACTGCCAGCCTTGGGGCAACTGGGCAAGGTTCGATTGCAGTCGTAACTAACATCCCCGGAATAACTGGGCCGGGTGATGGCGGCGAGCGCAAAATCCTCAGTTACGCTTATAGTGCCCACTGAAACGACCTCTACATTGCTTGTACTCGGCCCCATGCCAGTGCTTTAGAGGTAAATTGCAAATTGCCACGCACCGATACGCGTCTAGAAAAGGCTGAGAATGTTCCTTTCCCGGATCAAACTCAAAATGTACGGTAAAGCAAGGCCGACAATGTACGGATCAAACAGGAAGCCCGGGTCCTGAACATTGGCGAAGGCCGATACTTTACACGGTGTTTTATACGAGTAAGACGCCGTCCGAGGACAAGCTGACAAGCCTGAGAAATATTTCTCAGTCAGAACGGGTAAAGCAGCGTAACTCACTGTCTTGGCGTAGATCACAAAGCCCAAATATACGGCAAAGTTGATCGAAAAGGCGTAGATCCGAAAGGATCGTACCTAGGGAAAGCTCACCCTAGTAAATCAAAAGCTGGCTGAAAACGGACGGGCGGGCCTAGTCACCATGGGCGCAAATCGTCCGACGTAGATCACTCTGTTCTTGCCAGTGGACCAATTATACATCACAATAAGAATGATCAAATTGGCCGTGAAGAATGTTGGCAGAAGAAGAAGAACTCAGAACGTCGAGGTTAATAGACCGAGTCACTAACCCTAGCCACAGACGTCGTTAGATAGAAATTGTTATACTTTTTGTTTTTGACAGAATAAATTGATGCAATGAAAGTAAAGGTTTGCAGAACTGTTCTTAATTTCTCTTCCAGCACTGGGCTATACCATTGAGCAGGAGGTTCCGTGCTCTCAAGTTGTGGTTTGTGGTTCGTACATATGGTATTGAGGGTTTGCAGAGGAGGATTAGAGAGGTGAGTAGGTGGTGTGTAAGTTAGAGGTATGTTAGTAGCCGTTGAAGGTGGGCAGAGGAGGATCAGAGAGGTGAGTAGGTGGTGTGTAAGATAGAGGTATGTTAGGAGTCGTTGAAGATGGGCAGAGGCGGATCAGAGAGGTGAGTAGGTGGTGTGTAAGTTAGAGGTATGTTAGTAGTCGTTGAAGGTGTGCAGAGGCGGATCAGATAGATGAGTGGATGGTTCTTCTTCTTCTTCGATCGTTCTAGGCCTGTTTTAATCATTATCTTTGTGATATATAAACAGCCAAACATCAGAACGTAATGTACGTGCACCAAACCTTCAGCACCTATTTGAGCACAGTTGCTTATCCTTCGGTGGGTGTCTGATTTCAGCCAGCTATTGTGTGCGGATTCGCTTTTTAACCCTTTCGCTGCTACATACTTTCTGAAGGCTGAGCTAAAAATAACTACTCTTGTTTCTAGGTCACAAACGTGAATGTACGCCTATAGCAGTGACAGTAGCAATGTATAACGTGTTAACATGTCTTTAGTCCACAGAGGAGAGATAATAACAGACGTGTTAATGCGTCTTTAGAAGTGAATGGAAAACGTATATATACGTCTTTAGCAGCAAAGGGTTAAGATATCTCGGCTGTGTGTTGCCTTGTTAGAGATACTAATAATACAAGAGAAATTGGGGACGAAACATCATGTAAGGCTCATGTCAATTTGTAATTTTGTTGTGTGACGTTGTTTTATATCTTCATCTTGATGTTGTTATGTGACATGGTGGTTCTGTTCTGTAGCAGGGCGGTGTTGTTCTATGGCAGGTGATGTCGTTCTTTACATCATTTCTCTAACCACATAACTATATCATTTCTCTAACCACATAACTACATCATTTATCTAACCACATAACTACATCATTTCTCTAACCACATAACTACATCATTTCTCTAACCACATAACTACATCATTTCTCTAAACACATAACTACATCATTTCTCTAACCACATAACTACATCATTTATCTAACCACATAACTACATCATTTCTCTAACCACATAACTACATCATTTATCTAACCACATAACTACATCATTTCTCTAACCACATAACTACATCATTTCTCTAACCACATAACTACATCATTTCTTTAACCACATAACTACATCATTTCTTTAACCACATAACTACATCATTTATCTAACCACATAACTACATCATTTCTCTAACCACATAACTACATCATTTCTCTAACCACATAACTACATCATTTCTTTAACCACATAACTACATCATTTCTTTAACCACATAACTACATCATTTATTTAACCACATAACTACATCATTTCTTTAACCACATAACTACATCATTTATCTAACCACATAACTACATCATTTATCTAACCACATAACTACATCATTTCTCTAACCACATAACTACATCATTTATCTAACCACATAACTACATCATTTCTTTAACAACATAACTACATCATTTCTCTAACAACATAACTACATCATTTCTCCTCTGTGGCTAAGTCTCTGTGGGGGTCTCTGTGGCAAAGTCTCTGTGAGGGTCTCTGTGGCTGAGTGGTTAAGCACTTTGCCTTTCGAGTCGAAGGTCTCTGTGGCTGAGTGGTTAAGCACTTTGCCTTGTGAGTCGAAGGTCTCTGTGGCTGAGTGGTTAAGCACTTTGCCTTGTGAGTCGAAGGTCTCTGTGGCTGGAGGGGGTTAAGCACTTTGCCTTGTGAGTCAAGGTCTCTGTGGCTGAGTGGTTAAGCACTTTGTTGTGAGTCGGGGTCTTGTGGCTGGAAGCACTTGCCTTGTGAGTCAAAAGGTCGTGTTGACCGGGAGGCGCGTTCTGTTCAGAGTGCATTTTCAGAGACCACTGGTGTTGTTGAGCGGGAGTGGTTTTAACATCTGCTTGTGCCATTTCGAAGGACCTGCCTATGGTAAACCGGTGATGAAGTCAACCCTCTCGGCAAAACCCTTAAACCATTTCTCCTCCATTGACTGCCCAAATCCCCACGGCTACTAACTATTCAATGTAATGTTGTTTTCATATGTCTATTCTCAATTTTGCTGACCAAATTCACACCTAGATTTTCCCCTGGCAAAGTTTACAAAGGTCTTTAAGACAAAGGCTAAGTTCTGGGAGATGTAACCATGGGGCTGATGTGCTTCCGTCGATTGGGTAAACCAACTGATACCTTCAATGTCTGAACTGAAAAGTAGCCCTACTAATCCTTTCTGTCTGAACTGTAATGCCCTACTTGCCCTAATAGTCTGAATTTAAGTAGCCTACTAATGCCTTATTAGTCTGAATAAGTCCCTACTAATCCTTCAATAGTCTGAACTGTAAGTAGCCCACTAATGCCTTCATCTTGAACTGTAAGTAGCCCTACTAATGCCTTCAATGTCGAACTGTAAGTAGCCCACTAATGCCTCAATAGTCTGGAACTGTAAGAGCCTACTGATGCTTCATAGTCTGAACTGTAAGTAAACCACTGATCCCTTCTAGTCTGAACTGTAAGCAAACCTCCCAGCCCAAGTTGAACTGTAAGTAAACCCTGACCCTTTAATGCTTTAAGTCTACGATCCCTTCAATAGTCTGCAAGTAACCTACTAATGCCTTCAAAGTTGAACTGTGAAACCACTATGCCTTCAATAGTCTGAACTGTGGAACCTACTAAGCCTTAATAGTCTGAACTGGTGGTAAACCTACTGATACCTTCATAGTCGGGAACTGTAAGCAAACCTACTGATCCTTCATAGTCTGAACTGTAAGTAAACCTACTGACATTCAAGTCTGAACTGTGGTAAACCTACGATGCCTTCAATAGTCTGAACTGAAGTAAACCCTAGATCCCTTTCACAGTCTGAACTGTAGTAAACCAAACGGGATGCCTTCAATAGTCTGAACTGTAAGTAAACCTACTGATGCCTTAATAGTCTGAACTGTAAGTAACCAACTGATCCCTTAATATTTCTGAACTGTGGCAAACCAACTGATGCCTTAAATAGTCTGAACTGAAGTAAACCTACTGATACCTTCAATAGTCTAAACCCTTAAGAAACCAACTGATGCCTTCAATAGTCTGAACTGGAAGAAACCTACTGATGCCTTCAATAGTCTAACTGTAAGTAAACCAACTGATGCCTTCAAAGTCTGAACTGTAAGTAGCCCTACTAATGCCTTCAAGTCAGAACTGTGAAACCAACCGATCCCCTTCAGTCTGAACGTTAGAGATGTGATTGTCGTAGACTAATGCAGGTCTGTTTTTCGTTGAGAATTTGTGTGGATTGTTGGAGAATTTAACATATTAATCATCGTCATCATCATTTTCATCATCGACATCACTTTTACATCGATCATTTCATCATCAAATCATGCATATCAAAATATCAATCATCTTTTCATCATCGTCAAATCTACTTTCATCATCGACATCATCATTTCATCATCGAATCTTTTTTCATACCGACATCATCATTTCATCTTTGAATCACATCATCGCAAATATCATATATATCATTATATATATATCACATTATTATATTATATATTATCATATATTTTTTTCATCACATTTATATTATTATTGTTATATATTTTCGACATATCATTATATATATATCGTACATAGCATCATCATCATATCATCATCATCGTTAATTATACACGACATCATCATTATCTTCATCATTATCTTGATTATAATCAACATCCTCATAATCGTCATCGCCATCATCGTCATCGCTATAAGAGAAGACTGCAGTAAAACTATTTAGCAAAGGCGAAACACGTAACAACTAAGTAATATAGATTTACTAACTATAAAACAATATACAAAGCAACGTTTCGATCAAAGGTCTTTATCAAGCAAAGATAAAAAGATGTGAAGAAAATCAGATTCCCTTATACTATACACATAAGTCCCTTTAAAGTTTCATTGTCTGCCTGTTTTATCTGGTGGATAAGAAATGGAATTTTCATTCTTATATCCTGGCTTGATAACGACATTATGGTTGGAGCGTAACTGTATAATTGTTTTTGTAATTTGTGCGGGACAAATGGTCACTTGAACATGAGAAATGTTAAGAAGACATACTGGAGGACAGCAGAAAAAGATGTTGGATGGTCTGACATCATGTGTTTCGTTTCAGTTTGGAATATTTTTCATTGCACCCGGGCATGTCCATAGTTGCTACGATCTCCAACAGCGTTCAGCGACTGGCCATACCTGTTTGTTTGTGTTATATCCTATTCTTTACCACCTGTTGTAATGTTGTCCACTCCAATCTTCAAACTCATGATGATGAGGGATGATGACATCGTCGTTCGACATAAGATCGACATCAGAACTGATTAATGACTCAAAGAGAGAAAAGAGAGAGAGAGAGGAATAGAAAAGAGAGGAGGGGAAGAGAGAGAGGAAGGGAGAGAGAGAGGAGGAGAGAGAAAGAGAGAGGGAAAAGGAAGAGATGAAAGAGAGAGAGAGAGGGGAAAGAGAGAGAGAGAGGAAAGAGAGGGAGAGAGAGGAAGAGAGAAAAAGAGAAGAGGAGGAGAGAAGGAAGAGAGAGGAGAGAGAGAGAGAGAGGAGAGAGAGAGAGGAGTGAGAGAGAGGATAAGAGAGGGAGAGACAGGGGGAGAGAGGGGGAAGAGAGAGAGGGGGAGGGAGAAAAAGAGAGAGAGAGGGAGAGAGGGAGAGATAGAGAGAGTGGGAGAGACATGATCGCATACGCCGTCAAGCATGCCCCCGAATGATTGATAGTTACATCGTACTGTATTTCCTGACAGGGCCCAAACACTTTGACAAGAAACTACTGAAGAAAATAAATGATGACGGAAACTGAAATTTCAGCTATGTTAATGAACATTATATTATCCGTAAGGATGTTCTGTTTGTTATATGGATGGGGTGTTATATGTGTGTTATATGTTTGACATGAAAACTTTCATTCTGAAGATGAGAAGATTTTTCTGCAACAAAGTCTCTGTAACCCGATGAATTGGAGTTATTCAGTGCAATAGAACCAATATGACTTATGGAGGGAGTTACAATGAACACAGCATCAAAAATTCTGAGGCCACAGAAATGGTTTTAGAAGAATGATGAAACCCATGTGCTAAAATGACTAATGTTGAGGTTGAATGAAACAAGAAACAGAGAAAGCATATCATCAATATAAAAAGAGGAGTCAATTTTTCGGCATGTGGATGAGGGGGGAAGGTTAGAAATCTGGGACAAACCAGTAAAATCGAGGGTAGATAAGAAGAGGAAAAAGAGAGAGGAGTAGCATTCAATTTGGAGCTGATTTTCTTACAGTAAAGAGGTCAACATCTAGTGATAGCAACACCAAAGACGAGTTTGTGGAGATCCGATCGCCTACGCCAGCTGGCACGCACGATGATATAATATTTGTTATATGTTTGTTTTTTTTGGTTTGGGCCAGAGGTTTAGGATATACTGTTCTGCATGGGTGTTTCGGTAATGAGCGGACAGGCTTGCATCAACAGCATCGATTGTTGGGGAGTTGACGATGGATAAGGGGGATGTTCTTCGGTCTCTTCGCGACTGTCCTTGATGAGGACACTAAAATAGATGTTTAATCGATCCAAGGGCAGTTGGAGTTACCCTGTTGTTCAAGTAGAACTGGATGCCTGAGGGGCAGAGTGAGAAATGTGTTTAATCAGAGAGCTACGGGGAAACCCTCAGTTATACTATCATTCTTCGATATCTGTTTGGGAGAGAGCATGGGTCTTTCCGAGTGCAAGATGTCGTTTATAACCATAACCTATAACCTCACACACTGTCTACAGATTTGCGCGTACAGAGCACGCTTTGGGTGACGACATTGTACGGCATGGAATGTCGTCATCAATCGCCACTGATCTTCTGCATAGGCGTTTCTGCAGACAGCAACAAGGAAAAGCCCCAATGCAGACATATGTAAATATTTAACGTCAATTCTAAAAAATTGGATTATCCGAAAGGAGTTAATTCTATTTTTCATGTTTTTTTGGGGACAACCTTGATCTCGATTTTCTCTCTCTCTCTCTCTCTCTCTTTTCGCATCACCACCCAGACCGATGTACTAGCCTCCCATCATTCTGTTTCCCGTGAAATCTGATTCATGCAGCCCTAGCATTGGTGTGTTTTATGTCACATCTTCAGCACCATTTGAAGCTCTGGTGCTATCTTTCGGCGATGTGTTGATTTCAGCCAGTAAACCCCCGGTTCGCCTCCGTTCTGTAGCCATCTAGTGTTTTTAGGCGTGGGAGCTAGCCCACGCCAACCTCCTAGTCACCTCTTACGACAAATAGGTAAAGGGCTCTATTCTTTACCCCAACTTGGGCCCAGGTAACCACTCGGCGGCTCTTTTGATATAACTAAACGTGGTCGTGCTTAGGTTGAATGGGTGCCTCAGCTGAAAGAGGGGCTAATCATCTAAAAACAAACAAATCTGATTAATGTCGCTATGTAGCTTCTTCTTCTTCTTCTTCTTCTTCCTCGAACGCTCCATATCGACCACTTATTAACCACCTTTTTTGATTTCTATGAATCTGGGGCCAAGAGAATATACTTTGGCCAGTTATAGCCTAAAAGTCTGCCAGCCAGTGGCGGCTCGTGATCATTTTTTTTGGTAAGACATTTTTTTCCGGATAAACATGGTTTTTTGGGTTTTATTTTAATTTATAAAATAATAAATACACGTTATACATTATTTTTTTGAGGCTGGCCAGTAGCTCCTAATGACGAGCGCTTGATGCAGAATTTTTATTTATATTTATATAGCTTTTATTTACTAGTGAAGCTTCCATATGCTCCCACCCAGTCGCATCTTACACATGCCTTGTAGATCGTCTTGTAGATGTTAGATGCCTTGTAGATCGGGTCCTTGTAGACGTGGTATTTTTTACCATTGAATTGCAAATGAGAAAATTGATAACTGATAACATTTGAATTGAATTGTTAGCTAAATCTGATTCTAAACTGATTAAATTTAAATTTATATTTTGATAACTTGATTCTAAAAAACTGCTATTAAATTTAATTATTTTGTTTAAAATAAACCTTTTTCCATAAACTATTAACATTTGAATTGATATTTTGTTTAGCTAAACTCTGATTCCACAAAGCATAAAATTTGAATTGATATTTTGTTTAGCAAAATTGATTCCCAAAAAAGTATTGCATTTTTAAATTGATTTTTGTTTGCTAAACTTGATTCATAAACTGTATTAACATTTGAATTGATATTTTTGTTTAGCTAAACTTGATTCCAAAACTATTAATGATTTGGAATGATATTTTTTTACTAATCTATTCCATCAAACTACTATTATAATTAATATATTTTGTTTAGCTAAATCATTCAAAAACTTTATTAAATTTGAATTGATATTTTGTTTAGCTAAACTCTGATTCCATAAAAACTTTATTAACATTTAAAATTTATATTTTGTTTAGCTAAATTTGATTCCATAAAATGCTATTAACATTTGAATTGATATTTTGTTTATAAATCTGATTCCATAAAACCTATTAACATTTGAATGATATTTTGTTTAAGCTAAACTCTGATATAAACCTTTTTAAAAGGGAAACCCAATTTTAATGGTATGAGACACATTTCTGCATTTATGAAAAATTTTCTTGACAACCAAAGGCAACATTTACAAAGAAACTCAGGCATGCCGTATCTCATTCTTTATCCTGCATTTATACAAACATAAAGGCAATATTTTACAACATAAAGGCACATTTATACAACATAAAGCAAATTTATACAACATAAAGGCAACATTTATACAAATATAAAGACAACATTTATACAAATATGAAGGCAACATTTATACAAATATAAAGGCAAATTTATACAAATATTGGCAATATTTTTACAAAATAAAGGCAAATTTATAAAATAAAGGCAACATTTATAAAATAAAGGCAACATTTATACAAATATAAAGGCAACATTTAACAAATATAAAAAACATTTATACAAATAAAGGCTATTTATACAAATATAAGACAACATTTATACAAACATAAGACAACATTTATAAAATAAGGCTATTTATACAAACATAAAGGCAACATTTTTACAAAAATAAAGGAAATTTATACAAATATAAAGGCAACATTTATACAAATATAAAGGCAACATTTATACAAATATAAAGACAACATTTATACACATATAAAGCAACATTTATAAAGGTATCTATGAAACCTTGATATCCTGTCGGTGTCCCACATCTATATCACGCCACATCAGACAGTGTCTATAAACTGCTTCGATATAGACACAACATGCTGGGAATCTTTCTCCAAGATTTTCCACATGTGGCGCTGTAAAAAACACAAGAGAGACCGCATAGCCGAGAATCGTGCTGTCGTTGAGACGCAGAGAAAACGAGCTGCACGAAAAGATATAACACACAACACCCCCATGTCTAACTTTGTCATGTAGCCCCACTTGTGGTTTTTGATCGATGCCCACTTGTGGTTTTGATCATGTATGCCCACTTGTGGTTTTGGATCATGTATGCCCCCACTTGGTTTTTGATCATGTATGCCCCACTTGTGGTTTTTGATCATGTATGCCCCACTTGTGGTTTTGGATCATGTATGCCCACTTGTGGTTTTGATTCTGTATGCCCATTGGGTTTTTTATTGTATGCCCCACTTGTGGTTTTTGATCATGTATGCCCCACTTGTGGTTTTTGATCATGTATGCCCTACTTGTGGTTTTGATCATGTATGCCCACTTGTGTTTTGATCATGTATGCCCCACTTGTGGTTTTGATCATGTATGCCCCATTGGGTTTTGATCATGAGCCCCACTTGTAGGTTTTGATCATATGCCCCAGGGTTTTTGATCATGTATGCCCCACTTGTGGTTTTTGACATGATGCCCCACTTGTGGTTTTGATCATGTATGCCCCACTTGTGGTTTGATCATGATGCCCCACTTGTGGTTTTGATCATGATGCCCCACTTGTGGTTTGATCAAAGTAGCCCCACTTGGGTTTATATGTATGCCCCACTTGTGGTTTTGATCATGTGCCCTAAATTGTGGTTTTGTCTTTTCGATCCAAAGCACTGAGCTTTAGCCTTCAGCTGGTACATGACACCTGATCGATTCGTCACGAACACCTGATCTGGAGAACCCGGACTTTCTGCCAGCCTCGAATTGACCTCACTCAGAGGGCCGTCACCTGAGGGCCACCGCTACGAACACCCTCAGGGGCCCCACCTGGGTAAGAGATTATTTGGAGGATTCCAAAGTCCCCCCCGGGAACCCCACCAGAGAATCTCACACACCGAGAGGTCCACAACCAGAGAGGTCCAGCACACAGAGAGGTCTCACACCAGAGGTCCTACAACTAGAGAGGTCACATACACAGAGAGGTCCCACACCAGAGAGGTCCTCACACCAGGGAGGGCTCAGACACAGAGAGGTCCGTCCACCAGGGAGGTCCACACACTGTCTCATTTATTGGTTTCATTGTCTTCTGCGATCAATTCTTCTACATTACTCGGTATCTGTTCAAACAGGGCGGTGCCTTGAGGTTCACCGCTCCCATAGTTTGTTGTAGGTTGTTTCTCTTGGAGATCTCCATTCCACACTCTCAGCTGGGGAGTCTTGAGGATGTATCTGGGACTGGCTTGTGCTGACAGGGCAGGCTGCCAGTCACCGAGATCCATTCATGGAGGTGTGCACTTAAAACCGCAGTGTCCCCATTCTAAGTCTGAAGACTGTGTCTACGCTTTTCTGTTTAGTGTATTATACTGTGTGCTCGGTTTCCTATCCTCTGTTTGTTTTTCTCCAGATCATTTTTCTGGACTGTTTCAGGAGGGTCTTTCCTTCTGTAAGCTTTGTGTTGGGTGTGGTTGTGTGCCATTGGTTCACGCCTATCTCACCTATTGGTTCATACCTGTCTCACCTATTGGTTAACACCTGTCTCACCTATTGGCTCACATCTGTCTCACCTATTGGTTAACACCTGTCTCACCTATTGGCTCACATCTGTCTCACCTATTGTCTCACATCTGTCTCACCTATTGGTTCACATCTGTCTCACCTATTGGTTCATACCTGTCTCACCTATTGGTTAACACCTGTCTCACTTATTGGTTAACACCTGTCTCACCTATTGGCTCACATCTGTTTCACCTATTGGCTGACATCTGTCTCACCTATTGGTTCACACTTATCTCACCTATTGGTTCACACCTATCTCACCTATTGGTTAACACCTGTTTCACCTATTGGCTCATATCTGTCTCACCTATTTGCTAACACCTGTCTCACCTATTGGCTCACATCTGTCTCACCTATTGGATCACATTTGTCTCACCTATTGGCTCACACCTGTCTCACCTATTGGTTCACATCTGTCTCACCTATTGGTTCACACCTGTCTCACCTATTGGTTCACACCTGTCTCACTTATTGTCTCACATCTGTCTCACCTATTGGTTCACACCTGTCGCAGTTTCTGATATCGTATATATTATATTCCTCAGGTGATGAGAAGCCACTTCTTCAAGATGGTGTCTGATCCTAAATGCTACAACCCTCGTGTTCTGAGGTCCCTGACTCGCCAAGTCAACACACGAGACAACAACATCAAATCACAGAATCAGATCGATGAAGACAATAACCAAATCGATGACAACGCTGAAGACAACGATAATATTATGAAGAAGGACAAGGAATTGAATGAAGAAAATGATGATGTAGATGTGAATAGCACTCGTTCTGATCTCAGAGATGTGCTAGCAAAAAGCGTCCATTTTGGAAGATGCTTCATTAAAAGTCCAACTCGGAATACGAAACCGGGGGAAGATTTAGACGGAAGTAGTTCATCTCACGTGACAGGAAACGAAACGAAAATTGCAAAAAAAACTTCGAAAAGTACTTTGAAATCATCTAAAAAATGGGAGGGTAGATCAGAGAAATTATTTTCGAGCAAAAGAGAACCTCTATCGTTGTAAAACTCATGATATCGATGATTTAGATGAGAGAGTTCTTCAACTACTTCTGGGCGATACACTAACTAAAGAATGTGCGAAGGTAATGATAGAGAGAACGGCTATTAATGAGCTGGGTGTCGAGAAGAATTAGGTTTGGTGGAATATACATCTGGGATGTATATAACTACAATCTATTTGTTTGTTGTCTTTACCAGGTGGATGATGAAATTTGTTGTCCATTCTGCTGTTGCTAAGTTTAATTTGTGTTCTAGTGCTAGAGGAGTAGCCTTTGTTGTGTTATATCTGTGTTTATTTAGTGTGGACTTGGTATTGTTTATTGTCTGTCCCAGGTGGATGATGAAATTGGTTGTCAATTCATGCCGTTGCTGTAGGGGTGGGAGTTTACTTACTTACTTAATCCGTCATGCCTAGTGAACATGGGGCTTAGAAGGACTTTCCATGCTCTCCTGTCCTGGCAACCTTCAGCGCAGAGCTCCACGTCACAGATGCGGTGTCCAGTTCCTCTTCCATCATGCGCTCCATTTGTCTCGTGGTCTGCCTTTCTTTCTCTTTCCTTCTGGTGTCCAAGTGAGGGCTACCCTTGCAGGCATTTCTTGTCTCATTTTCATACATGTCCGAGCCATTTCCATCTTCTCTTTTTGAGTATTTCATTCATTGCCTCTTGTCTTGTATCTTGGAGTAGTTGGTTGTTGGATATTTTTACTGGCCAAAGATTCCCAAGATTCTGCGAGAACAAAGAGTGGTGGAAAACTGACAGCCTGCTAGTATCTCCTTTGGTCATCCTTCAACACTCCGATCCGTAGAGCAAAACTGGCAAAACAATGCTTTTATAGAGTTTAAACTTTGTGGTCTTATTGTAGATTTTGGACTTCCATACTGGTTTCATTCTGACAAAAGCGGTTCTGGCCTTACTTAGACGTGATTTTATATCTTCCTCTGTGCCACCATTTAGTGTCAGTACGCTACCAAGATATGTAAACTGCTCAACACTTTCCAGTGTTTCATTTTCTAACATTACTGGTTGTTGGATTTCACTGTTTGTCATAATTTTGTTTTCCTGTGTTTGTTTTGGGCCTACTGTCTTTGCCAGTGCTGTAGTATGTACTTTTCTCTTGTATATGTTCAAATTTGTGTGACACCAGGGCTATATCATCTGCAAAGTCCAGGTCCTCAAGCATATCGAAAGGGGTCCATCTTATTCCTCTTGGTGCTTGTTGTTTTATGTATTTTAGCTACCCAGTCAATTGTAATACTAAACAAAGAAGGACATTACGCATCCATGTCTTACACCAGATTTTACTGGAAATGTTTTGTTGGAATTCTTTAGGTTGCAGAAGAAATCTTTATAGAAGAGGGCTATGATGTTAACAAGCTTCTGCGGTACGCTGTATTGTCTTAGTATCTTCCATAGGCTGTCTCTGTGGAATGCCTGTCAGATGCCTTTTCAAAATCTATGAGAGTTGATGTATATAGTCCTTTGTCCACTTCCACATTGTTCTAAAATGTTACGCAGGGTAAATATATATTCATTTGTTCCTCTTCCTTTCTAAATCCTACTTGCTCCATTCGTGACACTTATCTAATATTCTTGTATTCGCATTATGATAATTTTGCAGAATATCTTACTTGGATTGAAAGCGTGATTCCTCTCCAGTTATTGCAATCTGTTAGATCTCCTTTCTTGGGAATTTTCACTCAGTACCCTTAGTCAATCCAGCAATTCTTCTTTCTCCCAGATATCTGCAAACAGTGGCTCTAATATGTTTGCAGCTAAGATGGGATCGATCTTGAAAAGCTCTGCTGTCATTTCATCATTTCCGGTGCTTTGTTGTTTCTCAGGGATCCAATAGTTTTAACTATTTCTTGCTTTTCTGGCAATTTGAGGTTGATATCAATATCCTGTGCGGCCGGTGGAATATCGGTGGATGTTCAGGATCAGGTCTGTTGCACATCTTCAAAGTGGGATGTCCATCTATACTCCTGCTCCTGTCGTTGTCAACAGTTGTCCTAGACTGTTTCTGCTGGCATGTTATGGTTGTGTCTCTTACCTCCATAATTGTTTGTAATCTTGTACAGTGTGTGCAGATCATGTACTTTAGCAGCCTTTTCTGCTATTTCTGCTGTCTTTTCCATAAATTTTCTCTTGTCTGTTCTAGCACTTCTTTTTTACCATTTTGGTTAGTTCTGTATATTCTTTTCTTGCCTTATCTTTTTGACGTTCTGATCTAATGCTATTGATGAGATTTTTTTTTTCTCCTTTCGCTTTTGGATGTATTCTAAGGTCTGGCCCTTATCCACTCTTTATGTTTGTCTTTACTGGTTCCCAGTACCCTACTGCTAACTATTTTATATTCCTTTAGTCGCATTCCATTTTCTTGGATACTTTCAGTTGGTGTTGTGTCTGACTGCTCTGACAGGATTTGAAATCTGTTCTTTAGTTCCACTATATATTTTGTAGCAATCTCTCTATCTTTTAATAGTTAACATTAAAGTATTCTGTTCTTGTCTTGATTGTATATATGTTTTCTTGAGTTTGAGCCTGATCTGCACGACAAGGTGGTGGTCGCTGCCCACGTCAGCTCCTCTTTTCACCTTACATCAAGTAATGTCTTTCGCCATTTACTGGATCATAAAGTGTCTATCTGGTTTCATCTCTTCCATTTGGGGATATCCATGTGTACTTGTGTATGGTCCTGTGTGGAAACAATGTGCCTCCTATGATCAGTCTGTTTTCTAGACAAAATTGCTCAACATTTCTCCATTTTCATTTGCAGTGCCACATCCCTCTTTCCCCATTATTGCTTCTCTGTGTCTATTATTGTTTGCCGACTTTTGCGTTAGGTCTCCCCATTATGCTACAATACGTCCTGAGCTGGAACCTTGTCCACTATTTCCTGTAACCTTCTATAAAATGTGTTTTGTCCTCTTCTTCGCTTCGTTGAGTGATTGCATAGCATTTGAATGATAGTTAAGCTTTCCTTGTTTCCCATTAAATCGGGCTTTCAACAATCTTTCATTAATCAGGTGCCACTCTAAGAGATGTTTATTCAATCCTTTCCTTATTATTAGTGCAACTCCTGCTGAATGATTCCCGTCGTCTCTTCCTGAGTACAAGATGGTTTCCTGTTCTAGTTGTCGTCTGTTCAAAGCCTGTCCATCTGCTTTCGCTGACCCCTGAAGTGTAATTTATAGTGTTGCATCTCTTTTATCACCTGTGCTGTCTTTGTGGTCTCGAACATTGTTCTGACGTTCCAGAATCCTATTCTTGGTTTAGATTTGACATCAGCAGACTTGAATTCCCAGCGTGGGCTTCTTGCAGCTTTCCACCCATCTGTTCATGCTGACAGTGGTACTCTGTCTCAAAGACCGCTGGACATCAGAGAGCATTTTTTCCTTTCAGAAGTTTCTGTAACATTTTTCTTTTTGTGGCAGAGTTGTTAGCACTGCGCACTCAACCTGGAGGACCAGGAGGCCACATTTAGTCTGACCTCTCACCTTGGACCTGTCCGGCATGGTAACCCTTCCAGGAACAGAACGTTCCTGCCGGCATACTTTCTGGATCATTGGTACGCAAGCCCCACCACCACTACAGGTAATGGCCTCAATGAGGCGGAGATCGGAGCACCCAGACGTCTCTAAGTGCTCTGATGATAGTCATCATATAACTGATAACATCATCATCAGGTGCCCTGCCGGCTGGCGTAGCGATCATGGATCTCACAATCTCTATCGTTTGGTGTTTGCTATCAGCTCAGTTGTTGACGTTCTACCGTGCTAAGAAGTCCCTCTATCCGAAATGTTCCTCTCTCTCTGTCTTCCTCTGTCTCGTCTACCCTCGATTTCACCGGTTGTCACAATGTGTTCTAAATCTCCCCTCCTCATCACATGCCCGAAATACTGATAACATAACTGATAACCTCAGGGCTATAACACCATCTGCGCAATAGCATATCAAGAAACAACAAATCAAATAGTTCGGCCATGTAACGTGATTACCTTCCAACTGTACACCAAACGATCACTACTATTCACAAGCAATGGTTTCGTAGACAAATGTCACTTAATTACGAACAACTAATTCCCAATTTAGTTATCAAATGAGATCAACGTAGGAACAATCACATATTTTATTAAATTAACCATCCTAGTAGCAGAAACAAAACCGCTTTCATTGATAAACTCAGATAATTATTTTATGTTATTTTCAAACATGTTGAACATTATAAAGAAACTACTATTTTACTATTCTTGAAATAAAATGTTCAAATGTGCAAAATGTTTCGATAATTTCTAAAATTATTTTTGATGCATTGATCATATTTCATATTTTTAAGTTACTTGCACTCTCTTTGTATTATGTAAACTTTAGATACACAAGAGTTGTTTTTTCTTATCGTTTGGATAACAGGATATTCGACATTCTAAAATTGAAATTTGAAACACAAGAAAAGCAGTTACAAATTGTAAGTTATATTCTGTTAACTGCTGTCAAACGTTTCTTCTGCTTCTTCTTCTTCTTAGTGTTCGTTCTTTGCGACCAATTAGATCAATATTATTGTGATTTATAATTGATCTTTGACAAGAATAACTGCACGTGGCACCACCTCGGTTCATAACTATTAACTGTATGGTACCAAACACTTACACGTATTGGGCATGGTTTCCGTTTCTGTCCTACGGAAAATGTTTTGAGTCTGTCTGTCAAACTTGTAAATGAACGAACTTTTTTTCTCCTTTTATTGTTCTAAATTTAGTGTTGATCTGTTTGTAAGATTAATAACATCGATTTATTCGAGGTGCAGCCACATCATACTAACTGTTGGACAGAGTCGCTGACTACATTATTGCTATTTTGGTAGTTTTGTCAGTATAAATGACAGCCAGTCGGATGGGAATGTACAGCAATTTGTTTGCTATGGATATTAAAACAAATATAAGTTTAGATAATATTTTCAAAGTCAATAAATATATTTCAAGATTTAGTATAATTTAGTTTAGTCGTTAGATCATCATCACTGCACATCTAACCAATTAGTCCATACATGATCCGATCTCCTCAGTATATCTCTCAGCGTGTGATGATTTAACGACACTGGTTCTATGTTGGCTTACTATTCGTCTTTGGCTACCAGCATAATGTAATTTACAGACGGTCCATTGGTAAGTGTTTTACTGTGACAACTTCTGAGTTTGTACTTGCCTCTCTTGTCTTTCAGCTCATCCCTAAGTCTCAGTTCACAAGATTCTGCAACTTTGTGTAATGTTGTTTTCCACATAACTTGATAATCAGCTAGTTTTTCCTATTTGTTGGGACTGATAGAAAAGTTCTTCATAGAGGCCTTGCAGACATCCTTATATCTGAGCAGTAGTCTGCCTTGGTGTCTCTTCCCTTTCAAGAGTTCACAGAACAACACTTGTTGGGGTTTGCGGCTATTTTCCATTCTTTTCACATGCACTAGCTATCTTATTCTTCTACTGCTGAGCATACCCATGGTGAAAGGCAAGTTTCTACGTTGCAGTACTTCAGAGTTGGTTACCTTGTCGTACCACCTGATGTTCATAATCTTGCAGAGACAACGAATGTGAAAGATGTTAAGACTCATCTCGTGCCTTGAGTAGGATGTCAATGTTTCTGATCTATATGGTAAGGCGCCACTTACACAGGCTGGATATATTTGAATCTTCGTCTGCAATGTTAGTTTGTTGTTGTCCACGCTCGCTTTGATAGTTTGCCGAATGTAGTAGCCGCACTGCCTATTCAGCGTTGATTTTTCATCAAGAGAAAAGTTGGCAGTGACTATGAACACAAGAGAACACATTTTTGGAACTAATTAGGATAGTTACTACAAGATGTTCATAATCTTGCTGGAACTAATTAGGATAGTTACTACAAGATGTTCATAATCTTGCTGGAACTAATTAGGATAGTTACTACATGATGTTCATAATCTTGCTGGAACTAATTAGGATAGTTACTACAAGATGTTCATAATCTTGCTGGAACTAATTAGGATAGTTACTACAAGATGTTCATAATCTTGCTGGAACTAATTAGGATAGTTACTACAAGATGTTCATAATCTTGCTGGAACTAATTAGGATAGTTACTACAAGATGTTCATAATCTTGCTGGAACTAATTAGGATAGTTACTACAAGATGTTCATAATCTTGCTGGAACTAATTAGGATAGTTACTACAAGATGTTCATAATCTTGCTGATACATCGAAGATGTAAGATGATAAATCTCCTCTCCTGCCTTGAGTAGATTGACCATGTTTCTGAACCATATAGTAAAGAGTTAATTAAATTATGTATCTCAAATCTAGAATAATATTATAATAAAGTAGCACAGCATAAGTGTTGGGGGCCAGAAGGCGGGGGCCGTCTCTGTGGCTAAGTAGTTAAGAATTTGACTTGCGTTCGGAAGATTGTTGGTTCGAATCTGGAACATACCGTTCTGTTCACTAGTGCTTTGTTTCACAGACCCATAGGATCGTTGTACGAGCTATAGAGTTCATGCTTTTTGCAATATTCTCGGCAGGTGGCGTGCCATTTCTGCGAAGAGGGACCGAGCCATAAGTGGTAAAACCCGGTGCAGTTTGTTTTATGTGACTTTTAACGTGACTTTTGTGAGACTTTTTGTGTGACTTTTAATGTGACTTTTATGTGACTTTTTAATGTGACTTTTTTGTAGAGACTTTTAATGTGACTTTTTGTGAGACTTTTTGTGTGACTTTTAATGTGACTTTTTGATGACTTTTCTTTGTAGTCTTTGAAAATGACAATGAATGTTCCCTCTAATGTTATATCTGTACACTTACAAAAATGACAATGAATGTTCCCTCTAATGTTATATCTGTACACTTACAAAAATGACAATGAATGTTCCCTCTAATGTTATATCTGTACACTTACAAAAATGACAATCTTCTTCTTCTTTGTATTCGTTCTTTGATGCGACCAATTTAATCATTCTTATTGTAATATATAATTGATATTTGACAAGAACGACTAACGTTGAACCCCTGTTAAGTAGGCCCCTACTTGTGTATGATACCCTCACGTGTAGGTCAGGGATTTAGTTTTTCTCCTACGGGAGATGTTTTGAGTCTGTCTCGCTGACAGTCAGTCCCCAACACTTCCCCTTCCTTCGTGTGTACACGTTCTCTTTAATAATCTTTTAATGCCGTATATTTTGACTTGGATCTACGCCAAAGAGCATTTACTACTTTTATGACTGGGTGTGGTCGTTCCGGTTTAGGAATACTCACATCCCTTCTAGGACTAGTCAGTGGAACGGCCACTTGGCTGCTTCTTGTGTTCATTCTCTTTAACTATCATTTTTCGCTCAGTATATTTGGGCTTTATGATCTTCGCCTAAGAGTATATCTACACTGTGTACACCTACTGGCTATGTGTACACCTACTGGCTATGTGTACACCTGCTGGCTATGTGTACACCTGCTGGCTATGTGTACACCTGCTGGCTATGTGTACACCTGCTGGCTATGTGTACACCTGCTGGCTATGTGTACACCTGCTGGCTATTGTCACACCTGCTGGCTATGTGTACACCTGCTGGCTATGTGTACACCTGCTGGCTATGTGTACACCTGCTGGCTATGTGTACACCTGCTGGCTATGTGTACACCTGCTGGCTATGTGTACACCTACTGGCTATGTGTACACTTTATATTTACAAAATGTTGCTGTAATGTTTTATCTATACACATTCAAAATAACAAACCGCTGTATTTACTTTTTTTTCCGACCCAGAAGCACTTGAGCTTTTAGCTCTTCGGCTCGGTGCTATGGACATCGTAACCCTTCGGTTCGGTGCCACGAACATCGTGAATCTGGAGAACCTGTGGCTTTTATGCCAGCCCGCGGAATTGAACCGCACTCACAGAGGGATAGTCACCCGTAGTCCAACGCGTGCGTATTGTTATTGTGTCCAAATTTAAATTTGGAAATTTGACAACCGTTTTCAAAGTTAAATAAGTAGAATTAATTATAAATTATATTGTGTTTTAGTTTAGTCGTCAGATCATCATCACTGCACGTCAACAATTAGTCCATAAGTGCTCGATCTCCCCTCAGTATGTCTCTCAGCAGTGTGGCGACTAACGACACTCGGTTCTTTGTTGGTTTACTATTCTTCTTTGGCTACCAGTATAGTGTTCTTGTCTAGCTACACCACATTTGACTTGGAATTCTTGCAGTCTGGTTAGTGTTGTAGATTCACCGCTATTATATGAATCATGTACATGTCCTCTCTCTCTTAGGGAATTTATAATATCAGCCTGGTCCATTGTTCGCCTGCTTTATACAGCTAGCCATACCTGCGAGCCTATCAGCACTTACATTCCCCTTACACCTGCATGCCTGGCACAAAATAAAACTTATATTGTGTACATTGTGGAAATATTTTCACATTTCATATTATCTTCCAAGAAATTGATATATTATTTTGTTTTATTTTCCATGGGATTATTTGGTGGAGGTGGGGGAACGATGGAGGAAGTGGGAGAACGGGCTAGAGACAGAGATGTTTTCAGGTGAGCTGTGATGAAACCAACGTTCCATAAGTGACATGTTACTAATTGAGCATAGCAACATGCAGAGTAACGATTTGATAATTACTACTACTGGCAGGGGAACCCTCGCCGGTGCTACGTAGATCGTACACTGCAGGTGAGATCTTCCTATGTAAGAAAGATATCGGAGCACACATGGTTACTCACCGAAGTGCAATGATGTTCCAATCAATCAATCAATCAATCAATCAATCAATCAATCAAGCCACTACAATTGACAAGAAGTTGTGGAGTCAGGATTACTATCATTTAGAAATAATATTTAATGATTAATTGATTGATCGGTCATCATCATTGCACTTTGGTGAGTAACATGTGTCTCCGATCTCTTTCTTACACAGGAAGATCTCAGTGACAGTGCACGAACCTCGTAGCACCGGCCAAGGTAATGTTGATTTTTATGATGTAATTCTGAAGATGGTGATAACATTTTTGTTTCAGAGTTTTATTTGATAAAATATTTCTATGAATTTACCGTCAGTGTCTGTCCATATTGCATTTCTTGATTTTAAACTGCCAAGGGTTCTCAAAGGGTTCAACGTTGTTTTTTAGTGTCTAACTTGAACACGGGCGTACGTGTTTTCTTCCGTCTTCGATAGGACTAGGAACTCGATCTCACCTACATTAAGATTAGGGATCGCTAGAACAATATCACTATCATTCCACAAGGGAACGAACTGAGTACTTCTGACAAGAGAGACAAGCAGGTAACCTCTACGTCACAGATATCCTGAACATTGATGAAGGAGTTTACCGTGTGTTTCTAGTGCGATAAGGGGAGCAAAGAATAGTAACACTGCGACTGAGAGGCCACTGACGTAGGGCCCTAGTAAATAAAAATCATCGCAGAAATCGGATGTGCTGGCCTAATTGCAGCCTAATTGCAGATGCATAACTGGCACAACGTACAGATCACTCTTAGGCTTAGATCACATACAGATCACATACAGATCACACATTGTTTATATCTTCTTCTTCTTCTCTCGTTCGTTATTTTTGGCCAATTGTATCATCCTTCTTGTGATATATAATTGATTCTTTGACAAGAACGCTCGATCTACGTTGCGCGATTATACGCCCATTGTGACTAGGCACGCCCACCCGTTTTCAGCCAGCTGTTTATTTACTAGGGTAGCTAACCCTAGGGAACGATCCATTCTGCAGTATATTTTGGCCCGGATCTACGCCTTTTCGATCATCTTTTTGAAATATTCGATATGAAGCGTTTGAAGAAGAAGAAGAGGAGGAAGTGACTTGAGTTATTATTCAAAATATTTATATTTATTTTGATGATGTTTCCTAATTGTATTATTTAGTTGAACATCCCAACCCTTCATTAGACGAAAGTTTTCGTGTTTAGTTGTTGAAAGGTATGAATTTAATATTTCGAAGTTTCTCAATGGAGTCGAATAGTTGTAAAAAAAAAAAAAAAGGAAAGGAACCCTTTCATACCTTGTAGTATATAGGGCAATACAGTGTTAGGCCTGTATTGTTCATTGATAGTCGGCACACGATGGGTGATGTGGTCAGCATCACGCCGGCCGCCTTTACTTTCCCAGAGAATGTCTGGCACCCAGTTGACGCTGGGTCGACCTGAGAGCCGTCGCGGTCTGGAAAGATTCCACGCGCACTGCGGGAGTTGAACCCAGACCACCAGCTTTGAGAAGCGAGTTCACTAACAACTACGCTACATGCGGCTCTCCGAATAGTTGTAGATGTTGACAATAAAAAAAAAAGACACACGCTTTTTGCGTAGAAACTTTATTAAAGGCAATGAGAAACAGATATTTCATTTTGTTGGTGTCCATTTATTCAGTTTGTTTGTATGTATTGTCCATTTACTTAGTTTTTTCTAAGTATGTGGAGCGTTTGGTCATGGGGTTAGAGCGGCTCCAATGCTGGAGACAGGTTCAATCCACGGTCATGTCAATTAGCTTTTTCTGTCAGGGGCATAAAGAAAAGTTCTGAACTGAACAGTTTCGCTGCGATTGCTTTAGCCCATGCACCATTAGCTTCCACAGACACATGCCCTCTCCCCATCCCCGGCCTCTTCTTGATACTCCCAGCATTCTGCGTAGACACTTCATCTCTGTTGTGACTAGGTTTCTGCTATCGTTTGATGTCAGCGTCCAGATCTGGCACTAGTAACATAATGTGGGGAGAAAGATTGTGTTGTACATTGCTCTATTTGTGTTCATAGTGACATGTTTGCATTTGAAATCTAGTCTCGTGTACGAGCGTGTGTGTTTTCCATATGTATGTAGTCTTCATTGTAGTGCTTTTGAATATAAGTGTTACAGAAGAGTTCTCCGTATATCTTGGACAGAGAAGAGAACAAATAGATCTATCCAGAAAGAACTCAAAATCAAAGAAAACTGGCTGATGCTACAAATAAGAAAGAGAAAATTGAGATATTTTGAACATATAAAATACACGAAGGGCTGGAGAGGACCATTATCCTCTTCTTCTTCTTCTTCTTTGCGTTCGTTCTTTACGACCAATTTTAATAACTCTTTGTGATATGTTTGATCTTTGCCAAGAACGTGTATACGTTGCACATTGGTTTGGTAGGCCTCTAAACGCATAGACTTCTACACGTTTAGGACATGTGCATCCGATTTCAGCCAAACCTCCTTAGTTGCTTCTTACGACATACGTGGCAGGTAACAGTGGTTCTATTCTTTACACCCCAAATTTGGGCCCGGTAACCACTCAGGCGGAAGACCATTATGAAAGGAGGCTTTCAGCAAGAGGAGAAGAGGAAGACCATTATGAAAGGAGGCTTTCCAGCAAAGAGGAGAAGAGGAAGACCATTATGAAAGGAGGCTTTCCAGCAAAGAGGAGAAGAGGAAGACCATTATGAAAGGAGGCTTTCCAGCAAAGAGGAGAAGAGGAAGAGCACGGAATAAATGGATTCAGGATGTAACTGGCGATTTAAGCATGACAGCTGCAGAGGCGGAACATCTGGACTATGAGAAAGAGAAATTCGGAAGGACTGTTAGGGTGGCAAAGTTCTCATCATAACAAGCTATTTGATGATAATGTAAATGAGAGAAATGTCGGTTCAAGTACTAGTAGCAACTGTTATAAGAAATAGAAGATGGAGATATGTTGGGCATACTCTGAGAAGAAATGTCGGTTCAAGCACTAGTAGCAACTGTTATAAGAAAGTGAAGATGGAGATATGTTGGGCATACTCTGATAATAAATGATCAAAGAACCACAAAGCAGGCACTGAAGTGGGAGACAAAGGGTTCAAGAAAGAAAGACCCCTCCCAGGGTTTCCTCCCCAGGAAACCCCAGGGAAACCCTGAAATAAACTTTACTGAGACAGGCCAGAAATATCGGGTTCAAATCCATGTAAGAGATTGAATAGGTTCTCCAGGACAGAGTGGTATGGAAAAATTGTTTGCAGACCTTATGTAACGTATCATAACAGTACGAGAGTAATATATAGGTATTTATATATTTTCCAGTTATTTGTCTGTTAAAAAATAATAACATTAGGAAGTAGCACAATAGAAAATAACAACAACAATAGAAAATAACAACTGTCGAGACTAACAATTTATAATAAAAATGACAACACTATAAATACAACTATATGCAAGAACAAAAGAAAATATACAACAATACTATAAAGTGAAGTATTAGACATTTATATTAGGAAACACAACCATAGATATCACTATGAAATACAACAATAGACTAGACAATATTAAATACAACAATAGACTAGACAATATTAAATACAACAGTAGACTAGACAATATTAAATACAACAATAGATTAGACCATATGAAATACAATAGACTAGACAGTATGAAATAGACGAGAGACTAGACAATATGAAATACAACAATAGACTAGACAGTACGAAATACAACAATAGACTAGACAATATGAAATACAAGAATAGACAAGACAAATAGGAAATACAAGAATAGACTAGACAAATATGAAATACAACAATAGACTAGACAAATAGAAATAGACAAGAGAGTAGAAGAAAATGAGCTACCAAAGATTGTAGATAACCCAAACAAGTGAAATGTCACCTTGATTAATGATCTGTATTCTTCAGACAATCAAGACTGCCTGTTACATTGTTACGTGTGTTTGTTGTATAAATATGAAGACATGCTGAGCGGTAGATGCTCTAATAAAGTGAAACGTTACAGTCAAGTCTTGTTTGTACCAGGACGAAACGAGAATAATCTTTGGTTGACATATAATTTTTACTATTATTAAAGTATTTTTTCTTCTTCATCCTCTTCTTCGTTAATTCAACAGTTTCCAAGTTTATCTACTGTAGATGTTTATTTTCTGTTCTCTAATCTTGCGTTGCCTCACAGTGTCAGGATGAGTTGCCTCACAGTGTCAGGACAGTGTCAGGATGGCCTCACAGTGTCAGGATGGCCTCACAGTGTCAGGATGAGTTGCCTCACAGTGTCAGGATGAGTTGCCTCACAGTGTCAGGATGGCCTCACAGTGGCAGGATGGCCTCACAGTGTCAGGATGGCCTCACAGTGGCAGGATGGCCTCACAGTGGCAGGATGGCCTCACAGTATCAGGATGGCCTCACATTGTCAGGATGAGAAGAGATTTCTAGAACGAATTTTTGATGTGTGTACGTTTCATAAATAGTGTTTTTCGTCGTCTCTATTATTTCTGAGAATCACTTTTTGCGTGGATGGCCTTTTGTTTTGTATCCCCATTGTATCGGTGTAGTATTGTTCTTTGAGGTGCACTGTCTGTTGGTAATCTGCTTACGTGGCCGAACCATTTAATTTGTTGTTTCTTGATGAGTCTAGTACTGATGTTGTACCCACTTTTTCCTGATGTCTTCATTTCTAAACCGGTCTCTTTTGATACTCCCAGCATTCTGCGTAGACACTTCATCTCTGTTGTGACTAGTTTTCTCTATCATTTGATGTCAGTGTCCATGTTTGGTACTGATAGCATAATGATGGGTAGAAGAGCATAATGTGGGTAGAAAGAGCATAATGTGGGTGAAAGGCATAATGTGGGTAGAAAGAGCATAATGTGGGTAGAAAGAGCATAATGTGGGAGAAGAGCATAATGTGGGTAGAAAGAGCATAATGTGGAGAAAGAGCATAATGTGGGGAAAGAGCATAATGTGGGAGAAAGAGCATAATGGGGAGAAAGAGCATAATGTGGGAGAAAGAGCATAATTGTGGAGAAGATTGTGTTGAACAATGCTCAGCTCTTTTTATGTTTAAGTGTTTGTTATTTGTTCTATACTTCTTCTTCTTCTTCTGCAAAAAATTAACAATGTTCTTCTTCTTCTTTAGTAGAAAGTCATGTAGTGATATATAGATTTATATATAACTGTTTCTACTATGTTGTCATTATAGACAATGTGTACCATATCATGTCGATTTTGGGAGGGTTTCTGTTGCGTGTATGCATGCACCTTGCATCTCGCTGCAAATGTACTCAGTTCGATTCCTCCAGGGTACGATTGAAATATTATTCAGAAGATCCCTAATCTCAATGTAGGTGAGATCAAGTTCCTAATCCTATCTGAGACGGCTGATAAAACGTTGGTCTCGTGTTTTAGTTGAGAACGTAAACGAACCCATGGTAGCTGCAAATCTATAAGAGTACGCTGCAAATCTATAAGAGTACGCTGCAAATCTCAATAAGAGTACGCTGCAAATCTATAAGAGTACGCTGCAAATCTATAAGAGTACGCTGCAAATCTATAAGAGTACGCTGCAAATCTATAAGAGTACGCTGCAAATCTATAAGAGTACGCTGCAAATCTATAAGAGTACGCTGCAAATCTATAAGAGTACGCTGCAAATCTATAAGAGTACGCTGCAAATCTATAAGAGTACGCTGCAAATCTATAAGAGTACGCTGCAAATCTATAAGAGTACGCTGCAAATCTATAAGAGTACGCTGCAAATCTATAAGAGTACGCTGCAAATCTATAAGAGTACGCTGCAAATCTATAAGAGTACGCTGCAAATCTATAAGAGTACGCTGCAAATCTATAAGAGTACGCTGCAAATCTATAAGAGTACGCTGCAAATCTATAAGAGTACGCTGCAAATCTATAAGAGTACGCTGCAAATCTATAAGAGTACGCTGCAAATCTATAAGAGTACGCTGCAAATCTATAAGAGTACGCTGCAAATCTATAAGAGTACGCTGCAAATCTATAAGAGTACGCTGCAAATCTATAAGAGTACGCTGCAAATCTATAAGAGTACGCTGCAAATCTATAAGAGTACGCTGCAAATCTATAAGAGTACGCTGCAAATCTATAAGAGTACGCTGCAAATCTATAAGAGTACGCTGCAAATCTATAAGAGTACGCTGCAAATCTATAAGAGTACGCTGCAAATCTATAAGAGTACGCTGCAAATCTATAAGAGTACGCTGCAAATCTATAAGAGTACGCTGCAAATCTATAAGAGTACGCTGCAAATCTATAAGAGTACGCTGCAAATCTATAAGAGTACGCTGCAAATCTATAAGAGTACGCTGCAAATCTATAAGAGTACGCTGCAAATCTATAAGAGTACGCTGCAAATCTATAAGAGTACGCTGCAAATCTATAAGAGTACGCTGCAAATCTATAAGAGTACGCTGCAAATCTATAAGAGTACGCTGCAAATCTATAAGAGTACGCTGCAAATCTATAAGAGTACGCTGCAAATCTATAAGAGTACGCTGCAAATCTATAAGAGTACGCTGCAAATCTATAAGAGTACGCTGCAAATCTATAAGAGTACGCTGCCAAGTCGCAGCCCTGGCAAAATTCATTAAACAAAATTACAATAAAATTTAGAAAAATATCACTAGCTTCTAAATTACACTGGGGACACTCACCGATGCTACGGAGTTTGTGCACTGTCGTTGAGATCTTCATGTGTATGAAAGTTATTAAAACACACATAGTTACTCACCGACTTGCAACAATAAAGTAAAAAAGTAAAAGAAAGTCAAGGAAGCGTTTTCATTCACGCGGTATACAGGATAATATCGTGTTAGGTCCGTATTTTTCATTGACCGTCGGCACACGATGAGTAATGTGGTCAACATAACGCCGGCCACCTTTACTTCCCAGTGCGTTTTATACTACCCATTTGAGGCTGGATTGAACTGGGAGCCTTTACGGTCTGAAAAAATTCCACGCCCGCTGAGAGAATTGAACCCAGACCTCTAGCCTGAGAAGCGCGTTCACTAACAACTACGCTACTGCTGTTCCCGTGCAACGATGGTGGTTCTATCAATTAATCAATCGATCAATGTTACTCCCCGAAGTGCAGTGATGATGGGCCTATCAATCGATCAATCAATCAATCAATCATCCTTCTTTGATGACAATATCTTGTCTGGTTTTATTAACTTGTTTTATTGATATTGTCTTTCTCTTTCCCTATTGCTGTACTTATTGAATTAAAAGAAGAAATATCTCTGTGCTAACGAGAGTCTGTCAGCTGGAGGACAAACAAGTATCTCTTTCGTGCCTTTCTTTCCATTCTGTATTGTCACGGAATAACTCTGAGGGTCCACTGAAATAGAAGACATGTCATCATTATATCATCCTTTCAACGTTATATCATCCTTTCAACATTATATCAGCCTTTCAACGTTATATCATCCTTTCAACGTTATATCATCCTTTCAACATTATATCAGCCTTTCAACGTTATATCATCCGTTCAACATTATATCAGCCTTTCAACGTTATATCAGCCTTTCAACGTTATATCATCCTTTCAACATTATATCATCCTTTCAGCATTATATCATCATTTTAACATTATATCATCCTTTCAGCGTTATATTATCTTTTCAACATTATATCATCCTTTCAACGTTATATCATCCTTTCAACGTTATATCATCCTTTCAACGTTATATCATTCTTTCATCGTTATATCAGCCTTTCTTCTTCTTTTTCTTTGAACGCTCCATACCGTCCACTTGTTAAACTACTCTTTGTGATTTGTATGTGATCTGAGCGTAAGAGCGATTGTACGTTGTACCAGTTATGCGCATCTGATTTCTGCGTCGCTTTTTAATTTACTAGGTTAGCTTTCTTAGGCCCCTGCCTCAGTCGACTCTTACGACATGGCTTGTAGGTTGCAGTTTTACTATGCTTTGCTCCCCTTGGGAGCCGGCATCACGTAGGGGGCAGTTTCAGAACGTAAGTGTGGATACAAAGTCTTGCAAGAAATGTCTGTACAGAAGGGAGTGTGGATACAGTCTTGCAAGAAATGTCTGTACAGAAGTTTAGTTTTAGTTTAGTTGTCAGATCATCATGACTGCACATCGAACCAATTAGTCCATAAGTTCTTCGATCTCTTCCTCAGTACGTCTCTCAGTATATGGCGACCAAAGACACCGGTTCTTTGTTGGTTTACTATTCTTCTTTGGGTACAAGTATAATCATCTTGTCTAGCTGCACCACATTTGACTTGTAATTCTAGCAGTCTATTTAGTGTTGTAGATTTACCACTATTACTTGAATCATGTACACCACCTCTCTCCCTTAGGGAACTTATAATATCAGCCTGGTCCATTGCTCGCCCGCTTTGTACAGCAGCTATACCTGCAAGCATATATGTACAGAAGTGAGTAGGATACAAAGTCTTACCAGAAATGTCTGGACAGAAATTGTTGAGAATCATGTCCTTCTTCCTGACTGACCGGCAGTTGGTCACTGGGTAGAACAACTTAGATAAGCCATACTCTGGGAGCTTTCCAGCGTCCATAGCAACCTGGGAAGAAATATGTGTGATAGATGTGTTATCTGTCTGTCTGTATCTGTCTGTCTGTGTCTGTAATCTATTCAATCTTCGGAGGTTAAAATCCTTCACCAAGGTAAAAGAATCAACTATCTCAAACCTGTTGTTTGCTGATGACTGTGCCCTCGCTACCAACTCTGTGGAAGAAATGCAGACATACATGGACAAGTTCTCAATGGCCTGTGATAGGTTTGGCCTCACCATTAACACCAAAAAAAAGAGGTCATGTTCCAGCCCGCCCCTAGAGAACAGTATTACGATCCAATCATCAACATTAAACACCAGCGTCTCCAGTCAACGGACAACTTTGCTTATCTTGGCAGCCTCCTATCCAGATCGGCAAACATAGATTCTGAGGTCAACAATAGGATATCCAAAGCCAGTGCTGCTTCGTAAGGCTACTTGTCATGTGTGGGAACGGAAGGATAAGCATAGTCACAAAGCTGAAAGTTTCAGGCCATAGTGCTAACCACGCTGCTGTACGCAAGCGAGACATGGACAGTATATAGAACACGCAAGAAAATTAAACCATTTCCACACAAGCTGTCTACACGCAGAATACTAAAAATAAACTGGCAGGACAAAATTCCAGACAGCGAAGTCCTCACAAGAGCAAAGATCCCAAGCGTCAACACCCTTTTGCAGAAGGCCCAAGTGAGATGGGTCGGTCACGTTGCTCGAATGCCTGATAAACGCATCCCAAAACAGTTGATGTATGGCGAGCTTGAAGGGGCAGACGTTTAGCTGGTGGACAAAAAAACGCTTTAAAGACACTCTTAAAGTGTCTCTGAAATGCTTCGATATAGACAATACGTGCTGGGAATCCCTGCGCAAGATCGCCAAATGTGGCGCTGTAACAACAAGAGGAACCCGAATAGCTGAGAATCATCGTATTGTTGAGTCACAGAGAAAACGAACAGCGCGAAAAGACAGAGCACACAACACGCACATGTCTAATCTTGATCATGTATGCCCCACCTGTGGTCGGGGATTCTGTTCCCAGGATTGGACTCTACAGTCACCTCCGCACACACCAGAGAGGTGCAACATCACACGTCTGAGATTGTTGTCATCATCGCTTGCGATGGACGGCTATTATCTGTCTGTCTGTGTCTGTCTGCCTGTCTGTGTGTCTGGTCTCTCTGTCTGTGTCTGTCTGGGTATTCATTCTCTGTGTGTCTGTGTCTGTCTGTCTGTTAGGGTATTCATTCTCTGTATGTCTGTGTCTGTCTGTCTGTCTGCCTGCCTGTCTGTCTTTCCGTCTGTCTGTCTGATATATCTGTATGTCTGGTCTGTCTGTTCTGTCTAGTCTGTCCGTCTGTCCGTCCATCTGTCTGTCTGTCTATCCGTCCCTCTCTCTGTCTCTCTGTCAGTCTCTCTCTCTCTGTCTGTCTGTATGTTTTCTCTCTCTGTTTGTGTATGTCTGTCAGTGTATGTCTGTCTGTGTGCCTTAGTCCCAAATGCTTACACAAAAGATGTCCAGTGTTGCCGTTCTGCCGTCTGTTTGCTAATTGTTTTCCACATCAGGTCAACATCTCTCAACTCTCTTCCAGACTACTTGTACTGCCAACATCTCTCAACTCTCTTCCAGGCTACTTGTACTGCCAACATCTCTCAACTCTCTTCCAGGCTACTTGTACTGCCAACATCTCTCAACTCTCTTCCAGGCTACTTGTACTGCCAACATCTCTCAACTCTCTTCCAGGCTACTTGTACTGCCAACATCTCTCAACTCTCTTCCAGGCTACTTGTACTGCCAACATATCTCAACTCTCTTCCAGGCTACTTGTACTGCCAACATCTCTCAACTCTCTTCCAGGCTACTTGTACTGCCAACATCTCTCAACTCTCTTCCAGACTACTTGTACTGCTAACATCTCTCAACTCTCTTCCAGGCTACTTGTACTGCCAACATCTCTCAACTCTCTTCCAGGCTACTTGTACTGCCAACATATCTCAACTCTCTTCCAGGCTACTTGTACTGCCAACATCTCTCAACTCTCTTCCAGGCTACTTGTACTGCCAACATCTCTCAACTCTCTTCCAGACTACTTGTACTGTCAACATCTCTCAACTCTCTTCCAGGCTACTTGTACTGCCAACATCTCTCAACTCTCTTCCAGACTACTTGTACTGTCAACATCTCTCAACTCTCTTCCAGGCTACTTGTACTGCCAACATATCTCAACTCTCTTCCAGGCTACTTGTACTGCCAACATATCTCAACTCTCTTCCAGGCTACTTGTACTGCCAACATCTCTCAACTCTCTTCCAGACTACTTGTACTGCCAACATCTCTCAACTCTCTTCCAGGCTACTTGTACTGCCAACATCTCTCAACTCTCTTCCAGACTACTTGTACTGCCAACATCTCTCAACTCTCTTCCAGGCTACTTGTACTGCCAACATATCTCAACTCTCTTCCAGGCTACTTGTACTGCCATCTCTCAACTCTCTTCCAGGCTACTTGTACTGCCAACATCTCTCAACTCTCTTCCAGGCTACTTGTACTGCCAACATATCTCAACTCTCTTCCAGGCTACTTGTACTGCCAACATCTCTCAACTCTCTTCCAGGCTACTTGTACTGCCAACATCTCTCAACTCTCTTCCAGGCTACTTGTACTTACAGTAAATGCATCACTGTTATCCTTGACCGTTTCTGCATCTTAATCTAACTGTAAATATCCATACACTTCGCATTCCGTGAATCGCTGAGCTATCAATGTATACCACCACATCATCATCCCATGTGTATACACCTTCGTATGTTAACTCCGCATTTATTATACGTATAGGTGTGAAGCATAGACATTTAACATGGCAGTGGAAAAACTAAAAAAAGGAAACATTAAATATACAAAGGTCAACATTCGTCGTTTCGACTATATGCCTTCGTCAAGTGTTGTCATTTTGTATATTTAATTATAAATGTTTCCTTTCTCATGTAATACTGTCGAAATTGCCGTTTACCAAATTTACCAAATAGAGTAGAAACGAGAATATCAGAAGCATCGTTGGTACTATACCATGCATACAGTACATCGAGAAGCAAAGAATCAAGTGGTTCGGCCATCTAATGAGAATGGAACCACATTTACTACCATCACGTGTCTATAATAATCGACACTCAGGGCGCAGAACACGAGGCAGACCAAGAACACGATGGATAGATAACATCTCAGAGTCCCTGCGAAAGCATGGACTGACAACGTCAAGCGCAACACACCTGGCACAAGATAGAAAACTAACTCTCCCACAGCGCTTACGGCAAATGTGATTAAGACAAGATAAGATCAAATTTACAGCAGCATCTACACGATTTTCTCCAGATCTGATCCGATTTGAGCAACTCAGATCTGTATGTTTCTGTACATCGCATTAATAAATAACAGAGCCAAGTAAAACATATAATAATATCGAACCAAAACATATAATAATATCGAACCTTGTTAACAAAGACATACGACTGAGGACCTATAGCTTTCCTGAGGCACCAAACATCTTCCTCTGTTTGACTGGTTCCGGGGTTGGGATAGAAGCATTTGCAAGACCTGTTTGGAAATATAAGCAATAACAGATGGAAATCTGACTTTGTTTTTCTGTAGAAAATTGGTCAATAGTTATTGTAGAAGCAGGAAGTCGAACGATGTTATACAGAGAATTGTGATGTGCTAGACAAGCGTTTCTCAAAGTGGGCGTACCGCCCCAGTTAGGTAACGCCCCCAGTTGGCGCTGAAGCGTTCTAAGGGGGTTGAGGGGCGATAGTGGGTTCAGAAGAATTTGAGGAGTGTTCATGCGATTATGGGTCGTGGCTCTTTAAAGAAGAAATTAATAATAAATATTTTAAAATAAACAATTTTCGTGATTTTGTGATTGAATAATCATTTAAAATTTGAATTCTGCATTTTAATTTATCTTATGCCCGTCTTACACGATCCATTTTTCATCAATTTTCTATTTCATGCATATAATCATTTAAAAACTGACCATGTATGACAGAAATATATATCAATTTTCTATATCAAAGAGAAAATAGAACATGTATAAATGTGTGAGGGGCGTTACAAAGTTGATGTTGTGCAAAGTGGGCGTGGGCCGAAAAGATTGGACATCTATGTGCTAGAAGATTACACTTAACACTATATCATCATCATCTTAATAATCATCACCTTTATTATCTTCATCATCATCTTAATCTTCATCATTATCTTCAACGTCGTCATTATTTTCATAATCTTCATTATCATCTTCATCACCATCATAATCTTCATAATCATCGTCATCATCATTATTTTCATAATCTTCATCACCATCGTCATCGTTATCATCATCGCTATCATCATCATCATCATCATCACCACCATCAATACTCATCTCGCTCAATAGCACAAGAGGTAGAGAGAAAAATATATACTAAATTCGGTCTTGTGCTTTTCTCTCTCTTTTGTTTCTTTCTCTTTTCTCAAAGACCAAGAATTGACTTCACTGCAGTTTTTTTCCTGTCTTCGTTTTTAAACTAGTCTCTTCTTGTTACTCCCAGCATTCTGTGTAGACACTTCATTTCTGTCATGACTAGTTTTCTTCTTGTTACACCCAGCATTCTGTGTAAACACTTCATCTCTGTCGTGACTTGTTTTCTACTATCATTTGTTAGACACTAAGCTGATGAACTAGATAATAGATGTTCTCGTAAAGACAACGATAGCCCTAGAGATTGCATCAGGTACCACCAATACTCACCCATCTGTGCCCAGGCTATCTGTCCCCCTTTGATTATGTATGTTCTCCTAGAGACAACGATAACCCTAAAGATTGCATCAGGTACCAGTACTCACCCATCTGTGCCCAGGCTATCTGTCCTCCTTTGATTATGATTTCAGGCTTGGCTCCAAAGAAGGCCGGGCTCCACAGCACCAGGTCAGCCAGTTTCCCCGTCTGAATAGAATGATAAAGAATTTATTATGAGTTATTAGTTACCGATATTCACAAATATCTTATTGCTATCCAGAGACTGTCGTTACTGTTTGTAATACCGCTTTTGGGGCGGGTAGGACAAGAGGGACATGAACCTGTGGAAATAAATATCCGCATTGCTAGTGCAGTCGTTGCAAAACTGTTCAGGTTAGGATTTTTATTTATGCCCTCGACAGAAAAACCCCATTATCCTTACCGTGGTCAAATGATAAAGAGAGATCTATAGCTATCAGGAGACCTGGAGATACGTGTAGGCACATCCAATCTGGGATTCTGCTCGACTTGACTGCGTTCAGATCTCATAGCCATCGTATCGGTTGATCATCTACATAACTGCAAACATGTGAACCACTACTAACAGTTTACCATGCACACACGCACAAATATATAGTCTAACCTGTACAGATCCAATCAGGTTGGAAATTCCATGAGCAATGGCTGGATTGATGGTGTATTTAGCAATGTAACGCTTGGCTCTCATGTTGTCATTGTCTTTCTAAGATAGTAGAGAAATGGTGAGCAGAAATATGTGAATCTAGAAGTGAACTAAGTAGAGAAATGTGAGCAGAAATATGTGAATCTAGAAGTGAACTAAGTAGAGAAATGTGAGCAGAAATATGTGAATCTAGAAGTGAACTAAGTAGTGAAATGTAGGCAGAAATATGTGAATCTAGAAGTGAACTAAGTGAAAATGTGGCAGAATATGTGAATCTAGAAGTGAACTAAGTAGAGAAATGTGAGCAGAAATATGTGAATCTAGGAGTGAGCTAAGTAGAGAAATGTGAGCAGAAATATGTGAATCTAGGAGTGAACTAAGTAGAGAAATGTGAGCAGAAATATGTGAATCTAGAAGTGAACTAAGTAGAGAAATGTGAGCAGAAATATGTGAATCTAGAAGTGAACTAAGTAGAGAAATGTGAGGAGAAATATGTGAATCTAGGAGTGAGCTAAGTAGAGAAATGTGAGGAGAAATATGTGAATCTAGAAGTGAACTAAGTAGAGAAATGTGAGGAGAAATATGTGAATCTAGAAGTGAACTAAGTAGAGAAATGGTGAGCAGAAATATGTGAATCTAGGAGTGAACTAAGTAGAGAAATGTGAGGAGAAATATGTGAATCTAGAAGTGAGCTAAGTGAAAATGTGAGCAGAAATATGTGAATCTAGGAGTGAACTAAGTAGAGAAATGTGAGGAGAAATATGTGAATCTAGGAGTGAGCTAAGTAGAGAAATGTGAGGAGAAATATGTGAATCTAGGAGTGAGCTAAGTAGAGAAATGTGAGCAGAAATATGTGAATCTAGGAGTGAGCTAAGTAGAAATGTGAGCAGAATATGTGAATCTAGAAGTGAACTAAGTAGAGAAATGTAGAGAAATATGTGAATCTAGAAGTGAACTAAGTAGAGAAATGTGAGGAGAAATATGTGAATCTGAAGTGAACTAGTAGAGAAATGTGAGCAGAAATATGTGAATCTAGGAGTGAGCTAAGTAGAGAAATGTGAGCAGAAATATGTGAATCTAGGAGTGAGCTAAGTAGAGAAATGTGAGCAGAAATATGTGAATCTAGGAGTGAGCTAAGTAGAGAAATGTGAGGAGAATATGGAATCTAGAAGTGAACTAAGTAGAGAAATGGTGACAGAAATATGTGAATCTAGGAGTGAGCTAAGTAGAAATGTGAGCAGAAATATGTGAATCTAGAAAGTGAACTAAGTAGAAAATGTGGGGAGAAATATGTGAATCTAGAAGTGAGCTAAGACAATAATAGAGGAAGAACAGTAGATAATACAGTTAGAGAGAGAGAGAGAGAAATGGGAGAGGAGGAGAGAAAGATAAAGAAGAGAGAGATTATTCGGACACACTCAGTGACAATTAAAGATGTAACCATACACATATGCGTACCGCAACGTACTCACTCTTCTCTCTCTCTCTACCACCACACACACACACGAACTGGGTAAGCTTTCACGATTATAGACAACACTGAAAGACATTATTAAATTCTCAGCCACTTCACTGCAACATTAACATTAGCATCTACTTCACTGCAAAATTAACATTAGCAGCCACTTCACTGCAAAATTAACATTAGCAGCCACTTCACTGCAAAATTAACATTAGCAGCCAATTCACTGCAAAATTAACATTAGCATCCACTTCACTGCAAAATTAACATTAGCAGCCACTTCACTGCAAAATTAACATTAGCAGCCACTTCACTGCAAAATTAACATTAGCAGCCACTTCACTGCAAAATTAACATTAGCAGCCACTTCACTGCAAAATTAACATTAGCATCCACTTCACTGCAAAATTAACATTCCCAGACACTTCATTGCAAAATTAACATTCCCAGTCACTTCACTGCAAAATTAACATTCCCAGCCACTTCACTGCAAAATTAACATTCCCAGCCACTTCACTGGCACAAATAGTAAGACAAGAAAAAAAGTGAAGCTTGAGATGTACCAACCGTTTCTTCTATCAGCTTGCCTCGGAAGAGTTTCATCTTGTCTGCTGTCTGCCAGGTTCTGGTGATAACCTCACCCACACGACCCATCGCCTGCCGGTTGTAAGATATCTAGTTAGTCAACTCTTATTTGCTTTTAAAAGTAGTAGTTGCTGTCTTGATGGGTCTTTAGTGGGTCTTTATTGGGTCGACATCATCATGGGGTCTTTAGTGGGTCGACATGATCAGGGGTATTCGTGGGTCATCATGATGAGTCTTTATTTGGTCGTTGGCATGATGGGGTCTTAAGTGGTCGACATGGGGAATATAGTTGATAGTCATTGGGTATTTAGTGGGCCGCCATGGGGTATTTTGGGGTCGTCATGACGAATATAGTGGATCCTCACTGGATATTTAATGGGTCTGCATGGTGTCTTTGGAGGATCGTCATGAAATATAGTGGATCGTCATGATGAGGTCTTTAATGGTATTGCCGCCTGCCCAGTGTGTTCGTAGTCCGTTGGACTACGGTGACAAGCCCTCTGTGAGTGCGGGTTCAATTCCGTGGGTTGGCAGAAAAGCCACAGGTTTTACAGATTTACGGTGTTCCTGGCACGCACTGAACCGAAGGTTACGATGTCCATGACACCGAGCAGAAGAGCTGAAAGTTAGAGTACTTCTGGATCGGGAAAAAAATAGGTTGTCATGGGTTATTCTTTTATCGTCATGGGGTTTTTAGTGGGTTGCCATGGTCATGGGGTCTTTAGTGGGTCGACATGGTCATGGGGTCTTTAGTGGGTTGCCATGGACCTCAAGCATCATTGCACTGGGTTTCCCCATACAGCTCAGTCAGTCTCCACAGATATAGCACTTTTTTTCTGCCGATAATTTCGCCCACATCACAAACTCCGTAGCTCCAACAGCAAAATTAAAGGATCTCTGGAGAAAAATAACTACACTTAGAACCGAACATTGCGGTTCTGATTCGAACTCGTGACCTTCAGAATGCAAGGCAAAGTGTTTAACCATTTTTTTTCTTAAAGGACCTTCCCCCCATCCAACCCATTCAGTCAGTCAGCCATAGGGAATAAAATACAAAAGCGATACGCCTATGAAATCTGTCATGTAAGGTGACTATACTAGATTATAATAATTCCTCTCGTACCGTTATACGTTACATAGGGCCTGCAAGTAATTTCTTCATACCGCTCTATCCTGGGCAATCCATGGAACTGAGACCAATATTTCCTGCCTCTCTAGCAAAGTTCGTTTCAGGGTCTCCTTAGGTCGACCTCTCTTTCTTGAACCCTTTGCATCCCACTTCAATGCCTGCTTGATATTCGTTGATCATTTCTCCTCAAGGTGTGCCCAACATATCTCCATCTTCTCTTTCTTAACAGTTGTCACTAGTGGTTGACCAGACATGTCTCTGATTTCATCACTTCTCCTGAATTCGTTCCATTTTATATTCATTATTTTTCGCAGACATCTATTTTCAAATGCATTCAACTTGCTTTCTATATCTTTAGTCATTTTCCAACTCTCGCTGGCATATATTAGGATTGATACAACATTTGAATTGAAAATTCGTAATTTAGTTTTAATACTATATAACTTGCAGTTCCATATTTTATTGAGACTTTTAAAAGCTGATGTTGCTTTGCCAGTTCGTATCATAATATATACTAGATTGTTGGTAAGAAAAACAAGAATATAACACACATACACACACTGAGATCAGAGATCTTTGGATAACTATTCCGATTTCTTAACGAGGAGCGAACTGTGTACCTTGGAATGAGAGATGTGACGTAACTACAAGCCACAGAGTATACTAAGCTGACTAATCTGTCTATTGTCTATTCCCTGTCTATTCCCAGGTGGAAGATGTAGTTGGCTGTCACTCTTGCCGTTAAGCGTAGGAAAATGGAACTTTAATTTGCGTTCTAGGGCCAGATAATTCGCCCTTGTGTTGAATCCGTGTTTATGTAGTGTGGTCTTGATATTGTCTAACCATCTTTTTTGGGTCTTCCTTAGATCTAGTACCCCATCTCTTTTATTGTATGCTGTTATTGGTGGTTGGTTGTATTTCATTCTCATTAAATGTCCAAACCACCATTTTTGTCTTTCGATGTATTCGAGTGCAATTATGCCACTGTGCTTCTGATGTTCTCATTTCGTTGTCTGTCTTTCCTGGTGACTCCCACTGCCTTCCTCAGGCATTTCATTTCACACTTGGTGTGCTTTCTGTGTATGTTGCTTTGACAGTCTGTATTTGTCTGTTCTCTATCCCTGTTTTTGCCTTTCGTCACTAGTTCAAGAAAAGAGGCATTTGAAGCGAGCCTGTTTATGCACTGTGTACAAGGTTGAATTTAGTGTCTCAGATATTCCATCTATCCATCGTTTACGTGGTCGTCTTCTGGGTCTATTTGTCGTTGTATCTGAGTGTTTGCGCTCTTTGTGTGAGACTGTCTTGTGGTAACCTTGTTTGTGTGAGACTGTCTTGTGGTACTCTTGTTTGTGTGAGACTGTCTTGTGGCAACCTTGTTTGTGTGAGACTGTCTTGTGATAACCTTGTTTGTGTGAGACTGTCTTGTGGCAACCTTGATGCGAGTCCAAACCAAGAATACTAAAATGTAAGATGACATCACATATGGCCTATATGTTGCCAAGGCTCGAAGGGGGCAAAGAATAGTACCACTGCGACCTTCAAGGTGTGTTGTAATAGGCGACTGAGTAGGACCTAGGACGCTATCCTAGTAAATAAAAAACGTCGCAGAAATCGGATGTCCTGCTTACTTGTAGGCGCATAATTGGCACAGAGTAAATCTCTTAGTCTTAGATCACATACAAATCACAAAAAGAGGTTTAATAAGTGGTCGATATGGAGCATTCGAAGAAATAGCAGAACAATAACAACTCCACCGTTTTATTGTCGGGGCTCGCAAGGAGCAAAGAATAGTACCACTGTGACCTACAAGGCATGTCGTAAAAGACGACTGATGTAGGGACCTAGGAAAGCTTACTTAGTAAATAAAAAGCATCGCAGAAATCGGATGTGCTGGTCTACTTTTAGCTCTTAATCTAGATGGCTAGGCTAAGATCACATACAAATCACAAAGAGTGGCATCACATCATATTGTTACGATAGTTCTAAAGATTGAAAAACAGAAGTGAGCGCTTGTATTGTGGAGGGAAAAGAAGACTAAAACAAAAATGTAGAGAAGGACAGTAGTGATGATGCTGACCTGTGAATCAGAGGCAATTATACTGATAGCACCAAGGTCATGAAGAATATCTTTCTGCGATGGTCTCTGCCCGAATCCTGGATTCAGCAAAGGCAACGTCCTCTTTTAAGTTTCTAGAATAATCCAGAGAAAATTGTGAATAAAAGTATGCAAATATTTCATTAATTAAAACAGTTGAAACAACAAAATAGTTAACAAGACGACGGACATTTTATCACTGTTATCTGTTATATGGGTGGCGTTTGTGGCTTAGGAGATAGTGGCTTAGTCTATTAACCCCGACGTCCTGAGTTCGAATCACGCTGCGGTCAGTTTGGTTGCAAATTGTTTCGTGTGGTTTTTACAAAGGACGATGGCAACACCCGTTCAGAAAGCAATGGCAAACTAAAGTTAATTGTATATCATTTACAGGACTTTGCGAATCAACCCCAGCTTTAACGCTGTTTGTGATTTTCTAGGCATTATTACGTTCAGTAGTTTGCCATTGCTTTCTGAACGGATGGTGCCATCGTCCTTTTTGTAAAAATCCATGCAAAACAATTTGCACCAAACTGTCCGCAGCGTGATTCGAACTCAGAACGTCGGGTTAATAGACCGAGTCACTCAACCCTAAGCCACAGACGCCACCAATGACAAACTACTGAACGTAATAATGCCTAGAAAAATCACAAACAGCGTAAAAAGCTGGGGTTCATTCACAAAGTCCTGTAAAGGAATATGATTCGTAAAGTCCTGTAAAGGATATGCAATTAACTAACTTTTATCTATGAAAATGAAGACTATCATCATATCACTCCGGGCATGTCTATAGCTGCTCCGATCTGCGTCTTAACAAATCTAGCAGCGTCCAGCGGCCCAACACGCTAGTGCTTCTTCTTCTCTTCCACCATTTACTTCTTTATAGGATGAAAACAAGGAGTTTTGTTGTTGTTGCAAGAACCCGCAGAGGAAGCAACGAAAGAATATGATCAATAAATAAACATTGTACAGGTATTAAGAGCTTCGACAAAACAAATAAACAAACACAGATTCAAACCTCATGCCTTATATGCTACGACACCCATCACCTAGCTTAGCAATACGTGCGTCCTTACGAACACAATATAGAAGTGTTGGTGGGGAAGGGGGTGTAGTGATCTTGTGTGTGCTTGTTTTAAAGCACTTTATAAGCTCATTTTCGTAAAGCTGTTATTAATGCCGTCGCTCCATTTTTGGTTGGCCTTCTTGTGGCCCAACTTGCTAGTTCTATGTTGATTAATCAATCTTTTTGCATATTTGATATGTCGTTCTTTTCGGGCTGTACCAATATCGACATCCATCTCTTCAATCTGGTCAGCGACTGGGATTTACAACCATAAAGACTCTCAACGCGTTACAAATACAAGAGTTGAAAATGACTAAATATAGAAAGCAAGTTGAATGCATTTGAAAATAGATGTTTTCAAAAATAATTAACATAAAATGTGACGAATTAAGAAGGATTAAGTCACAGAAATGTCTAGTCAACCACTAGTAACAACTGTTATAAGAAGGAGAAGATGGAGATATGTTGGGGATACCTTGAGAAGAAATGTCTGGTCAACCACTAGTAATAACTGTTATAAGAGGGAGAAGATGGAGATATGCTGGGCACACCTTGAGAAGAAATGATCAAAGAGTATCAAAGCAGGCATTGAAGTGGGTGGCAAAGGGTTCAAGAAATAGAGGACGCCCATGGGAAGCCATGAAACGAACTTTGCTGAGAAAGGCAGGAAATATCTTACTTAATTCCATAGAAGAGAGTGAGCGAGCTGCCCAGGACAGGGCGAAATGGAGAAATTACTTGCAGACCATATAACGTTACGAGAGGATATTTATCGTATACGCTTGTTGGCTTCGACACTTCCCCTATGGGTTCACATATCGTATACGCTTGTTGGCTTCGACGCTTCCCCTGTGTGTTCACATATCGTATACGCTTGTTGGCTTCGACGCTTCCCCTGTGTGTTCACATATCGTATACGCTTGTTGGCTTCGACACTTCCCCTGTGGGTTCACATATAACTATTGAAGAGATGACTTACTTGTCCAAATGATGACACACCATCAGCATGTCTAGATGTTCATCCAAAGTGTTGATTGTGTAAGGACGTGTCGGGTTAGTGGATGAAGGCAACACATTCTGGAGTCCGCAAACCTGTGTGACACACAAATGATATGATAACACAATATGATATGATAACACAATATGATATGATAACACAATATGATATGATAACACAATATGATATGATAACACAATATGATATGATAACACAATATGATATGATAACACAATATGATATGATAACACAATATGATATGATAACACAATATGATATGATAACACAATATGATATGATAACACAATATGATATGATAACAAATAATTTGATATATTTTCCTAATATTTATCTTGCTAATATTCTGAACAAACACAATAGCTTCTCCTTCTTCTTCTTTGAACTCTCTATATCGGTCACTTGTTAACCACTCTTTGTGATTTATGTGTGATCCGAGCTAAGATCGATTGTACTTGTGCAGTCCATCATCATCATCATCATCAAGTATGTTCAGTTTCAGTTTGATATCTTCATTCACTCGGACATGTCCATATGCTCGATCTCCTTCAATATCTCAACAGCGTCCAGCGACTGACCGGACCAGTTCTTGTCCTGAGCAAAACTTTGCAATCCCAACAGTCCTCCGGAATTTCTCTCTCTCATAGGCCAGATGTCCTGCCTCTGCAGCCGTCATGTTCAAACCATCAGTTACATCCTGAATCCATCTTCTCCGTGGTCTTCTCTTCTTCTCTTTGCCGGTTATGCGCATATAATAAAAATAATAGCCGTCCATTGCAAACGATGATGACAACAGCCTCAGACATGTGCTGCTGCACCTCTGGTGTGTGCGGAGGTGACTAGAGTCCAGTCCTAAAACATAATCCCCTACCACAGGTGTGGCATACATGATCAAGGTTAGACATGTGGGTATTGTGTGGTATGTCTTTTCGCGCAGCTCGTTTTCTCTGTGCCTCAACGACACGATAATTCTCAGCTATGCGAGTTCCTCTTGTGTTGTTACAGCGTCAAATATGCGCCTACAAGTAGGCTAGCACATTCGATTCATGCGACACTTTTTATTTACTAGGTATCTTCCTAGCCCGCTACATCAATCGCATCTTACGACATGCCTTGTGGGTCGCAGTGTCACCATTCTATTGCTCCCCTTGCAAGCCCCTGCAATACATGTGCGAAAAATACAATAGCAAAAGAAGAGCTTTTCAAAGATATTCTTCATCTTCTTCTTCTTCTTCGATCGTTCTAGACTTGTTTTTATCATTCTCTTTGTCATATGAAAGACGAAAATGGTGTCTGGTCGAATGGATTAGAACGCAGGTTTCCATACGTTCGTGCAGCACTGTCGCTGAGATCTTCCTGTGAGAGTCAGGCTTTTACTTCTCTTGTGATGATGAAAACGAAAATGTGTGTGCTGTGTCGATGTGAGTCAGAACGTGGTTCGATCACGTCGTCATTCTGTTCCATGAGATCTTCCTGTGTAAGAAAGAGATCAGAGCACATATGGGGTTACTCGCCGAAGTGCAATGATGATGGTCATATCAATCAATCAAGGGGGCCTATGTGGCTAAGTGGTTAAGCCCTTTGTCTTGTGAGTCGAAGGTCGTGGGTTCGAGCCCGGGACCGCGTCATTCTGTTCACAAGTGTAGTTTTTCCAGAGACCCTAGGATTGTTGCTGGAGCTACGGAGTTCGTGCTTTAAGCAATACTCTCGGCAGGTGGGGTGCCATTTCTGCGGAGAGGGGCCGAGCCGTATGGGTTAAAACCCGGTGCAATGAAGTCAATCCTTCGGCTTTTAAACCCTTTTTAAATCAATCAATCAATCAATCAATTAATCAATCAATCAATCAATCAATCAATCAATTAATGTGAGACGAAACAGTATTAGAGAAAAAAAAACGAGAAAGAAGAAGAGTACCCTATTATTGTCGTCAAAAAACAGATGTCCATAAGATATGAAAAATATGAGAAAAGTTGCCTACATACTTGATAATGTCAGGGGCGTGGCCTCCTCCTGCCCCTTCAGTGTGGTAAGTGTGGATACATCTATCCTTAAAGGCTTCCACCGATTTCTCCACACAAGCTGATTCATTCAGTGTGTCTGTATGTATCATTACCTGGAGAGAGAAGTTAGTCAGTTAGTCTGTTAGTCAACACTGCACGCATTTCAGCTGCATTACCACTACTTTTGTTGTGACCACCACAAAAATTATCCTGATCGTCATCACCATCTGTACCATCGGAAAAGAAAATGTAGAAGACCTAAGATCACTCTTCGAAGAGCAATCCTACAAGAAAATAAACTATTGGGATGTAAAAGCATACAAGATCTCCAACTGCTAGCAACGAACTGCATCACATGGATATCTTCTTCAGCAGTGTCTAGTCATGCGCTTAATTTACTGTGGACCACAAACTGGGCAGTCAGCTTCAGATCTGTCAGGTTTCCCCAAAGCTTAGTTTTCAGGTCGACTGGGTGTGGCCACATGTTGCTTCTCAGCTCACCCAGGAGAGGACAGTCTTGCAGGATATGGCTCTGGTGTTTGTTCTGTCTGCTGACACTGGCAGAGAGCTGTTTGACTTATCCTAGTCTATATAAGTGTTTGTTGAGTCGGTGCGTAGTCGAAATATAATGACCTGTTCTGTTCTGCTAATAGAGATCTAACAAAAATCTGCACCATCAGCATCATCGAAACCACTTTCATAATCGCCATCATTATCGTCATCACCATTATCAGCATCAGTATCATCATTATTTCCATGATTAAATTCGATGTAATCGTCATTAACAACATTTCATTATAATTACCGCTGTCATCATCATCATCATTATCATTATCGTCACCATTACGACATCATCATCACCATCATCACCATCATTGTCATCATTATCACTATTATTTTCATCAGCAGTGACATTATCATCACGGTTGTCACCATCATCATCACTAACAACACGATATCATTATCACTATCATAGTCATCAGTAACTTCTTCTTCTTCTTCTGTGTACGCCCGCTCTGGTATTCGATCTACAACATCAACAACACTAAAACAGAAATAATGAATATGGGAAGAAAACATAATAATCTAGACATCCATGTCAATGGCACTAAAACAGAAATAATGAATATGGGAAGAAAACATAATAATCTAGACATCCATGTCAATGTACTAAAACAGAAATAATGAATATGGGAAGAAAACATAATAATCTAGACATCCATGTCAATAGTACTAAAATAAACCAAGTGAAAGAATTCAAATACTTAGGAAGCATATTCACAGAAGAACTGGATAGAGAGATAGAGGCTAGAGTACAAAAAAGCAAATGCTATAACCTACCAGCTAGCCCCATTGTTAAGGCACCCACAAATTTCACAGGCAGCTAAGCCTGTCAGATGATCAATAGCATTTCTATACCTACTTTGTGTTACCAGAGCCAAACATGGACATTAAGCAAAGCGCAGTCACAAAAATTAACTACATGTGAAATGCGTTGCCCGCGAAAAGTTACCAACAACACAAGAAAAGACAGAATCACCGACATCAGCATAAGAAAGAAAGTTGGCACAAAACTGTGCTTGAATTACATAGATAAACAAAGAATGAAGTGGTTTGGCCACTTAATAAGAATGCATCCATGAGTCTTCTATAACAGAACATCAGGAAAGAAGGCAAGAGGAAGACCACGAAAAGATGGTTAGATGGCATAGCAGAATCCTGTGAAAGAGCAAAAATAACAATCACACAAGCCACAAGAACAGCGCAAGACAAAAACAGAAAACCACGACACTGGGCAACAACCCGGTAGCAGTGTGACGACACTGGGCAACAACCCGGTAGCAGTCTGACGACAAAAGAAGAAGAAGTCTGGTATTGCGCTTCTGACTGATTTTTGCGTGAGACCTGCTTATCATTTGACTGGTGACCCTTGCCATATAGGCGAACCTTCGTCCTTTTCAGAGGTACTTGAAGATTAGATCCTTACTGGATAACTGTAGTCCGAACCACTTGCCATGAGTTCTCGTACCCTCTGTACTTTTACAACCAGTGTTAATTAGTTAAATGCGACTTTATTGCATTTCCTGCCCCTTTTCTGTTTGTAGTGAGGTTGTTCCGCACGCATCGTCTGATAAACACTCTTTAGTGATCTTTTTATTGTCGTGTCATCAACAATGACATCATCATTATTATCATCAGCCTTATCATCATCATCATTACTATCATCATCATGAACAATGACATCATCATCACCGTTGTCATCATCCCATTATCGTCATAGTTATCATTTTCATCATCATTATCATCGACATCGTGCGAGCCACGGCAACACACTGGCACTTGTCTGTGATGACATCAATGACATAGTCCATAGATTCCCAAACTTTTCGGTCCACCGCCCACTTTGCACATCATAAACTTGTAACGCCCCTCCACATTATACCAGTTTGTCAACGCCCCCTTCCCCACATATACACATGCTCTATTTTCTCTTTGACATAGAAAATTGACTTATACGAGTTTCTGTAATACATGGTCAATTTTAAAATGATTATATGCATGAATTAGAAAATTGATGAAAAAATGAATCGTATAAGACGGGCATAAGATGAATTTAAATGCATTATTCAAATTTTAAATGATTATTCAATCGCAAAATCACGAAAATAATTTATTTTAAAATATTTATTATAAATTTCTTGTTTTAGGAGCCACCGACCCCTAATCGCCGGAACACCCCACAAATTCTTCTGAACCCACTACCGCCCCCTAGAACGCTTCAGCGCCCACTGGGGGGCGGTACCGCTCACTTTGGGAAACGCTGACTTAGTCGATGTCTGTAGTGTCATCAATGACTTAGTCGATGTCTGTGATGTCATCAATAACTTAGTCGATGTATGTAGTGTCATCAATGACTTAGAAGTCAAACAGTCTCTAACCTTGACTACTACAGTCTTACCTGAATGTCGGCTTTCTCAGCAGCATTGAGACAAGAATCGATAGTAGCTGGCGTGGAACCCCAATCTTCGTGTAGCTTCAACCTTTCAATAGATACAATCTTCATAAACCTATTTTATCTATTTGTTATTTAAACTATACAATCCCCCTTTTTATGACTTGACATCGAAAGTTAAAGTTAATTGCATATCCTTTACAGGACTTTGCGAATCAACTCCAGCTTTTAACGCTGTTTGTGATTTTCTAGGCATTATTACGTTCAGTAGTTTGCCATTGCTTTCTGAGCGGGTGGTGCCATCGTCCTTTTGTAAACATCCACACGAAACAATTTGCAACCAAACTGTCCACAGCGTGATTCGAACTCAGAACGTCGGGTTAATAGACCGAGTCACTATCCCCTAGGCCACAGACGCCACCAACTATTCCTAAACAAGAACGAAAATCTAGTCCTTCGAAACTAAATGCTACAGAAAGATCCTACGAATACCATGGACAGAAAAAGAAAGAACACTGATGTCCTGAAAGAACTAAATGTTAAAGAGAATTGGCTGATAAACAACATACTATACAGAAAAATTAGATACTTTGGTCACATCAAGCGTCACGATGGCCTGGAAAGAACAATATTAGAGGGCAGGGTCCCAGGACGCAGAGGCAGACCAAGAAGAAGATGGCTACAAGATATTAAAGAAACCATGAACATGACCACTGGCAAGAAATGGGAGAGAGTGGAGATATCTGGAAAGGATGGCCTTGGATAGGTGGACTTGGAAGGCCTTGGTTGCAGACCTATGCTTCCCTAGGGCGCAGGGGAAGAAGAAGAAGATAAATAAGGTGTTAAAGCGGATTCATGCTGTCTACGTTTACTATCACTATATTCCATCATTGACCTTGTTTGTATTGCCTTGAACTAATTTGCCAATCATTGACTGTTCTTCTTCTTCTTCTTCTCACACTCACCTGTTATGAATTCAGATGTAGTCAGGTCGTCTGGTACGGCGCTCCTGACTGATTTTTGCGTGAAGGTAGCCTCTCCTTAGTATCAGTGTCCTCCTTCATACTGCCATGCCTTCTCCTTCAGATGTATAGTTTTGATCACGAGATAAGTTATGAAGAAGCCCGAACAACCATCGGTTTGCACTACAGAGGCAAATGGACAAAAGACCATCCTCAGCATTCCAACAGCGACGGATACTATGGTCTGTCTCGTAGCGAACAAGTTGTGGAGCATGGGGCCTCAACAGTTGTTCGCCACTTTTTCCGGTCTGGCTGTTTTCTTTATGGTCTCCCAGGATAGTCGAGCACTTTTCATTTCCTCAAGAAAATTTCGTCTCCAGGTCTGGTTATGACATCCTCTTTTTCGTTTTTCTTTGCAGGTTCCACTCAACTGATTGTCTAGTGATACTCGACTGTGTCTTCGTAGGTATGCCCAACCCATCGCCATTTTCTCCTTCTAATCTGTGTCATCATGGGTTCCTGTCCTGTTCTCATCCACAGGTCTGTAATATTATCATCGAGTAGCTTGTCCCTTCCTGAACTTGACTTCCATAACAGCAGTCCTGAAAAATTCCCTGCTCTGTACAAGTTGACCGGCGTCAGCAACAGTCATTCTCAGATCGTCAATGACATCTTGCACCCATCATCTTCTACATTTTCCTCTCATTCTTCTTCCAGGCACCATTCCCTCCAAAATTATCTTCTCTAGGCACTCATGTCATTTGATGTGTCGGAAATATTTAATTTTCCTTGATGTTATGCACTTTAATAGCCAACTCTATTTAATATCAAGCTGTTGCAGAACAGAAGCATTGCTTTTTTTCTCTGTCCATGATATTCTAAGTACTCTACTCTTCTGTTGCATTTGCATTCAAAGGCATTAATGATCTTCTCCGCCGCTGTGTCAATGTTCCATGTCTCACAACCATATGTTGCCAAGGGGGCAAAACGCAAGCTCTTAAACAGTTCCTGTAATATTATGCATAAAAGAAATCAAGTGATACAGAAAACTGATTTATTACCCCATTACGCCAGCAAGAATCTGTTCCCACAGCTCCTCGGGTATTTTCTCAGTGTTTGAAGTGTTGCCTTTCCCAGTGAAACCAAAGTTGAGAGGGAATGCATCTGTGGCTTGCATGATATGCCTGTCAGAGTAGATGGAGTGCAGTGTTAGTTTTCACACACTTGATTTATATATCACTCAATCAGATAACAAGTATGTCAATCAAATATTCAGTCAATCATATAGTTTGTTAGTATATCATCTAACTTGTCTAATGTACAGACCCATACATTCGTCTTGTTTGATGTACAGACCCATTCATCCGTCTTGTTTGATGTGCAGACCCATTCATCCGTCTTGTTTGATGTACAGATGCATGCGTCCGTCTTGCTTGATATACAGATGCATGCGTCCGTCTTGTTTGATGTTCAGATGCATGCGTCCGTCCTGTTTAGTCATCCATTCGTCTTGTCTAATTGTAAAAACCCAGTCATCCGTTTTGTCTGATGTGCAGACCCATCAATTCGTCTTGTCTGATATGCATGCTCATCACTATTTTTTGTCTGAGTAAGATTCCACTCAGTATCCAGAATTCTACATTAGTTATCAGTTATATGAGGACTATCATCATAGCATCCGGACATGTCCATAGGTGCTCCGATCTCCGTCTCAACAAATCCAGCAGCGTCTAGCGGCCCAACACGCCAGTTTTATGTTGATTAATCAATCTCTTTGCATATTTAGTACGTTGCTCTTTTCGGGCTGCACCAATATTGATACCCATTTCTCTCAATCTGGTCAGCGAGTGGGATTCACAGCCCTCAAACTCCTCTGTTCGGAAAGACTCTCAATTCGTGAAAAATTGAATTCGACATATTCAATTCATCATTAGTTCACTACAACAACTAATTCAAAACTGAAATGTGAAAATTCAATTCAAAACTGAAATGTAGAAATTCAATTCAAAATTGAAATGTGGAAATTTAATTCAAAACTGAAATGTGGAAATTCAATTCATGACTGAAATGTGGAAATTTAATTCAAAACTGAAATGTGGAAATTCAATTCAAAACTGAAATGCGGGTTAAGAGTAGACAAACGTGCCGGAGCTGTCTGTTGGTTAGAGAGAGTAAAGATATGCCAACCAACATCACTTGGGTACAGTGAGAGTGGGTACAGTGAGAGTGGGTACAGTGAGAGTGGGTAGATTGGGATGGCGGTTGAATTGGAGATGTGTGCTTTGTTTTAGGGATTAAAGTTTATTTAAGTCGAGGCATGCTCTGTCAACCAAAGGACGAATATTTTTGTGGATATATCAGAGCGTGTAGGTCAACAAACAGAAAAAATGGGAGGATCAAACAATTATGAAATTTAATATGCAATGTGGACTGTCATTAGAGTTGAATTGCACTGACAGAAATCATACCAGCACTCCACTCAATCCATTCATTTTTGTACTAAATCAACCATTTCATCAGTCATTCCCATCAGTCCATCCATCCGTGTATCCATCCATCCATCTATCCATTTATCCATCACGTCTCAAGCGAGCAGAAGTATGGACAAAGCCGATGTCATCAATGCGATACGCTCTCCTTTATGTGACATGGGCAAGTCTCAGACACTGGAACGAGTTCGAGAATTAGGAATTACGTTTGGACATGCCAGACAGTGTCGTCTTCGTGGTAGAGAGAGAAGATATAGTAATCAACTTCTCGTAGGTACGGTGAGCAAATAGACTTTGCGATGGCTGCTGTAGCGGAGGACAGAGCACGAATGGGAAGGCCCAATGTGCCATGACGTCGATTGCATAACTTAACATATTTAGCGAGACTGAAACGAAATTTTAATTTTTACAGTTAACGCACCAATTTAATGACAAGTCTCATGCATAGGCGTATCATCACATCTCATACATGGGGATCAGTGTTGATATTTGTAATAGTCATCGATCGTATAACATAAGATAACATTTAACCATCCATCCATCCATCCATCCATCCATCATACAGTTAACTTCCTTATAAATATGTCTCAATATCATACACAATATATTAACCCTTAAACTACCCCCTGCTTACTTGATGTGCTGAGCCCCTGGCGAACATGTAGTGGCATTGGTACCCGTTGCAGGTCCTGTACCACCACCAATGAGTGTGGTAGTTCCAGACTAATAGCTTCTTCGACCAGTTGTGGACATATAAAATGGACATGGGTATCTATGGCCCCTGCTGTCAGAATGAGGCCCTCCCCAGCTATAACTTCAGTGCAGGCCCCAACAACCAGGTTCTGATGAGAATTGTGGAACAATCAGAAATAATCAACTGAAGAATTTGATGAGAAATTTAAACTCAGATTTCTAGGACTTACGATAACGTAGATCATGTCTGTTATGTTATGTTATGCGATCGACGGCATGGCACATTGTGTATTTTCATGCTTGCTCTGTCCTCCGCTGCAGCTTCTTGGGTATTCTCATACTTTCTCTGTCCTCCGCTGCAGCTTCTCTTTTTCTTCTTCTTCTTCTTCTCTTCCACCATTTACTTCTTTATAGATGTGTTTGGAGCGGTATGTAGTGATCTTGTGTGTGCTTGTTCTAATGCATTTTGTAAGCTGGTATTCATTTTCTTAAGGCTGTTCTTGATGCTGTCGATCCATCTTTTTTGTGGTCTTCCTCTTGTCTTGTACTCATTATACTTTTTCTGTGTGGCTCTCTGTGGTAATCGATACCAGGGCATTCTTGTCAGGTGTCCAAACCATTTAATCTGTTGTTCTTTTATGAATTGCATGACTGGTTTCACATCCAGTCTTCTTCTGATTTCTTCATTTCTAATGTTGTCTCTTATTACACACCTGCAGCTCTTCTCTCTCTCTTGCAATCCTAAACTGATGGACCAACTTTTATCATGAATTTTACCGTGGTTTTAAGGGACTCTGTTCCTCCGTACAGCTTTTCGTGAAGCTCTGTGTTTTGGGGCCATGTTTTTTCTTATACCTGCTAACCGTTGACAGTCTTGCAGAACGTGTTCTGTCGTCATGTCCGCCTTTTTGCAGGGGCACAGGCTAGTTGTGCCAATTTTAAATTTGTGGAACTGTTATTGGTCATGTTTGACACTGGTAACATAGTGGTGGCCAGAAAATCGTTCTTATAAGATTTGCTTTAGTTTTTAGCGGCATCTCTTTATGTGACAACAGTGGTGTTAACTGTCCCAGTACTTGGTTAGCGGTATCTCTTTATGTGACAACAGTGGTGTTAACTGTCCCAGTACTTGGTTAGCTTTTGTGCAACGATTGCTGATTTCCTTATCGATACTTCCATCTGCTGTGAAAATTGCTCCTAAGTATTTGGCCTCAATTGTTTGTTTTATGTCTACGTTCTGGAGTTTTATTGTAAGGCTTTCTGGTTGTCTACTAATCGTCATTGCGTTCCGAAAGTTGTAGGTTGGAATCAGGACCGCATCGTTCTGTTCACATGTGTATTTTTGTCAAGAGACTCCTATGAATGTTGCAAAAATTACGGAGTTCATGCTTTGTGCAATACTCTCGGCAGGTGGCGTGCAATTTCTGCGGGAGTGGGGCCGAGCCATATGGGGTAAAACCTGGTGCAATGAAGTCAATCCTTCGGCTTTATACTGTACTACTAACACACTTTCCCTTGTATGTTTTTAACTCCTGTTGCAGCATAATCTCTCAACCATCGGATCGTGCCCGCCTGCCCAGTGTGTTCGTAGCGCGTTGGACTACGGGTGACACCCTCTGTGAATGTGGGTTCAATTCCGCGGGCTGGAAGAAAAGCCACAGGTTCTCCAGATTCACGGTGTTCGTGGCACTGAACCGAAGGGTTACTATGCCCATGGCATCGAGCCGAAGAGCTAAAAAGCCAAAGTTTTTCTGGATCGGAAAAAAACAAAAAATAAAACCCATCGGATCGCAAGGCAAGGGCTTAATCACTTGGCCCCAGATGACCCCCTTAAGTAGTATGGGGAGGTAAGAGATTAAGGTGCAGAAGCTGGCGATGTATAAGAGACGCCATAAGCTGGCGTTGTATAAGAGACGGACACACTGAGGAAACCCCCTGATAGCATCACGAGACAGGTTCTCCGATGGAATCCCCAGGGCAATAGAGTTAAGGGAAGACACAGGAACACCTGAAGACTGGAATTTGAAACGTGTTGCAAGAAAATGGGGAGAGAGTGGACAGATCTGGAAAAGATGACATTGGATAGGCTGACTTGGAAGGCCTTGGATGCGGACCTGTGACTCCCCTAGGGGTGAAGGGTGAAGAAGGTGGGATAGGCTGACTTGGAAGGCCTTGGATGCGGATCTGTGACTTCCCTAGGAGTGAAGGGTGAAGTAGAAGGTACTGGTTGTAATGACATTTTTGTGAATAAAGTTTCAAAAATATATCATTTTACACGCTAGTTGGCATGTAGGAGAACTGATATTGCCTGAACGTTTTATCAAATGGCTTGCCGTATTGTAAGAGTTAATACAGTAAGATGACTAGTGATAGGGATCTATGTCTCCCTAGGGATGAAGGGGGAAGAAGAAGAAGAAGTAGTATCATCATCAGGTGCCGTGCCGGCTGGCGTAGACGATCATGAATCTCCACAAATCTCTGTCATTGGTGTTTGCTATTAACTTAGATATTGACGTTTCTACTGTGCTATGAAGTCAGGATATCCACAATTTTTTCTCTCTGTCTTCCTCTGTCTCGTCTACCTTCGAGTTGACCGGTTGTCATAATGTGTTCTAAACCTCCCTCCTCATCACAGTACAGGGAAGTAGTAATAATTTGTAAGAAGTCATAGTTGGCGTCTGTGGCTTAGTGGATAGTGACTCGATCTATCAACCCCGACATTCTGAGTTCGAATCACGCTGCGGACAATTTGGCTGCAAATTGTTTCTCGTGGATTTTTACAAAAGAACGATGGGACTACCCTTTCAAAAAGCAATGGCAAACTACTGTACGTAATAATGCCTAGAAAAATCACAAACAGCATTAAAACGCTGAGGTTGATTCGCAAAGTTCTGTAAAGGATAACTTTTAGTAAGTCATTAAAAAATTAATAATTTACTTACTTCAGTAACTCCGTTCATGATATCAGGATTACCAGCTTTGCCAATTCCAACAATATGTCCATTCTAGAAAATAGATTCAAGAAATAGATTTGAGCAGTGTCGGCTCGTGATCATTTTTGTTGGTAGGGCCAGACACACATTTTCAGGGAAACTATGATGTTTTGGTTAGGTTATATTTTAATTTATTAAATAATAAATACACGTTAGATATTATTTTTGGTGGGGCCCGGCCCATTGGCCCATAATGACGAGCCGCCACTGGATTTGAGAATATATTTTTAATAAAATAGATCGCCCGAGTAGTTACCGGCGCCCAAATTTGGGGTGTAAAGAATAGAACCACTGTTGCCTGCCACGCATGTCGAAAGAGGCAACTAAGGAGGTTTGGCTGAAATTGGATGCACATGTCCTAAACATGTAGAAGTCTATGCGTTTAGTGGCCTACCAAACCAATGTGCAACGTATGCACGTTCTTGGCAAAGATCAAACATATCACAAAGAGTGATTAAAATTGATAGTAAAGAACAAACGCAAAGAAGAAGAAGAAGAAGATAAAAATAGATGAAGATAAATGTGGATGGAATCTGGAAGAGAGCAGAAACTATGTATGGTTTATTTTTCTGAATATTATTTCTTTGTTCATTTATTCTATTGTTTGTCTTTTTTTCCAGTTTGTTTGTCGTATTTTCTCTCTCTCCAGTTTGTTTGTCGTATTTTCTCTCTCTCCAGTTTGTTTGTCGTATTTTCTCTCTCTCCAGTTTGTTTGTCGTATTTTCTCTCTCTCCAGTTTGTTTGTCGTATTTTCTCTCTCTCCAGTTTGTTTGTCGTGTTTTCTCTCTCTCCAGTTTGTTTGTCGTGTTTTCTCTCTCTCCAGTTTGTTTGTCGTGTTTTCTCTCTCTCCAGTTTGTTTGTCGTGTTTTCTCTCTCTCCAGTTTGTTTGTCGTGTTTACTCTCTCTCCAGTTTGTTTGTCGTGTTTACTCTCTCTCCAGTTTGTTTGTCGTATTTTCTCTCTCTCCAGTTTGTTTGTCGTATTTTCTCTCTCTCCAGTTTGTTTGTCGTATTTTCTCTCTCTCCAGTTTGTTTGTCGTATTTTCTCTCTCTCCAGTTTGTTTGTCGTATTTTCTCTCTCCAGTTTGTTTGTCGTATTTTCTCTCTCTCTCTCTGTTTGTCGTATTTTCTCTCTCTCCAGTTTGTTTGTCGTGTTTTCTCTCTCTCTAGTTTGTTGGTTGTATTTTCTCTCTCTAGTTTGTGTGTCGTATTTTCTCTCTCTAGTTTGTTTGTCGTGTTTTCTCTCTCCAGTTTGTTTGTCGTTTTTCTCTCAGTTTGTTGTCGTTTTTCCCAGTTTGTTTGTCGTATTTTCTCTCTCTCTAGTTTGTTTGTCGTGTTGTGTTATTATAGCGAAACACGTAAAAACAAAGTACTATAGTTTTACACAATACAGAAACAGTGACGATAAACAGCAACGTTTCGACCAAAAGGTCTTTATTGACCAGTTCTATGTTTTGTTATTGAAATGTTGTGTTATGTTTTTCAGTTTCATCAAAGCTGCTTTCACTTGAGATATTCTACTCCTAATCTCTGTTGTACATCTTCCATCTGATGTTAGGAATGTTCTCAGATACTTGAATCGATGGACATGTTTCAGTGTTGTGTTATTTATTTTGATATTACATTTTGGTGATTCCTGTTTCTTATAGATAACGTACGTAATAAAGTTCCTTCTTTCTGTAAGAACATCTTCTTCTGTCTTCTAACTTACCTTGATTCCAACATCAGCCTTAATGACGCCAGTCACCGCATCTAATATGAGAGCATTAGTAATGAGTGTGTCCAGAGCTTGACCACTGGTCAGTCTACTTGCTTGTCCCATGCCATCTCTCAGAACCTAAGTAATACAGATCTGAAATTAAACATTACTAACACAAATTTGCTTGAATTACATTGAGTATTAAAGACAGAGACAATGGCAATAAGTAGACAACCAGAAAACTTTACAATAAAACTCCAGAACGTAGAAATAAAACAAACAATTGAGGGCAAATACTTGGGAGCAATTCCGCCAGTGTAGTGCCGGGGCTAACAAAGGAAGCAAAGAATAGCACCACTGTGACCTACAAGGTATGTCGTAGGAGTCGACTGATGTAGGGGGCATAGGGACGCTACCTTAGTACGAGTAAATAAAAAGCGTTGCAGAATATGGATGTACTGGCCTACTTGTAGGCACATAACTGGTACAACGTATAATTGCTCTTAGGCTCAGATCACATACAAATCACACAGTTTTGTTAACAGATGGTTGCTGTGGAGCGTTCGAAGAAGAAGAATCAGAAGCAATTTTCACAGCAGATGGAAGTATCGATAAGGAAATTAACAATCGTTGCACAAAATCTAACCAAGTACTGGGACAGTTAACACCACTGTTGTCACATAAAGAGATACCGCTAACAACTAAAGCAAATCTCATAAGAACGATTTTCTGGCCAACACTATGTTACCAGTGTCAAACATGACCAATAACAGCAGCTAATGAGCAGAAAATCATAACGAAGAGATGATGTGTCTTCGAAGAGCTCTCCTTATAAGAACGATTGTCTATCAACACTATGTTACCAGTGTCAAACATGGCCCATAACAGCAGCTAATGAGCAGAAAATCATAACGACAGAGATGAGGTGTCTTAGAAGAGCTGCAGGTGTGACAATAAGAGACACAATTAGAAATGAAGAAATCAGAAGAAGACTGGATGTAAAACCAGTCACGCAATTCATAAAAGAACAACAGATTAAATGGTTTGGACACCTGACCAGAATGCCCAGGTATCGTCTACCACAGAGAGCCGCACAGAAAAAGTATAACGAGTACAAAGCAAGAGGAAGACCACGCAAAAATGGAACGACATCAATAACAGCAAGCCTGTCCGCTCTCTCGTTGCCACGAACATCGGCTTCACTATGTCCCTACCTCAGTGGCCTCTTACGACATGCCTTGTAGGTCGCAGTGTTACTATTCTTTGCTCCCTTGCGAGCCCCAGACTACCTGGTTAAGTTTCAACTATTTTAACAGCTCTTACCTTGCCGCCTCCAAATTTACATTCATCCCCGTACGTTGTGTAATCTTTCTCAACTTCAATAATCAAACTGGTATCTCCGAGACGAACCTAACGTAGAAATAATATCAATCAATGTTAGACAGGTTAAGGAAGGAATACACTATAATTGTATCTTGTGTGCAATTAACATGGAGAATTACTACATCAAGTAAAAAGTTTCTTATATCTTGGTCAGATGATAACAGATGATGACAGATGATAACATATGATGGCAGATGATAACAGATGATGGCAGATGTATAACAGAAGGGGTCAAAGGCTCATGAGGTCATGGTGGTAACATGAGCCAGGGTTAGCGAGGGCGCGCGCTAACCAAGACCCTGTCCCCAACCTCCACGCCGTGACCCTGGAAACAGACTCTGGTTCCGGTCTGGCTAAGAGGGCAGGGATCGGGGAGAGAAAACTACTGGTAGTGGTAGCAGTGCAAGTACGGAAACACGATAAAGATACATACAAACAAAATGCACTAATCTTCTGACCGATGTCCAACAAGATATTGCCCAAGTCCCTGAACGCAAAGAAACAGCAACGAAACGTCTCAGACATGGATGAGAGGTGCATCCAGTGACCAAACGTATGCCCACGTAGGGCGAAGCTCGAAGCCCTGAGGAGAGGGCAAACATTGCCAGCCCGTCGGCAAGAATAAATAAGACAGGACCGTAACGAATAAAAGTCTACCCTCGTGTTGGTGCGAGAGAAGATTGCAGCTGACCCCGCATTGGTAGCCTGGTGCAGATACATGTACTGGGCAAGGTTTGCCGAGCGCAAAGAACAAGTTGCGTTTAGTGCATAACGAAACTACCCGCCCTGGGAAAACCGTGCAAGGTACTGTGCGATTAAAATTAACATCCCCGGAAGAACTGAGGTTGGTGATGCCTAACGGAACTGCCAGCCTTGGGGCAACCGGGCAGGTTCGATTGCAGTCGTAACTAACATCCCCGGAATAACTGGGGCGGGTGATGGCGGCGAGCGCAAAATCCTCAGTTACGCTGATAGTGCCGACTGAAAAAACCCTCTACATTGTTTGTACTCGGCCCCATGCCAGTGCTTTCGAGGTTAATTGCAAATTGCCACGTACCAATACGCGTCTAGAAGAGGCTGAGAATGTTCCTTCCCGGATCAAACTCAAAATGTACGGTAAAGCAAGGCCGACAATGTATGGATCAGACAGGAATGTCGGGTCTGAACATTGGCGAAGGCCGATACTTTACACGGTGTTTTATACGAGTAAGAAGCCGTCCGAGGATAAGCTTACAAGCCCGAGAAATATTTCTCAGTCAGAACGGGCATAAACAGCGTAACTCACTGTCCCGGCGTAGATCACAAAGCCCAAAAATACGGCAAAGCTGATCGAACCCTAAGGAAAGCTCACCCTAGTAAATCAAAAGCTGGCTGAAAACGAACACCCCACCGAAGGATAAGCAACTGGGCTTCAATAGGTGCTGAAGGCTGGTGCACGTACATTACGTTCTGATGTGTGGCTGTTTATATATCACAATGAGAATGATTAAAACAGGCCTAGAACGATCGAAGAAGAAGAAGTATAACAGAAATTAAAAAGAATAGGAATGGCCAAGGATAATTTCAATAGTATGAGAAAGTTACTGACATCCAAACAAATTACAAACAGGCTAAAAATGAGAATGATTAAATGCTATATATATCCTATATTAATGTATGGCTCGGAAACATGGACAATGAACAAGCAGTTAGAAGACAGAATTGATGCATTTGAGATGTGGATATATAGAAGAATAAGCAGAGTTTCATGGACAGAAAAACAGACAAATAAACAAGTTTTAGGAAAACTAGGCATGAAGAAACAATTATTAAGAGAAATAAAATTCAGACAAGTAAAGTATTTTGGGCACATAAAAAGACATGCCACCATGATAAAACATTTACTAGAGGGAAAGTTGAGGGGGAAGAGCAAGAGGAAGACCGAGAGATAAGTGGGAGGGAAACTTTAAGAATTGGACAGGTTACAGTCTGGCAGAGTGCAACACCAAGGCGAAAGACAGAGGATGCTGGAGATTCATTCTAGCCAACCTTCGATGTGGAGACGGCACCTGATGATGATGATGATGTGCAATAAGGTTAAAGCTACTAAAAAAAGTGTATACGAGGGCGGATCAATAAGTCTATCCAGAAAGAAATACGCAGAATGCTGGGGGTAACAAGAAGAGACCTGTTTAGAAAGGAAGACATCAGGAAAAAGTGGGTACAACATCAGTACTGGACTTCATCAAGAAACAACAAATTAAATGGTCCGGCACATAAGCAGATTACCAACAGTGCACCTCAAAGAGCAATGTTACTCAGATACAGTGGATACAAAATAAAAGACCGGCCAAGCAAAAGGTGGACCTCAGAGATAACAGAGCCGACGAAATACAATTCTTATGAAGCTCACACGAAAGCAAAGAACAACGTGTTAAATGGTTTGGGCACCTGACAAGAATGCCCTGGTATCGCCTACCACAGAGAGCTACACAAGTACAGCGAGAAAAGGTATACAACAAGCATAACGAATACAGAGCAAGAGGAAAGCCACGCAAACGATGGAGTGACAGCATTAAGAACAGCCTTAAGAAAATGAATAACAGTTTACAAAGTGCATTAGAACAAGCACATATAAGATCACTACCCCCTCCCCAATCCCCATCCCTCCCTCAACACCTCTATAAAGAAATAAATGGTGGAAGAGAAGAAGCACACACAAAAGCTCGTTCTAGAAATATCTTCCTGACGCTGTGAGGCAAAACAGGATTGGAGACAAGAAAGAAAGAAATGATACAAGATAATTGTGAGATATGGACAATATGGAAAACACAAGACAAATATACGAGATGATCAATAAGTTAGAATTGACTTTTTAAATGGAAGGAAAACAATCGATTGATTGATATTCTTCTTCTTCTGCGTTCTCACTAGATTGTGATTTCAGATTCTCTAATAAAGGCAGTGTCTGCCTCAGATTATCAGCCACGCCATACAGTTTGTCCTGGACGCTAGTGTAAGTGGGCCACCTCTTTCTTCTCAAGTCTGCATACTTGAGGCTGTTCTGTAGGATATAATTCCTAAGATTTCTGCTTCCCCGATTGTGCCGACCTCTTCCCGCAGTAAGTTTTGGCCACCCTCGTGATGGTAGGTCTGACATTCTTACTGCGTGGCTAAATCTCCCGAGGCAGATTGGCGACCGTAGAATCCGTTATCACATTCCTCATTGTGAGGGTCGTTGCACGATGTTATGCGCCTTACGGCCTGGTGCATCAGTTTTCTGCAAGCATTTGTTTCGGGTTTTGCATTCCCTAGCGGACACATACATCCGGTTTCAGCAAAACCTCGTTAGTCGCCTCTTACGACATGCGTGGCAGGTAACAGTGATTCTATTCTTTACACCCCAAACTTGGGCCCCGGTAACCACTCGGGCGGATTAATTGATATAACCATCATCATTGCACTCGGTGAATAACTATGTGTGTTCCGATTTCTTTCTTAAACAGGAAGATCTCAGCGACAATGCACGAACTCCGTAGCACCTGCTAGAATCTCTGATGTAATTTTTAAGATGGTGAAAATTTGTTTGAATTTTATTGTTATCTTTATTTAAAAAAAAACTATTTCCCCCGGGAAGCGGCTTTACAGCCTACTCTTAACGTTTTTCAATTCTTTTACTCGCTCTACTTTAAGACGGGACCTCCGTTTTATCGTTCGTCTCCGATAGGACTAGGAATTTGATCTTACCTACACTGAGATCACGGATCTCTTGGAAAAATATCCCATTCGCTCCATACGAGGGAGCCAACCGAGTACCTTTGGTACAAGAGGTGAGCACATTGCCTCTACTGCACAGAGACGCCCCAAAAGAAGATAAATAAATTTAAAAAAATAGTGATTGACAAATCATGAAGAATTGAAAGACATTCTGACCTTATCTCCTGTTGTTGGTCCGTATGTATGCGCATAGAGATGCCGTGTTATTTTCTGTTGTTCTCCAGCTACGATATTGTCCTGTGGTAGACAGAAATACATCGCTATTATGAACTTTATAATTTATATTATATATATATTTCTTATCTCTGATCTTGTTTTGCCTCACAGAGTCATTTGTTGCTGTATCTTTACTTTACCTGAACTTACCTGCTGTTTACCTATAGTTACCTGTTGTTTACCTGCAGTTACCTGCCATTACTAGTTGTTTACATGCCATTACCTGTTGGCATGCATTATTTTTTTATTTAACTAGCTGCTATTACCTGCTATTTACCTACAGTTACCTGCCATTACCAGTTGTTTACCTGCTATTACCTGCTATTAGTACGCAGTTACCTGTTGTTTATGTCCAAATTTCAGATCCTTTATTCTTTTCATCACAATTTCAATGTCACTGTTGTTGACTGGACCGTCACACAGATTGTTACCACCTCTCACTATCCTGCGGAGTGAGAGAGAGTGAGTGAGTGAGTGAGGAGATGAGAGTGAGTGAGTGAGTGAGTGAGGAGAGAGGAGAGAGAGAGTGAGATAGAGAGAATGAGAGAGTGAGATAGATAGAGAGAGTGAGTAGGAGAATGATAGAGATAGAGAGAGAGAAAGTGAGATAAAGAGTGAGAGATAAGAGATATAGAAAGATAGAGAGTGAGAGAATAGAGAAAGTGAGATAGAGAGAGAGAGTAGAGATAGAGATAGAGATAGAGAGATAAATAATCAAGTCTACGTAAAGACTGGAAAATATATTTCTATATCGACCACTTGTTAAACCACTCTTTGTGATTTGTATGTGATCCGAGACTAAGAGCGATTGTACGTTGTACCAGTTATGCTCCTACAAGTAAGCCAGCACATCCGATTTCTGCGAGGCTTTTTATTTACTAGGGTAGTTTCCCTAGGCCCCTACATCACTCGCCTCTTCCAGAATTCCTTGTAGTCACAGTGTTACTATGTTTTGTTTCCCCTTGTGGGCCCCGGCACAGCCAACTATAAACTTATAGGCCTTCGGACTCAGGTAAGAATTATGGGAAATCATAACACAACTACACCACGTGACCTCGCATTCCCAGTATTGTTGTATATAGACGAACTCATTTTAGTTAAAACCAACACAAAATGCTAAATCAAAGTTATATTATGCAACAAGTTAAGTTTAACAATAAGGAATATCAATATTATGAATATTTTCATCAATAAATAACCATAGACTCACAGAATTGAGTACAATTACAAAACAATTGTGCAGTGTTCTATCAAACATCTGTAATTTCCATCCCTCTTTTCTGATCTAGGTCAGGGAATCCCCGGTCAGTTGGCTCTGGCCCCGGCAACATACAGGCGTCACTGTGTAAGAATAATATCATAGTACACATGACTACTCACCGAAGTTGCAATGTTGATGGTCCTATCAATCAATCAATCAATCAATCAATCAATGATCGATAATGAATAAATAAGTAAGGTAGTAATACTACTTTCCTACCTTTTCCCACCAATGTCCACTAGGTCAACAGTTTTACTAACTCCTGGCTCAAATCTCATTGCCATACCAGCTGGGATATTCTGTAGACCAAATCAGAGATTTTTCATTTTGATAATAGCAAGCTCTGACAATTATATTACAATACTTTTTTGGTCATACTTTTTTGTTTTTTCGATCCAGAAGCACTTGAGCTATTCAGTTCTTCAGCTCGGTGCCATGTACATCGTAACCCTTCGTTTCGGTGCCACGAACACAGTAAATCTGGAGAACCTGTGGCTTTTCTGCCAGCCCGCGGAATTTAACCGCACTCACAGGGATCTTATTTTGGTCATATAAAATGTGTGGAATGTCATCTGGCGTAGGTGATCATGATACTTAACAACCTTCTACTGATGTGAATGGACATCGGTAAGCTGTGAGGGTATCCAGTATGACTATGCGACAGTATAACTCATTAGGTATGGATCTCTGACTCTCGCGATCCCCGCCTAGACTGATGACCAACCAACTTTTAATGCAGAATTTTCCATCTCTGGTGCTTTTTGAGACGCTCTCGTTCTCGCGAAGCTCTGTGTTATCGGGCCAAGTTTCTTTTCTCTGGGCTGCTAACTGCTGGCAGTCTTGCAGTATGTGCTCCGTCCCTCTGTACACTGTACAGCTTCTCGTGAAGCTCTGTGTTATCGGACCAAGTTTCTTTTCTCTGGCTGCTAACAGCTGGCAGTCTTGCAGTATGTGCTCTGGTGTCATGTCCACATTTTTACAATGGCACAGGCTAGTTGTGCCGATTTTAAACTTGTTAAACATGTGGGCTCGGAGTCTGTTATAGCCGTTACGGAGGCGGAATATGGCAACTTGTTCACTACGGGACAGACCATAGTACCCATCATTGCTGTTGTGTTGTGGGTGGTCTTTCGACCATTTTTATTGTACTGCCAACCGATGGTTGTCCTGGCATCCTCATAGCTAATCTCGTGATCAGTCTGTGGTAGTCGCCTACCTGCTTTTGCTAGCCTGTCGGCTTCACCATTACCGCTTATGTTGCAATGTGATGGTATCCAAAGGGTATGGTTCTATAAAATGGGATTTTCATCTTTGTAAACTCGTATCTGTAACTTCTTCCCCTTTTCCTTATTCATCTCCGCTCCTCCAGGAGCATAGGACCTCAACAGGTGTTCTCCACTTTTTCCAGTCTCTGGTCGTTTTCTTTATAACTTACCAGTATGCGTTGCTTGATAAACGCCTTTTGGTCGAAACGTTGCTATGTATTGTCATTGTTTTTGTATTGTGTAAGACTACAGTACTTTGTTTTTACGTGTTTCGCCAGAACTTATCTGTCCAGTCTCATTCGTTTCTCAAGAAGACTCATTCTTCATGTTTGTTTAGAACCTCCACTTTACCATTTGCTTTGCCGGTTCTACTATAGTGCTTGTCTTGTAAACCGTATCTTCGTGGCCAGATGGTTAAGGCGTTGACTTGCGTTCTGAAGGTCTTGGGATTAGAATCCGGACCTCGATGTTCTGTTCACGATTGTATTTTTGTTCAGAGTCGCCAAGGATTATTGTAGGCGATACTGCATTGTTCGTGATTTGTGCAATACTCTCAGTAGGTGGCATGCAATTTCTGCGGAGAGGGACTGAGATATATGGGGTAATACCAGGTGCAATGGAATCAGTCTTTCAGTGTTAGAACCTTAAGACAACACCAGCATTCATAGCGGGTGAGTGACAGAAAACAACAGCAATAACAGAACATAGGGAGTGAAAGAACATAGCGGACGAGTGAAAGAACATAGCGGACGAGTGAAAGAACATAGCGGGCGAGTGAAAGAACATAGCGGGCGAGAGAAAGAACATAGCGGGCGAGTAAAAGAACATAGCGGGCGAGTGAAAGAACATAGCGGGCGAGAGAAAGAACATAGCGGGCGAGTGAAAGAACATAGCGGGCGAGTGAAAGAACATAGCGGGTGAGTGACAGAAAACAACAGCAATAACAGAACATAGCGGGCGAGTGAAAGAACATAGCGGGCGAGTGAAAGAACATAGCGGACGAGTGAAAGAACATAGCGGGTGAGTGACAGAAAACAACAGCAATAACAGAACATAGCGGGCGAGTGAAAGAACATAGCGGGCGAGTTAAAGAACATAGCGGGTGAGTGACAGAAAACAACAGCAATAACAGAACATAGCGGACGAGTGAAAGAACATAGCGGGCGAGTGAAAGAACATAGCGGACGAGTGAAAGAACATAGCGGACGAGTGAAAGAACATAGCGGACGAGTGAAAGAACATAGCGGACGAGCGAAAGAACATAGCGGACGAGTGAAAGAACATAGCGGACGAGTGAAAGAACATAGCGGGAGAGTGAAGAACAAGCGGGCGAGTAAAAGAACATAGCGGGAGAGTGAAAGAACAAAGCGGGCGAGTGAAAGAACAAAGCGGCGAGTGAAAGAACATAGCGGAGAGTGAAAGAACATAGCGGAGAGTGAAAGAACATAGCGGGTGAGTGAAGAAAACAACAGCAATAACAGAACATAGCGGGCGAGAGAAAGAACATAGCGGGCGAGTGAAAGAACATAGCGGGTGAGTGACAGAAAACAACAGCATAGAACATAGCGGACGAGAGAAGAAGTAGCGAGCGAGTGAAAGAACATAGCGGACGAGTGAAAGAACATAGCGGACGAGTGAAAGAACATAGCGGGAGAGTGAAAGAACATAGCGGGCGAGTAAAAGAACATAGCGGGAGAGTGAAAGAACAAAGCGGGCGAGTGAAAGAACAAAGCGGGCGAGTGAAAGAACATAGCGGACGAGTGAAAGAACATAGCGGGAGAGTGAAAGAACATAGCGGGAGAGTGAAAGAAGATAGCGGGAGGTGAAAGAACACAGCGGGCGAGTGAAGAAAACGGCAAAATAGAGAAAATAGCGGGCGAGTAAAAACATAGCGGGCGAGTAAAAAAAAACAACAGAAATAAGAGAACATAGCGGGCGAGTAAAAACATAGCGGGCGAGTAAAAGAAACAACAGAAATAAGAGAACATAGCGGGGAGTAAAAAACATAGCGGGCGAGTAAAGAAAAACAGAAATAAGAGAACATAGCGGGCGAGTAAAAAAACATAGCGGGCGAGTAAAATAAAACAACAGAAATAAGAGAACATAGCGGGCGAGTAAAAGAACATAGCGGACGAGTAAAAGAACATAGCAACAATAAGAGAACATACCAATCTCTTGCCATATGCAGCTTCTCGATCAAAGACTAAATCTTTATTAGTCTCTATGAAATGGTAATGGCTTCCAACCTGCAGAAATAAAAACAAGTCTTTAGAGATTATCCGTTCAGACGTCATTAACAAACATATATCTATTCCCGTGTGATGCCAGGGCTTGCGAGGGAAGCAAAGAATAGTACCACTGTGGTGGCCAACAATGCATGTCGTAAGAGGCGATTGAGGTTGAGTCCTAGGAAGCTACCTAGTAAGTCTTCACTTCTTCTTCCATCGTTCTTTTCGGTCATTTTGATCATTCTAGTTGTGATATATAAACAGCATTTGCAAAGAAAAGGTTTTTTTTACATTGTGCCAATTATGCGCCTATGGTGACTAGGCTAGCACATCCGATTTAGTAGCAGCATTTTATTTACTAGGGTAGCTTGCCCTAGGATTTGCTCTTTTACTGTTATCTTTCGCCGTATATGTGGGGTTTATGATCTACGCCAAAGAGATGTGCAGCCTTTCTGACTATGTTCCGGATTAGGAACATTTCTCAGTCTTTTTTGGGGCACATAAGCTTGTCCTGGGACGGCGTCTTACTCGTATAACACACCGTGAAAAGTGTCGGCCTTCGCCAATGTTTGGATTTGGACAGCCTGTCAAATCTTTACATTTTCTGCCTTACTTTTCTGACCACGTTGAGTTTATTCCGGAGTGGGAACATTCTCAGTCTTTTCGAGGCGTGTGTTGGCAATTTGCAGTTTCTACTCTGCATTTTCCCTGGCCACAGGAAACACTGGACTGTGCTACGCACAAATAATGTAAAGGATTGTTTCATTAGACGCTATCAGCGCAACTTAAATTTTGCGCTCGCCAAGCATCACCCGCCCTGTGTTTTCCGGTTATGTTAGTTGTGAGAACAACAGTGCCGTGCCCGGTTGTTTCAGGAAGGCAGTTTCGTTAGACGCTAAAACGCAACTTAAGGATTTGCGCTCGGTCAACTTAACCCAATAGATCTATCTGCGCTTGGCCTCTTGTACGGAGTTAACCACAATCTTCCCATGTGTCGTCACGATACGTTACAGTGTTTTCAGAGACACTTGCCGAGATCTTTGATTTGTTACGCTTCGTTCTCATTGATTCTTGCCCCACAGCTGGCAATTTATTTGCGGCCACTTACTCCGAGGGAGTTGGAATTCGTTCACAGACGACTCGTACACTACTGTTTCTTACGTTTCAGCAACTATTTGGGCAACTTTTCATCGGACATCGGCCAGGAGATGCGTGCATTTTGTTCAGGGATCTTGGACCTGCATTACTTTTCCGTGCTTGCACTACTACCACTACAATTAGCTCTCCCTCGATCCCTACCCTCTTGACCAGACAGGAACCGTTGTCTGTTTCCAGGGTCACCACGTAGAGGTGAGGTAGGATCTTGATTAGTGCCAGTTCACTAATCCTGGTGTGCCGTTGTCCCTATGCGCCGTTGACCCCTACCCTAGTAAATAAAACGCGTCGTATAAATGGGATGTGCTGGCCTACTTGTAGGTGCATAACTGGCACAACGTATAATCGCTATTAGACTCAGATCACATACAAATCACACAGTGTGATTAACAAGTGGTCGATATGGAGCGCGTGAGAACGAAGAAGAAAAAATTAAAGAAAGTAATTAATGATAAAATTAAAGAAAGTAATTAATGAAAAATTAAAAAGTAATTAATGATAAAATTAAAGAAAGTAATTAATGATAAAATTAAAGAAAGTAATTAATGATAACATTAAAGAAAGTAATTAATGATAACATTAAAGATAAAATAAGAAAGATTACAACATGTGAAATGAGATGTCTACGAAAAGCTTTCAACGTTACAAGGAGAGATAAGAGTGAGAAACGAGAATATCAGAAGCATCGTTGGTACTATACCATGCATACAGTACATCGAGAAAGCAAAGAATCAAGTGGTTCGGCCATCTAATGAGAATGGAACCACATTTACTACCATTACGTGCCTACATAAAACGACACTCAGGGCGCAGAACAAGAGGCAGGTCAAGAACACGATGGATAGATAACATCTCAGAGTCCCTCCGAAAGCAGGACTGAAAACCTCAAGCGCAACACTCCTGGCACAAGATAGAAAACTAACTCTCTCCACGTGGCTTCACTGCAAATGTGCTTAAGATAAGATAAGATAAGATAAAATTAAAGAAAGTAATTAATGATAAAATCAAACCTAGAAATTATAAAATTAAACATAGAAAATAAACTTGAAATTAACCTAAAAAATTAAACTTGATGAAACACAAAAATCAAACAAAGAAATCAGCGTAGAAAAGAAGCAAATTACTATTTAATATGTGTTGTAGTTAACCACACTGCTTTCTTAAATGTCAAGTTATTTTCTTATCTGTTGTGTTATTATCTGTGTCTCTTATATATATATTTACCTGTATAGGTCGATCACAGTAATTTGTAACATCAATACTGTATGATTGTCTCCCTTCGTTGATAATAATGTCCCCTGTTGATGGAATCAGCTCCCCTGGTGTGACATCGAGGGAGCACGTAATGGCGTTATTAGTAGAGTTCTGTGAAATATAGAATGTGTTAAGATATTCTTCTTCTTTCGATCGTTCTAGGCTAGTTTTTATCAGTCTTATTGTGATATATAAAATGCCAAACATCAGAACGTAATGTACGTGCACCAACCTTCAGCACCTATTTGAGCACATTTGCTTATCCTTCGGTGGGGTGTTCGATTTCAGCCAGCTATTGTGTGCGGTTTGCTCTCCGCTAGCCTTTGACTGTCCCCAGCCGTAACCCACAAGGCAGTGGGTTGCTATTTTCTTTCAGGGCAGCGACCCTTAGACGGCCTGCCCTCCCTTGCATCTCTACTTGCCCCAGAGTAGCTCTCTCACAGCACCTGCCCTCTTGGCCAGACCGGAACCACCGTCTGTTACCATGGTCACCACGTGGAGGTGAGGGCAGTGGATTAGAACCATCTCTCTAACCCTGGCGCGCCGGTTCCTTGCGCCTTTGACCCCGTGTTAAGATATAACAGTGTTCTTGTGGTAGTTGACGTGCAGTGATGATGATCCGGCGACTAAACTGAAACAGAGAAAGCGGGGTCAAAGGCGCATAGAGACAACGACGCGCCAGGATTAGTGAGCTGGCACAAATCAAGATTATACCCAACCTCCACGTGGTGACCCTGGAAACAGACACTGGTTCCTGTCTGGCTAAGCGGGTAGGGATCGAAGGAGAGCTACAGGTAGTGGTAGTAGTGCAAGTACGGAAAAGTAATACAGGTCCAAAATCCCTGAACAAAATGAACACTGTAACGTATCGTGTCGACACAAGGGAAGATTGCAGTTAAACCTGTATAAGAGGCAAAGCGCAGATATATCTATTGGGTAAAGTTGACATAGTGCAAATTTTAAAGTTGCGTTTTAGCGCCTAACGAAACTGCCTTCACTGAAACAACCGGGCACGGTACTGTTGTTCTTACAGCTAACATCCCTGGAGAAACTGCGGCGAGTGATACTTGGCGAGCGCAAAATCTTAATTGCCCTGATAGCGCCTAATAAAACGACCCTCTACATTATTTGTGCGCAGCCATAATCAGAAAGGCTGCACATCTCTTTGACGTAGATCATAAAACCCATATATACGGCGAAAGATAATCGTAAAGAGCAACTCTAGGGTAAGCTACCCTAGTAAATAAAATACTGGCTCTAAATCGGATGTGCTGGCCTAGTCACCATAAGCGCATAATTGGCACAACGTAAAAAATATTCTTGTCAAAGATCACATATATCACAATGAGTGATAAAATTGGCCAAGAAGAATGAACGCAAAGAAGGGGTCAAAGGCTCATGAGGTCATGGTGGTAACATGAGCCAGGGTTAGCGATTGGGCGCTAACCAAGACCCTGCCCCCAACCTCCACGCGGTGACCCTGGAAACAGACTATGGTTCCGGTCTGGCTAAGAGGGGCAGGGATCGGGGATAGAAAACTACTGGTAGTGGTAGCAGTGCAAGTACGGAAACACGATAAAGATACATACAAACGAAATGCACAAATCTCCTGTCCGATGTCCAACAAGATATTTGCCCAAGTCCCTGAATGCAAAGAAACAGCAACGAAACGTCTCAGACATGGATGAGAGGTGCATCCAGTGACCAAACGTATGCCCACGTAGGGCGAAGCTCGAAGCCCTGAGGAGGGGGCAAATATGCCAGCCCGTCGGCAAGAATAAATAAGACAGGACCGTAACGAATAAAAGTCTACCCTCGTGTTGGTGCGAGAGAAGATTGCAGCTGACCCGCATTGGTAGCCTGGTGCAGATACATGTACTGGGCAAGGTTTGCCGAGCGCAAAAGAACAAGTTGCGTTTAGTGCATAACGAAACTACCGCCCTGGGAAAACCGTGCAAGGTACTGTGCGATTAAAATTAACATCCCCGGAAGAACTGAGGTTGGTGATGCCTAACGGAACTGCCAGTCTTGGGGCAACCGAGCAAGGTTCGATTGCAGTCGTAACTAACATCCCCGGAATAACTGGGGCGGGTGATGGCGGCGAGCGCAAAATCCTCAGTTACGCTGATAGTGCCGACTGAAACGACCCTCTACATTGTTTGTACTCGGCCCCATGCCAGTGCTTTCGAGGTTAATTGCAAATTGCCACGTACCAATACGAGTCTAGAAGAGGCTGAGAATGTTCCTTCCCGGATCAAACTCAAAAATGTACGGTAAAGCAAGGCCGACAATGTACGGATCAAACAGGAAGTTCGGGTCTGAACATTGGCGAAGGCCGATACTTTACACGGTGTCTTATACGAGTAAGAAGCCGTCCGAGGATAAGCTTACAAGCCCAGAGAAATATTTCTCAGTCAGAACGGGCATAAACAGCGTAACTCACTGTTCCGGCGTAGATCACAAAGCCCAAAAATACGGCAAAGCTGATCGTACCCTAGGGAAAGCTCACCCTAGTAAATCAAAGCTGGCTGAAAACGAACACCCCACCGAAGGATAAGCAACTGGGCCCAATAGGTGCTGAAGGCTGGTGCACGTACATCAGGCCTAGAACGATCGAAGAAGAAGAACGCAAAGAAGAAGAAGAAGAAGAACGCAAAGAAGAAGAAGAAGAAAGCAGAAGAAACAGAGAAAGCTAAAGTTATGTCCGGATTGAACATTTATAAACAAAAAAACAACCCAAGATTTATTAATAATATTTTCTGTACACTTGTTTAAAAAAAAAAAATTATTTTATCTTAAATTATTGTTAATACTTAGTTGAGACATACTTTTTTTCCCTCCTGTACACTTTTTTTTCCTCCTGTACACTTTTTTTTGCTCCTGTACACTTTTTTTTCCTCCTGTACACTTTTTTCCTCCTGTACACTTTTTCTGTTCTGTACATTTAAAAATTTTTTTTTTATCTTAAATTATTATTAATACAAGACATTTTTTTTTCTGTACACTTTTTCTGTTCTGTACATAAAAAAAATATATCTTAAATTATTATTAATACATAGTTGAGACATACTTTTTTTCTTCTGTACACTTTTTCTGTTCTGTACATTAAAAAAAATGTATCTTAAATTATTATTAATACTTAGACATCCTTTTTTTTCTTCTGTACACTTTTTCTGTTCTGTACATTTAAAAAAAATATCTTAAATTATTATTAATACATAGTTGAGACATACTTTTTTTTCTGTACACTTTTTCTGTTCTGTACATAAAAAAAATGTATCTTAAATTATTATTAATACTTAGACATCCTTTTTTTCTTCTGTACACTTTTTCTGTTCTGTACATTTAAAAAAAATATCTTAAATTATTATTAATACATAGTTGAGACATACTTTTTTCTGTTCTGTGCGCTTGTAAATCTGTACACTTTTTTTCTTCAATACGCTTAATTTAAAAAAAAGTTATGTACTGTTGTTATTACCCGTGTACATTTGGTATGTACTGTTGTTATTACCCGTGTACATTTTTTAAGAAATATATCTGCTTGAAAATCCAAAGGAAACTATAATGTCAAGCAGATATTCATATATGTACCAGCATATTATTCGCTAAAGAGAGGGTTTAAAATGTACTCGTCTTAGCGCCTTTTTCATCAGTAGATTCCACAGTTTACTAAGTAACATCGTAGAACCATTATTGGTCTTGCCCTCAGATTGTGTGCATTTGAAAGTGATCTTTGAGACAAGCATACACTTAGGTTCAACCAGATATCTGTCAGCGATGCAATAACATAACCCGGGTAGCAGAACACGCTCAATTCAGAGCTTATCCCCACATCCCCGGCGAAATCGTGAAAACGGACTACACCTCTTCAGGGTAGATCGCCACACTATATTTCTACCTGCAGAGCCCATATTTCTCGTCGTAAGATCAGGGCCCTTTATCGAGACAACCGTCGAACTTTTAAAATATCAGTAACGTTTCAGACGATGAGCTGCGGGCTACGGACACACACAAACGCTACATTTCCTCTTATCGCTGGGAATCTGGCCCGCTATAGCTAGTAGGGAACATACTCGCGCAGCCGTAGAGAATATGATCGCAGTGATATTTGAGACAAGCATATGACTACACTTTTAGGTTCAACAACATATCTGTCATCGATGCACAAACATAACACCGGGTAGCGAGAACGAGCTAAGAACTAACCGTCCAGAGCTTATCCCCACATCCCCGGCGAAACCGTGAAAATGGACTACACCTCGTCAGGGTAGATCGCCACACTATATTTCTACCTGCAGAGCCCATATTTCTCGTCGTGAGAACAGGGCCCTTTATCGAGACAATTGTCGAACTTTTAAATTTTAGCACGTTTCAGACGAGGAGCTACGGGCTACGGACACACACAAACACTATGTTTCTCTTATCGCTGGGAATCTGGCCCGCTATGGCTAGTAGGGAACAGACTCGCGCAGCCGTAGAGAATATGATCGCAGTAATATTTGAGACAAGCATATGACTACACTTTTAGGTTCAACCAGACATCTGTCAGATATGCAGTAACATAACCCCGGGTAGCGAGAACGCGCTCAATTCAGAGCTTATCCCCACATCCCCGGCGAAATCGTGCAAAGGGACTACACCTGGTCAGGGTAGATCGCCACACTATATTTCTACCTGCAGAGCCCATATTTCCCGTCGTGAGAACAGGGCCCCTTATCGAGACAACCGTCGAGCATTTAAAATATCAGTAACGTTTCAGACGAGGAGCTGCGAGCTACGGACACACACAATTGTCTGTCTCTTGTCGCTGGGAGTCTGACCCGCTGTGGCTAGCAGGGGTGAGACTCACGCAGCCGTTAGAGACTATGAACGCATGGCGGGCGACACTGGCATTGTACGGTCACTGGCTGTCTTGATCGATGTGCAAGCCAAGACACACGTTGGACATGGTACACCAGATACAGTATGTTCCGGGAGTGGTTTAATGTTCGCCCGTTGTCGTGATTTCATTTGTAATAATGCGATTTCTGTACTTAGCCAATTTTATTCTGTTCTACGAGCGATGGTCCCCCTCCACCGTAGCTCGACTTAGAGTAAAGCTAGAGTTCTGAAATTTGGAAACCTGCTATTGTTTACTAATTCGAGTCGAACAGCAATATTAATTTTTGTGTGGGATCAACGATTCGGTCATTTTGCTCGGGTACGAAATGGAGTAAAACTCATTAAAAAAAACTATCATATCATTTTCATAAAAGTACGTTTTATATTCATCATCATCATCATCATCAAGTAGCTTGCCACTCCCGGAACTTGTCTTCAATGACAACAGTCCTGAAATACTATGCTCTATGCAAGTTGACCGGCATATTATATTGGATTTGAGAAATGAAAACAAGATTGCTGTTAATGTGAAAAATGAACTAAAATAAATTAAAATTGTACAGAAAATGTCACCAGTGCTACATACTTTCTAACCAATTCAATTAATGAGGCGACGGGTTAGGTTCGAGCGAGTATTTAAAACTTGAGTTTCCAGACCAAAGCGAATGAAACTGTCGTTTCTGCTGTAAAAATAAAATACAACGTCTGCTACGTAAATGCTTTGGTTGTTCTTCAACACAAATGCTGTGTTTACATTTTGTAACACAAATGCTGTGTTTACATTCAACACAAATACTGTGTTTACATTCAACACAAATGCTATGTTTACATTCAACACAAATGCTATGTTTACATTCAACACAAATGCTGTGTTTACATTCAACACAAAGGCTGTGTTTACATTTTGTAACTAACTAACACGACTGTCACGTGTGTATTGACGAGAAGAATGATGCACATTACGTTCTGATGTTTGGCTGTTTATATATCACAAAGAGAATGATTAAAACAAGCCTAGAACGAACGAAGAAGAAGATCAGGATCACTTGTTATCAGACTACGAAAATGGAAGAGGTTTTTGATGAAAAGGCATTGACGGTGGAAGAGATAGTGTTGAAGAAAGTATTGATGATTAAGTTGCTGTGATGGAAGTGGAAAGTGGTAGTGATGATCATTGTTCATAAGGTAACCTTGATGAAGTTGATGGTGATGTTGATTAGGATGAGGTAGTTGTTGTCGACGATAACAAAATAACAATGAGAGATAACATGTTATAATGACAAATTGCATTAGGGACTGAACGATCGGATAGTTTAACCTACCTCCTTCTTCTCTCTATCCCCTTGAAACTTGTCCAGAGATGGTACTGGCAGATAGCTACCGTATAGAGCAAGTTCAAGATCACCATTCTCCCTGGCCACTGGCTTGTGAACTGTGACCTGGTAAGTGAAATTCTTTGTTTGTTTGCGCAATCTTTCTTACGAGTATATTGGTTGTCTTTCGTATCTGTCAGTTGTTTTTCAACAGGCACACACACGCACGCTCACACACACACACGCACGCACGCTCACACACACGCACGCTCATACACGCACGGGAGGGCAGGCCGTCTAAGGGTCGCTGCCCTGAAAGAAATAGCAGCCCACTGCCTGTGGGTCTGGCTGGGGACTGTCAAAGACTAGCGGAAGAAGCGAATCCGCACACAATAGCTGGCTGAAATCTAACACCCCACCGAAGGATAAGCAACTGTGCTCAAATAGGTGCTGAAGGTTTGGTGCACGTACATTACGTTCTGATGTTTGGCTGTTTATATATCACAAGAGAATGATAAAAACAGGCCTAGAACGATCGAAGAAGAAGGATACACGCACGCACGCTCACACGCACGCACGCACGCCCACACGCACGCACGCTCACACACGCACGCTCACACACGCACGCACACATACTTGCTTATCTTCTTCAAACGCGCCATATCGACCACTTGTTAACCACTCTGTGTGATCTGAGTCTTCTTCTTCTTCTGCGTTCTCACTAGATTGGGATTTCGGATTATCTAATAAAGGCAGCCGTCTGCCTCAGATTATCAGCCACGCCATACAGTTTGTCTTCTGCGTTCTCACTAGATTGGGATTTCGGATTCTCTAATAAAGTCAACCGTCAGCCTCAGATTATCAGCCACGCCATACAGTTTGTCTACGACGCTGGTGTAAGTGGGCCACCTCTTTCTTCTCAGGTCTGCATACTGGGGCAGTTCTGTATGATATATTATATTGTCATACTCGCCAAGCCACAGGGTCCCAGGTCGTTGGTGCATATCTTGAATTTGGTGTACAGGTGGTGTCTCACGCGATTCCAGTCTAAGAGCGATTGTACGTTGTGCCAGTTATGCGCCTACAAGTAGGCCAGCACATCCAATGTCTGCGACGCTTTTTATTTATTTACGTGTAGGTAGCTTCCCTAGATCCCACATCAGTCGCCTCTTACGACATGCTTTGTAGGTCGCAGGGGTTTACTTTCCTTGCGGACCCTGGCAACACATGGGCGATTTTGGAGATATTAAAATACACGAAGGACTGGAGAAGACCATCATGAGGGGGCATCCCGGCAAAGAGAAGAAGAGGAAGTCTGCGGAGAAGAAGGATTCAGGGTGTAACTGGTGGTTTGCACACGATGGCTGCAGAGGCATGCTGAGAAATTCGAGGCTGCAGAGAAATTCCGAAGGAATGTTAAGATGACAAAGTTCTGCTAAGGACAAGCTAGTTGACCGTGAACAGCTAGATCAACAGTTTACTCACCAGCTTGGTTCCATCAGGGAACGTGGCCTCAATCTGTACCTCACAGATCATTGCAACAGTTTACTCACCAACTTGGTTCCATCAGGGAACGTAGCCTCAATCTGTACCTCACAGATCATTGTCTCCACACCAGGCATAACTTGATTGCGACCTGTCAGAATGATTACAGTGTATACAACAATCATGATTTTGTTCAAGACAAAAATATATAATATTGCAATACGATCATCATAATCATGTGGCACATATAATATGGTTGACAGCAGGACCGTGCGGTACATTTTCTCAGTGTGATGCACGTCTTCGAAATGCCGCCCCTCAAATGTTTGTTTTTCTTCTTAAAATAACCTTCAATTGTAATTGTGTTTTCGTTGCTTATGCCGCCCCTCTTACGGTTTCGCCTGATGCGGCCGTCTCTCTGTAGCATAGTACGGCACAGCCCTGGTTG